>NW_024121876.1:7715199-7860774 GCF_016745375.1 Pimephales promelas | reverse complement strand
CCTTAAAGGCTGTGCGTATCTGTAGAGGTGTGTGTGTGTGTGTGTGTGTTTGGTAATTCAGTGCCCTGTACACATGAACAACAGATTTTCAGTTTAGATATCAGATCAGCAGAGAACTCTCGCATTTACCCACAGTGTGTTGTGACACTGAGAACAACTGCCGTGATGTGTATCAAATTCAGTTGCTATATACAAATCAAACAGATTTTACTATTTCTGCTGACAACATAACATTTGTTTCTTTTTAAATGCGCAAAAAAGAGAATTTTCTTTACAGCCTGGCTGCCTCTGAGAGAGAGAGAGGGAGAGAGAGAGAGAGGAAAACAGCCTGGAGTTGTGGGGGTGAAATCTTGGAGCTGATTATGTATGAGTGTTTCTGTGTAGAGAATTACCCTGCCATCATCTCAAGTCGCTGTCATGGGCCTGTATATGTGAAAGTCAGCAGGAAGCAATACTATAACGCATCTCGTCTTTACTCAAGCATGGAAGCCATGGTTACTCAGGCATAGCTTCTGTATAGCTCTGTGACCTTGTACATTGCAACTTCCTTCCTATATGAACACAAAAGAACCGTGAGAGCCAGTTACATTCGTACACAGTTTGGTTATGATACAGAAATACAGTACATGGGAGAAAAATGAATTCATACTTCTTAATTTGGGAGGTGTAGCCCTACCTTACAGTTAATACAGCCAATCGCATTTATGATAGAGGACTAGAAGCTGCACTTTCATAGCTTTTTATAGGCAATCCTAAGAACTGGCTTGTTGTCTTAAAAGAATTTCTTAATAAATGTGCAGTCATAACTGAATGTTGAGTGAGTTTGATTGAGGTGTGCTATTTGAATGAAATAGTAGATAACTAGTTGTCTGACATGTTATGGATGTATGACATTATGCTTTGTGTTTTTTTTTACTCTTGTTCAAGAGAACTGACCTCAGAAATGCTTTTCGCCCCCCATCAAATAACAGGGTAGTTTATATTTTATTTATATATTATTTTTGTCATAATAATTATGAATAATGAGGATTTGCATAAATATGTTTGTTGCCTAGAAGCAGAATTGTGCGACAGCGGAAGGAAAATGGATGCACTTGTTTTGAGTCTTTTGTTACACACTATAGTTCAATGGTTATTTTTAAAATACTGTATAATAATAGTATAATTTAAATAATATACATATACTTTTATTCTACAATGATGCATTAAATCAAAAGTGACAGCAAAGACATTTATAATGTTACAAAAGTTTCAATTTTTAAATAAATGCTTTTTTTTTAAATTCCCATTCATCAAAGATTCCTAAGAAAATGTATCATGGTTTGATTATGGCATATTAGAATAACATTATTTCTCAAATCACAATATTACTGTTTTGACTGTATATTTGATCAAACAAATGCATCCTCATTGACTGTGAGAGACTTCAAAATCATTCAATTTTATTTTTTAATTTTTTTACAGTTTTTCAGTTCAGATCTCTGAACAATCAGTTTCTCTTTCACATCAGATTTAAATTTCTTATTGATTTAGGCAAATTGCATGTGTTTTGGCACATGTGTGCAAAAGAATAAGTATACTTGTCTACAATTTGCAAAATGACTAAATGCACATGACTTGTAGGTCAAAACTGATGAGTCGATTCTCAGTGCAATCGTCAAAGTCTTCATGATTTGATTTAGTTGATAGTTAATGTATTTATGACATTAGTTTTGAAAGTATCCTCACTTTACAGCATTTTACACAAGTGCCTAAAACCTTTCACAGTACTGCAGGTCAGTTTCTTCCAGCGTCTTGGAGCAGATGCCGCAGTTATTTTGGATTTAGTCCATCTAAGTTTTTTCGGTTTCTTCGTATAATCCCTGACAGACTCGATGATGGCTCTTGTCACTCCTTGTCCATACAAAAATATCACTGGATTATTATAATTAATGGCAGAAGGAACATTTGGAAATGTAAATGAATATTTCCTACTGACACACTACAGCAAAAGATACAAATAACTGTCTTAAAACCATTTTTGGGGGTGTGAAAATACTAATGTGCCTAAAGATTTTTGCACAGTACTTTATTATTGACAGAATAAATAGGTTTTGAAGCATGAATGAAATGTTTTGAGTGAGTAACCATATTTTTCAGACACACAATGGTTCTGATGTCCCAGTTGTGACAATTGCACTTGCAGTTTAGCGTATGTTAAGACTTTTTCGAAAAATGTGCCAAAGCGGTTGAGAAAAACTACTAATAAGGCCTATCAACTTCAACCGAAAATAGCGAGAATAGGGGTGTTGTGTCTAATACAAGCAAGTTGCTTGTTTCAAAACGGAGCCAAAGCAGTTAGACAAACAGGGCAAACCCAAATGAGATGCGGTGTTATAGCTCAACACCCCTGTCATTTTTGTTTCCAGAGCGCTGACTGTGGAGTGGAAGCCAGCATGTGACTGTTTGATGTTAATCCAGAATGTTTCTGATGTTATGTAACTGTTGTCTTCCTGTGGCTTATCCTGCGCCTCTCTTTCTATTTTTCTGTAGTTGGTCAGCGGGGGCTCTGTAGTGAATGCCGAGGCAGTATGGGACCATGTGACCATGGCTGACCGGGAGCTGGCCTTCAAGGCAGGTGATGTCATCAAGGTGTTGGATGCCTCGAATAAGGACTGGTGGTGGGGTCAAATCGACGAGGAGGAGGGCTGGTTTCCTGCCAGCTTCGTCAGGGTGAGTTTTAACACTTTTTTTCAGATTTTTAACCCTTTCCTGTCTGACATATAGCTGTCTGATGCCCACCTGTCTAACAAATACCTGTCTAATACACTCCTGCAGAACCACATCTGTTTAACCCAGCTGTTTTCATATCCAATATTGTTTCTAACTGAATAGCAGTCAGGTAAAGCTGTTTAAAAGAGATGCAACATTCAGGCCTGTTCGAGAAATGAACAATAGAATAAATCTGCAGATATTTAGTTGACACATTTTCAGATAATCAGTCAGAAGAGGTCGCATTCTTCATCTTGAACCCAAACTCTTGTTTGTGTTGCTGTTGTTGTTTCTCTAAGGTGGAGTCCCACCCCCCTCAAACCAAACAGCTTTTTTATATCAACCCTGTCGCTGCATCACGCCTCACAAACGCCACGGCTAAGGTGCGTTTTTTCAAAACCACTGCTTACCGTTTGACCGTTGAATGCATCCCATCGCTTACTGCTCACATGCTGTCGCTGTGTTCCAACGTTTTGTTTCCGCCACAGTCGCTGCGCCTCGCTTCCATGGCAACTTATCTTCATGCCGGTGACAGTCTGGGTCTGTCAGAAAATACTGAAATAGGAAAAAGATTTTGTTAATGTAGTTCTCACTCAATTATAACATTTAACGATGACAACTATCAATATTTCCATCTTTTCTGACAGTATTTGGTGACATCTTGTTTCTTTCTATTTCACTGTGACTTGAACAGATGTTGGTCTTAAATTGAGCCTCTCTGATCCTGTTTACACCTCGTATTAAGATGCGTTTTGGCCAATCGGAGCACAAGAGGACGACGCTAAATACAGGTGTAAACGGGGTCTAAAACGTTTTGAGCTTGTCCACTTTCGACCACTTCCAGAGTCATGTGGTCGAATGCAATCGAACCGCCGAAAAGACCCCCTACTGACCTAATGCGTAAACATGGGAAGCGCTAGCCAGACGGGATTTAAACTTTGTCAGCTGAAGACCCAAGTTTGGTTTGAAGACGAAAAACATACCACTCACTGCCCTCGGCATTGTCTTGCGGCTGTCAAGGCAGAAACAAAAGCTGCTGGTCTCCGTATGTTTTTCCACCGACTCCGGGAATGTTCATATGAAAATTACGTGAGTTTATTTCATCCATTAGATCGAATGATCTGAAAAAGCCCATACATTTACCCATAGACCACCCCCTCGAAGAAATCACGACAGAAGTGGTCAAAAGTGGACAAGAGACGATTAAAGCACTAAATGGGAATGTGTCTCCCTCGTCTACTTGTGATCTGAATCCGATCGACCAAAATGCATCTTAATACCAGGTGTAAATAGGGCCTTTGACTGTTAAAGATCTGTTTAATCACATTTGTATACATAAAGAGAGCTAGAGAGAAGGAAAACTCAAAAATAGATTTTCAAACAGAAGTTTAAACAATAAACCCTCAATCACAACACCAATTATTTAAGCCATTCGGCTATTCTTTCAGGTTCTCTTCTCCACCTCCAACCAGTGCTTTAAGTGTGTCAGGGGTTTTACAATGCACCGACAGGCTCTGACCAATGGCAGAAGACTGTTGCTGTTGGTCGGTGTTTGTTTCGCCGAATGTCTGAGAAGTGACGTAGTGTAATCTGGTGTTGTCCGCGTTTGTCTATCATTAGTGTCAATTGGCCTTTATTGGTGTCCCAGTTCAAACACCAACTTTTCTCTCTCCATAGTGAGCCAAGCTTATGCATGAACCCTTCCAACCTTTTGTAGAAAAGCCTGTTGTCACTGAAGACTCAAAAGAGCGTTAGTTTGCCAGTGATACTATAAAACCCAGATCTAATATCATGAGCAAAATGTATTGAAATGTTATGGATAAAACTAAAGAAGCCTTCAAATATGAACATGCTGCACAGTAAAAATGAAATATTAATGGTGTTCTAGCACAGACATGCTTGATAAAATGCATATACATGCAGATTCGCTGCTAGCTTTCCGGGGGGTGATGTCCTTGCCCATAACTAAAGATTAACCCTCTATTGCGGGACATTCCCTCTGAGTAACAAATCCATTTTCTTCACATTGCAAGCACAGATGGCAATAAAATGGACATGAATGCAATTTCTTCCACTGCATTTTCATGAATTAACTTAAATTACCTTTTACATATGAGTACGTGTTATCTTTTAAATCTACATTTCATATTATAAATGATTACATATGCAGATTAAATACACTATCATTCAAAAGTCTGGGTTCATTAAGATTTTTTTTTTTATATATTGATTATAATAAGAATTGCTCCTACAAGGATATTATGTTCATTTGTTAACATGCACATTATACTAAAGATTATTTACCTATTTATATTTGTATATATTTATAATTAAAATTATTACTTTCATTGTTATATTAATATGTTTATGTATGTTTAATTATTTCGGCAGAAAGGGCTATTGTGTGGAAATAGGCTATAAGTTTGTAATTATATGAAGCTTTTTGTTAATGCTTTGGTAACGTTTACAAATAAATATTATTATTATTATTATTTTAATAATAAAAAAATGATTCTATAGAACCAAATCAGCATATTATATTATATTTCTGAAGGTTCATCTAAGTTTGCATCACAGGAATGAATTACATTTTACAATATATTCAAATTTATAACATTATTTCACAATATTACTGTTTTTAATTGATCAAATAAATAAAGCCTTGGTGAGTATAAGAGACTTCTTTCAAAAACATTTTAAAAAGCCCCAAACTTTTGAACAGTACATGGAGAATCATGTATATTTATGTTAAATATATATTACATTTAATTGTAGTTATTTTTTTATTTTTTTATTTAGCCTTTATTTAACCAGGAAAAAATCCCATTGAGATTACTAATCTCTTTTTCAAGGGAGTCCTGGCCAAGACAGCGGCACAGATCACAACAATTTAGTACATTACAGACAATTTTATAACAATTTCATAAGACTATTTAAAACATTCGTTATTAATTTAGATTTAATATATTTATACATTTTATATAGCCTACTAACAAAATTTAACTACATTTGTCTTGTGAATTTAGGAGCCAACTGTATTAGATTTTGTTTTTAGAATCGTGACATCAACCAGTTTCTTTACAATGCGAAATTGCTACCTCCAGGCAGCATACCTAACAAGGACCCTCAAAGTAAATCTTTTAAAAAATTGTTTATGATTTTAACAGTAATAATTTTAATGCCATTTTATGCAAGTCAGGTTTTATTTTTTACATTCTTTCATAATGGATGCTATAGACCAACGCCACTTTTGCGTTATCGAAGGGTAACGCCCCCTTTTGGGGGAAAACACCTCTATACTGTCTATGGGAAAACAAATGGATTCCCATGAGAACAGAACTCGCACTAGATCTGCAAAGTTTCTTGATAGCAAAAATGGCACAAACTTAAAGAAGCTAACGTTACTGAATACGGGGTTACAGAGGTGTCCCTTTGAAATGGTCGAAAACTGGATTAATGACCCCACACAGCGGCCAAATATGGACTATTCAGAACTAACGTTACCTAACGTTACCACTATCTCGTGGAATCGCCAAGTAAGCACGTAGCCTTTTTTTTTCATTAACACTCACAGTATGACAAACTAGACGATGAATGGATCATATTTAACTTGATTTAAGCTATTGACATAGTCTAATAAGGTAACGTTAGCTGCTAACAGCTTAGTCTTTCTAATAGCTAGTCGACAACAAAACTGTCAATAGCTTAAATCAAGTTAAATATGATCCAAGTAACATGGCCTCATCGTCTAGTAGTTTGTCATAGGCTACTGTGAGTGTGTAAATGATAAATAAATAAATAAAAAAGGCTACTTACTTGGTGATTCCACGAGATAGTGGTATCGTTAGATGTCTGAATAGTCCATATTTAGCCGCTGTGTGGGGTCATTAATCCAGTTTTCGACCATTTCAAAGGGACACATCTGTAACCCCGTATTCAGTAACGTTAGCTTCTTTAAGTTTGTGCCATTTTTGCTATCAAGAAACTTTGCAGATCTAGTGCAAGTTCTGTTCTCATGGGAATCCGTATGTTTTCCCATAGACAGTATAGAGGTGTTTTCCCCCAAAAGGGGGCGTTACCCTTCGATGACGCAAAAGTGGCGTTGGTCTATTGAGTGTTTAAAACCCCTATCATATTGTTGATGAAGCATCTGGATTGTGAGTCCACTGCAGTTGTGGCCATAAGCTCAAACTTTTTGCTTGTGTGTGATCTATTGGTTTGCTTTCTGAGAAAACCCAAGCTTAGTACTGAAATATGAAGATAAACCCTTTTAGTGAGGATCACAGGTGAAGGGATAAAAGGAGGTGTACAAGTGCTTACGAGAGAGGAGTGTGTTCGTAAAGGTGGAGGGTTCTTTAATGGGACTTTTATGTAACTTGGTCGTAACTTTGGCTACATACATAGAGCTTCCTAAGTGCATTTCTCAGTTCCCCCTTTTTCTTTTTCTCTTTCCTCTCTTTTCTAACAGTCATCTATCCCCCCTTCCTCCCCAAAAACACACTTATGCAGATGGCAAGTTGTGTAAGCCACTCTCGGGCATGACAGGTGTGAGAAAATCTCTTCGCTGTACAGAGAATATCACCTGTGTCTACACAGACAGATACATACACACACACTATATCAATCTGTACAGCATGTCTTTATTCTGACCCTTTGGGTATCTCTTATGCAACACTGAGAAAGCACAAGGAGAAATAGACAGGAAGAGATGAGTGTGAGAGAGATAGATGGGGTAGAGTCTGAAAGCATTATGTCACACCAGTTGGTGGCGCTGGCCTGCAGGTTTGGCGTCTATCTCCTGCTGAGACCTGAAGCTCTCGTGTCATCAGAAATCATTGCTCACTGTTTATTCACAGTCCGCACGCACAACACAAACTGTGCCTGCATATGAGAATCAGCAGCGTACAGTGGAGCTGAAAGTTACACATGTAAAAAGAAACACATCTCAAATCTGAGGAATGCATTAAAAACAAAAATCAGTTTGGAGTCAGTTGTGGCATTCACAATTCTTTTTTTCTTTTCTTTTGAACAGTCCGACATGTAAGCTTAATGCTCAATCAATAACATGAATTGTTGGCAGGACTTACCCATTTGTTGCTAGTAGCACAAAACCTACACACTTCACCTTTAAAGGGAGTATATGTAAGAATTTTCATGTATCAATCGCTTTTGTATTATTGCCAATGTGTGAACAGCTTTAAAAAAAAACTTCCTAGGTTGTCAATAATAGTGATTTTTATATGTGGAGGACTTTGGGTGGTTTTTCTGGTAAAATCCAAAAGATGAGATATTTATGCGCTCCTGAAAACCTGAGAACCTGATGAAAAGGGATTAATTCAAACTATAGCCTTACATAACCAAATTAATATCATCTATCATAATAATAAAAATCAAACTATCATCACAGTGTAATTTTAATTACCACATCTGTCGGCAAGATGCCGGTGAATCGCAGAGCTGGTGCAAATATCCAAATCACTATGATTGGATACTTTCTCAACCGCTGTCATTTTTGTTGTATGTTCTAAGCGACGAACGAAAAAGAACTTTACTGTGTTTATATCAGGGCCTTGAATCACGTCTCTTTTACTTTACGTTTAATGCATGCTGGCTGCAGTTCACTTAATGGCCACCGGTGTTGCTAATAACAAAAGTTTCTGAATTCTACATATAGACAATTTCAACGGCTATTCGTCAGTTTAAGGAAGTGAAGTCTTTGTTCCTTGGGCGCTTCCGGTTAGTTGTTGAGTGCATTCAAAACATCGGCGGGAGGCGCGTGATGCAATCATTAATTTAATCCGGCTATTACAAATATCAAAACTAAAATTAGGTCCATGTTGCTCGGTAGCTGGATGCTCCCTCTGGCCAGAAACGAACCTACTTTAGAAAATATTTAGATTCATGAAAAACGATGTGATGCCTGGATTGCAGCAATGAAGCGAGAAGGCTGGATACCAACTAGCAACTGATATACAGCACACATGTTGATTCTGGTAAGTAAATGACTTAATTCCAACATGCAAGTTTTGTTTTGTGTATTAACAAGAGTAAATAATTTCATAAATAATAATTGTTTTTCTACTTTCCTTTTGGAAATCAGATCACCATGCAATTCAAGACTACAAAACAGGATTAAATGATGTTTTCATGCTTGGTCAAGGAACTGCACGTGCACCTGTGGAACAACCCATACAGGAGGAGTCATTGGATGCAAAATTGTCTTTTGCTCATGTTCCGCCCACGACCACTGACGGACTGTCCCGTATTAGCATGCCTTCCTGCCTCAGCCATTTGTATAGTGTCTGCCAAGGCAGCACTTAATAGCTGTGTCCCAATGTGAAGGCTGCATCCTCCAAAGGCCGTATTTGAAGGCCGATTGGCCGTATTTCAAGGCCGATTGCATCACCATGGCGCAATGAAGGCTGTCGCAATTCAATTCTGCGAAGGCCCTATTCGAAGGCCGCTTGCGTCAGCGCGGCGCGACGAAGGCTTCCCTGATTCAAAAGCGACACCAAATGCACTGTTCGTTTCCCCGTGAAAGAGAGGATACATAATGGATCCTAAGCGGCCTATCCTACCCCATAAGTCAACCCCCAAAAGGGGGCGGCTGAAAGTTAGGTGGTGGTCAGAAAATTCACATTTATATCTAAGTATTATGTTTTAATTTACTCAAATAGCTAGAGAAACCAAAGTTAAAAGCCACAAGTTTTTCTTTCTTATTCATCTTAACTCATTCGTCACCATTGCCTGGCTTCATTTGTCATGTGGTTTGAGGCAAAACTTAGTATTAGTTAATTGTTTCAGGGAACAGGGAGCAGACAGCTCAACTTATTCAATTGTGGTCTGAAAATGACCAGCGTAAGACAACGACCTGTAATATGTGCACTAGTCTTTCTCACTTGTGTAGCCTATTATAATATATATATATATATATATGTATTATAATAAAATATATATATATATTTAATATAAATAATAGACAAGTTATGTCTACAAAGGTTTAAACCAAATTTGAGTATCCAGAAATATGTTTTAGGAGAATTCTGGAGAAAATGCTGGGGAAGGTGACTCACATGCAAGACAAAATATACTGTATATAAAGGAAGATAGTTTGACAGATCTTTGTTTAAATGTATTGTGTCGTTGTTTTTAACAGGCATGCTTTATTTTCTCTGCCTTAGGACTGCAAGTGTCCTGGAACAGGTGAGGGTGTGAGTGGGAAACTCACTGCTGAAACTTGGCCCTGGTTTGTCCTCATGGATGAGGAGTTGGGACAGAGCCACTCCACCAACCGCCATCTCTGAGGATAGACCAGCACCGAGTTCAGCAGTGGGTGCCCAAGAAGAGAATGAGCCAGCAGCACCATCATCACAAAGAAGGTGCGACAGAGAGGACGAGTCTTTGGACTTGATTAGAGAAGACATGGGACTGCAGAGGCGAGGAGAATAGGAAGAGGATGGACAGGTTGTTTGCTCTTCCTGAAAGAATGATTGAGAATTTATTTCAACTTTAAATGTGTAAATAAAACAGAATTCATGGCTCTGGACATTGTTTATTTTTGTAATGGTGTCTGAGTGTTTGCAAGGTTGATACATTTCAACTATATACTTTTGTGTAGTTTCATGTAAAACAATGCGTAGTGTTGCTGTCCTGTGAAGGAAAAGTAGGCTACTTCACATTTGTACATGAATACTTAACATAGTCTGTAGTTCCTTACATTCCACCACTGGTTATTTTGAAAATTAAAGTAATTAAATGTAGGTCTATTGTCACAATATTAACAAATTGTTGCTAACTACAGCTGCGTCCCATATCAAAGTGCGCATCTGAAGCACTCGAACCGGTCTAGTCTATGGAGGATTGTTCTTGTCGCCTAGCAACTGTGACTGACAGCTGCTGATGAGGAGTGGGAGTAACGTTTGCTTTAGACTTTTTTATATTCAACTGGGTTTTATATTCAAATAGGGTTGAAAACCTGTGCAAATATTTTCACCATGGTCCATTTCTGTACATAATAAAAAGAACACATGACTAGCCTACAAAATCGTATCAATAGCCTACAATATAAGTGAACATTTTGATATGTATACATTAGGGCTGTCAAACGATTAATCGTGATTAATCGCATCCAAAATAAAAGAGTTTACATTATATATGTGGGTGCACTGTGTATACTTATATATATATATATATATATATAAATACACACACATGCTAAGAAATATTTTCATATACCGTGTATAGATTTTTATATAATTTATATTAAATATAAATATTTCATATAAATAATATTTTTTTCTTAAATATACATGCATGTGTGTGTATTTCTATATATATATATATATATATATATATAAAATAATTATCCACAGTGCACCCATATATATTATGTAAACACAAACTTTTATTTTGGATGCGATTAATCATTTGACATGTGCCTATGTATGTTTTCTTTTCATATTTCTTTGCATTATTTATGCAAGTTTACACGCAATAGTTTACAGTTAACAACCGTAACAATAACAGTAAACAACAACAACAGTTTTAAAGTGTAATCCGGCCATTCAGGACGCAGCCTCTGATTGGTACGCAGTAAATCATCTCTGGCCATGGTCTTGGCTATGCCGAAAATACATGACTCGGCAGCGCCGGGACTGAAACATCCTCCTATGTCCTCCAGTCCAGTAAAATATTAAACAAAAAAAAGGCAATAGCCAATTCTGTCTCCATAGCTGTTTACTCAATTATATCAAATGAATGATCAGGATGGCAGTGTACTCTCGCACCGTTGCTTGAGCCATTCCACCGAAAGGGTGACATTTCTGTCCCCAGGACATTATATGTATAAAATTGCATGAAAATGAACTCTAAAATACATTTTATTATTAAGCAAAATGTCATGCACATTTAGCTAACTACAAATTGAAAACATATAATTAAAAACATTAACAAAAACGACACAGAACACTAAAAAATAGCATTTTCTGCATGTCCCAACTCTCAATCTCTAAACTTTACCATGAAATATTATGATTAAAATCCTTCAGAAATCTGATTTTTCTTGCATTGTTGTGTGACTTTATATCCAAACTGCTATAAAATGAAAAAAGAAAAAAACATTTGATCTAATATTTTAGATAAAATAGACATTTTAGTCATGTCCCCAGGTTTTCACTCAGTCCTGTTACACTATTACATTCCCCCACTGAATAACATAGAATATTCCACAAGACACATTTTCAACAGTAAGTTTCATCATCTGGATCTTCTAAAGGCAATGGGCCGACTATAAGTCACTCCTCTCATTTTCATTTCTGTATATTTGATGAAATTGTAACTATGAATGAGAAGGTCAATCTCAACATACATTCCTGTTACCTAAATGTTTTCTTAGATTTAATTGTTTTATTTTAAAAATATTAACTTTTGGTAAGGCACTAGAAATGGCTCAGTGTCCTCACGCTATTAGCATCACTGCTATGTGGCCATATGCCATATATTTGATAACTTTTTGCTTAAAAACTCAATCCTGTTACCTTCAGTCCTGTTACTATTTGTTTCTTTTTCTAAAAAAAATAAAATTAAACCACTATTTTTATCATTTTTGTTTGGCCCATAATTTATACAATTATTTAATGAATTAATTCTAAAAAAAATTATAAGCTTGAGGCTTCGGCCATCTTTGAAATGAAAAAATGCCTTTGTGTTTTTTATATCAAAATACACCTTGCTTTAATAGTGATTTTATTGGCAAAAATATCAATTTTTTTGAATATATAACCAACAATTTATTTAAAATAAACACTTTCTTGTGGGGAAAACAAAGGAATTAATTGACATGCTTCTAAACTTGCTTTTTAAATGACACATGGTTTTTGGTATCAGGATTGAGAAAACATTCGTCCATATTCTGCTTAAACCTTGTAAAATAATAAATAAAGTTGCCCGAGATTGACCAATACAAATTTAGAATAGTTAAATATGTGTAGTATTAGATTCAATGTTAAAAAAGATCAAAAATAAAGTTTATTTTTGAAGAGTTACAACAAGCAAATGTCACCCATTCGGTGGAATGGCCCGCTTGGCGCCAGGAGCGGTAATGGGGAACACCTGGTTGTGCAATTAGGAAACCCCACAAAGGCTACATGCTCCGAATAGGCTGCATCCTTCGCAGTTCACGGCCTTCACATTGTATTTTTATGGGTTTGTATACATATATCTATGGACAGCAAACCAAGTTTGTTTACCATTAACTATTAAGACTGGACGGGCAGGCAAACTTGTGAATAGTACATCTGAGATGCATTAGTGAATATAGGAATTGGAATACCCAAGTAAATGAGATTGGTGAATGTTGTATTATTATCACCTGCAAGGGTTTGTTTTTTGGTGTAAGATGCTGACACCTTTTACACAGTATCTTGTTTCTCTTCACTGTTCAGTGAGGTTGAGTCATGAAGCATAAAATGAGACGTCACTTTTCATTAGAGGACAGGAGAGAAGAACAGACAACCCCCTCCCCCCACCACCAAAAAAAGAAAAAACAGATTGCTCTGGGAGGAGAGGGTGAGAGAGGCTAAAATAGATTGGACGACGACACTGAGAGGAAGGAAAGAGAAGATGGAAGTTTGTATGTTTGCGTATTTGTGGGCAGGTGTGTGTGTGTGCAACATTTGCGTCGACAGTGGTCTTCTGATTCCTCTATTATTTTAAACACACAGCCGTAGCAACACACACACATACACGAGTTGTGTCCAAGGCAACAAGATCCCTAAACTAAGCCTTTCGCTTGATGAGAATGAGGACAGACAACTAGCAAGGCTAAGCACTGGAAAGTTGCGCTGAGGCAGAGATTTCTAGGTATAAGAGTATAGTTTGAGATTTTAATGAGATCTTAATCCGAGAAACATCCTTCAAGAGATTAGACATCATATCCGTGACTTTGTGTAGAAACAGAGTGTGTGTGAGAGAAAGAGGGTTATGCAGGACATGGTTTCAGGCTGAATAGAATCTGTGACAGGCTTGTGTATTTATGAAAATCTATTTTTAATTTTGTCTTTTTTTCCCCAGTGTTTGGGACTCCAGATCAGGTCATCGGTGTGTGTGTGTGTGGATCAGATTTTGCTTTCTCTGTGCAATCCAAATGTTCCTACAAGAATAACAAAACCTGAAATCAATTACATTGTGGGGACCAACCAGTTTCCACAAGGAATATGGCTTAAAGGCACAGTTCACCTAAAATGAAAATTTGTTCCAAACCTGTGTTGTATTTTTCTGCAAAAACACTGTAAAAACTTTCTTTAGAAATTTGGTTGGTGCTTTTGAGTTGAATCGGTTGATCTGGTTCACAAAACAGGTCTGTATGATTCACAATTCAACTCACAATTTGGAAAATGTAAATATCAGTCTGTTTGTCACACAAGCTATTATTCAGTATGACTTCAGAACACTTGGATTAAAGTCATATGCTCATTTTATGATTTTGTGACGTGCTTTTTGAAGCTTGAACACTCCAGCCAGCATTCATTACCAAATGCAAGGAAAAAAGAGAATAATACTTCCTTCAGAACTTCTCCTTTAGTGATCCACAAAAGAAAGAAAGGCATACAGGTTTGGAACTATTTCAGAGTCAGTAAATGATAACCAAATTTTCATTTTTGTGAGATCTATTTCTTAATAAAGGGACTAAAATAATCTCTTAAAGGTACAGTAAGCAATTATTTTCGTTTGTGCTGATAAGTGTACATGATTTTACATATTGTTCAAAAGTTCAATGAGTAAATGATAACAGGATATTAATTTTCGAGTTGTCCTTATCCCTTTAAACACCTTATGTGCACCTTCAAAATCTAAAACGGTTTCCGTAGAACTTGTAAAACTAGAAATAGATATATTATTTGATCGGAATAAAAATGTGGGCATATTCATGGGTTTTCATTGTGTGTGTGAGAGAAGAGAGTTTGTGTGTATCCGCGCATTTGTGTCTACATCAGTTGGCTCACCTGGGAAAGCAAATGATAAGTTACATAATCAGGGCAAATAAAATTACATCAGATCCTCTCAAACACACACACGCTCTCTCTGTCTCTCTCTCTCTCTTAAACACACACCATGCTCCTAACTGTGCATCTGTATTGCCCTCCTTCTCTTTTCATCTCTTGGCTTGTGTGTGTGTTCCTTGGCAGCAGTGTAACAGGTCCACATGCAGATTAATTATGTCCTGGTGAAAACAAATTTTATAAAGTGTTTACTGCAATGCCTCTAATGTGGTAAAATATAGTTTGGACTGGTGCCACCAGAGGGCGCAATCTGACTCTTTGTTTCATGTCAATGTAACTTGAACCCCTGAAGCTTTTAAAGCAACATCTAGACACTTAAATGACCCTATGAAAGCAATCATGCAGACTGTTAACTCTGGATGCTCTGAGCTGAATGCTAATCGAATGTGAGCACAATTATCATGATTAGTTTAATTGATGATAACAGGACTTGAAGATCAAGTCATGTCTGTCTTACAGTAATGTGTGTGTGTGTGTGTGTTCTAGTTATGGGTAAATCAGGAGGAAAACACAGCGGTCGAGGCTGCCGAAAGCTCCAGCGAGGTGCAGAACGGCCACGCGGAGGCCAGTCCGAACCCCAGCACCGACTGCCTGTGTCTGGGCCAGCCCACCCAGAACCGGGACCAGATGAGGGCCAATGTCATCAATGAGATCATGAGCACAGAACGACATTACATCAAACACCTGAAGGACATCTGTGAGGTAACAGTCTTTGGCTGTCTCCTATATTTCCTGAGGAGAAATATACATAAACACAATTGAGGAAAAGTATACAACTATAAAGTTATCATGGATATCATGGCTCAGATCATTTGCCTTTGTGAGAATCTAATGAGACAAAATAAGAAATGTTTATTGAGCACCACATAATCATATTAGAATGATTTCTGAAGGATCATGTGACACAGATGACTGGAGTAATGATGCTAAAAATTCAGCTTTGCCATCACCCAGAAATGAATTATGTTTAAATGTATTATAGTTCACTTTTAAAAAAACTTTTGCTGATTATTTACTCACCCCCTTGTCATCCAAGATGTCCATGTCTTTTTTTCTTCAGTCGAAAATAAATTAAGGTTTTTGATGAAAACATTCCAGGATTTTCTCCATATAATGGACTTCAATGGGAACCAAACAGTTCAAGGTCCAAATGAGAGTTTGAGTGCAGCTTCAAAGGTCTTTAGTCTGGACAGGAGGTGCAAACATAGCAAAAGGTCTCCGTTTTTAAACGAAAATGCAGTAGTGTAGAAGGGTCTTATCTAGCGAAACGATCGGTCATTTAAAAAATAAATAAAAAGTTTAAGTTTTATAAGCACAAATGGTCACCTTGTTGTGTTCTGTGATGAGCGTTCGTCACTCTCCTGTTCAAACTCGTCCATCAAAATGAACAAATCTTTTTTCGAGTCATGACTCAAAGGGTCCTACTGTAGATTAGACCCTTATTCATCGTCTGGTGTCGTTTAAAACCCTTTGAAGCCGCACTGAAACTCTCATTTGGACCTTGAACCGTTTGGTTCCCAATGAAGTCCATTATACGGAGAAAATCCTGGAATGTTTTCATCAAAAACCTTAATTTCTTTTCAACTGAAGAAAAAAAGGCGTGGACATCTTGGATGACATGGGGGTGAGTGAATAATCAGCAAAAGTTTTTTTTAAAAGCGAACGACTCCTTTAAAATAGAAAACAGTCATTTTAATTTGTAATGATATTTGACAATATTACTGTTTTACAGTATTTGTGATTAAATACCAAGAATAACAGACTTTTGAACAGTAGTGTTAGTGTAAATCTGTGTATGTATTTGTGTTTCTGTTTCAGGGGTATCTCCGTCAGTGTAAAAAGAGGAGAGACATGTTTAACGACGATCAGCTGAAAGTGATATTTGGAAATATCGAAGACATTTACAGATTCCAGTTAAGCTTTGTCAGAGACCTGGAGAAACAGTTTAACACGGAAGAACCTCATCTCAGTGAGATCGGACCCTGCTTTTTGGAACACGTCTGTATTCCAACATAGAAAATCACTGACATATACATAATGGGTCAAGGGAAAAACTGATTTATTTAACATTTTTATATTTTTATTTACAGCAAGATGGATTTTGGATCTACTCGGAATACTGTAACAACCACGTCGACGCCTGCATGGAGATCACACGTCTTATGCGAGATGCACGATACCAGCACTTCTTTGAAGCGTGCCGATTGGTCCAGCAGATGATCGACATCGCTATTGACGGCTACCTTCTCACACCAGTCCAGAAAATCTGCAAATACCCTCTACAGCTGGCAGAGTTGCTGAAATACACAGTTCAAGAACACAGGTACACACAGAAACACGGATATGCTAACTCAAGGTGCATCATGCAGATTATGGCGGTCGGTCGGGTCCACTAAATATATGACTCTGTAAATGACACATTTTTTTTCCACTTATCATTTTGACAGCCCTCATTTTTTCTCTCTTCTCCTTTGCTCATTCTTTTCCCTTTCTCTCCCAGTGATTATCGGTATGTGGCTGCTGCGCTAGCTGTAATGAGAAATGTCACTCAGCAAATCAACGAACGCAAACGAAGGCTTGAGAACATTGACAAAATCGCCCAATGGCAGGCCTCTGTACTGGACTGGGAGGTGTGTGGCTTTTCAGAACAAGTTAATTAGCAGTATATAAGATATAAAAGAGAGCAGTGGTAGAGTTAAATATGGAAATTTGGTTGTTTATTATTTATTTATTATATATGTATGCATCTTAATATTTTTCTGGAAACCATGATACAATTAGTTTTTTTTTTCACTTTTTGAAAGAAATATTTTGATCAATTAAAAAATCAATCAAGGGGTAGTTGTGGCCTAATGTTTAGAGAGTCGGACTTGGAACCTGAAGGTCACAGGTTCGAGTCTCAGTACCTTCAGGAAATGAAGGTGAAGTGAGTGAATTAACTCTCTCTTCTACTCTCATAGACCTTTCTCACAACTTCCGTATTTGTGACCGGAAATACGCAATTGTCGTGGTAATCTTCTTCCGCTCCATTCATAACAGATAGCGCCGAAGGCACCTAGTGAGAGTTGTTGCGTACCGATCTTTTTGGTTATTCCCAAAAGCAGCCATACCTGTCGTTTTCATTCCTTCCCTCGTCAGTTCCCTGTCGATGAAGTTCGAAGGAACTGGATTCAGGCAATCTGGCGGGATGTTATTGGTCCTGTGATCTTCTGTACTTCTCATGTCACCATTCACTAATAAGCCGTCATTGTTTGTTTATTTTTTATGTTTTGTGTATTTTTGAAGTAACGTTAGTTCATGTTCAACTTTATTAAGATATTTGTATCCAGCGGAATAAGCACATAAAAATATACACCACAATATAAAACAAGATAAATAAGAACACACAACAGTGGGCTACATATAAATTTAAAATATTAATATATACCATTCTGAGTATTTAACAATCCGAGTGTACAAGGGATAAATTAATATTTGTATAATTTTTCTTCATCTTTGATCGTTCTATAGCAACAGCAGTGCAAAAAATTCAGGATAACTGTTGAATAAAACTAAAAGACTTCTTTCTGGTATTCACATCAAAATGCAGTTTATTGTAAATAATACTCCCTAAATATTAATAACTTTCCACACACTCCACCTTCTTACAACTGGACCATGACAAGTTTACATTTTTTCGAAGTTTTGAAGACTCTCTGATCAATTTTCTCCTCCCAGAGTAGGTTTTTCTAATGTGTCGACAGTTGACGGGAACTCCGTTTCCACAACGATTACGTATTTCCGGTTTTTGTGAAAAAGGTCTATTACCCACAACTGAGGTGAGCAAGGCACCTAACCTCCAATTGCTCCCCGGTTGCCACAGCAACAATGGCTGCTCCAGGTGTGTGTTCAATCCTCACTGCTGTGGACTTGGGTGAAATTTCACAGAGCACAAATTCTGAGTATGGGACAACATACTTAGCTAAGTGTATTACAGTTTCCCCAAAAATATTATAATAATAAGAAACATATAATATCAGCATATTAGAATAATTTCTGAAGGATCATGTGACACCGAAGACTGGAGTAATGGCTGCTGAAAAGTCAGCTTTGCCATCACAGAATAAATTATATTTTTAAAACATTAAAATTGACAATTCAAATTTAAATTATAATTATTTTTCAAAATATTGCTGTTCTTACTGTATTTGTGAATAAAATAAATGCAGCCTTTGTGAGCAGAGACATTCAAAAACATTTAATGTTAATTATTCCAAACATTGACAAGTAGTATATTTAACATTTGTTTTTCTACGCGGTTTCTAATGAAATCTGCCATCTATGGCACAGGTTTGATGTTTGTTATTGACGTGCAACCTGCACCACAGGGGTCATGTTTGATTGGAAACATGAATACATCAGAGTCTCAGTGGTGTCAGATGTAGTGATTCATTTGTTATTGTGTGTGTGCAGGGTGAGGATATTCTGGACAGGAGCTCAGAGCTTGTGTACACGGGGGAGATGTCCTGGATATATCAACCATATGGGCGCAGCCAAACCAGAATCTTCTTCCTGTTTGATCATCAGATGGTCCTCTGCAAGAAGGTGAGAGAAAGAGGGTATTAAGGCACAAATAACACTCTAAAGTTCAATTGATGATGATGAAGTAGGAGTCTGCTTTAACTGGGACACATGGGTCTGGAAATAATGTGTAGAGAAAGTGTCAGCCATGACTCTTGCAGTCCTGTTTTTGGTTTGTGAGGAGTAGGAATCTTTGAGGGAAGGTAGCAGGCAGCTGACGATGTTTTCAGCACATTGCACTCTATAACTTTCACTTGGAGAGCGAAGATGCAGAATTGAACAAGACAGGCATGGAAAAGCAAATTATGGTGGTGTAGCGCAACTGAGGGTTTGTGATTTGGATTCGTGCTGAAGGTAAAATCCGTTTGTTTCACTGTCCTCCAAACACCCTCAAGCTCAAAGCACATGGCCCATTTTTAGTCTCTCTACAAAGGTGCAAAAACATCTCTCCCGCACCATATGACATCCACAGACAGTTCAGCAACACAAAAACTGAGACAGATCACACGACTGATAAAAAGGTGCCACACACATCCTATCCCACCTTGTATGTATATGTACATGAAGTTTACATGTACATTTATTTTAATGTAAAATTTAGTTTCATTCTGTTTTGTAAATTGTCTGGACTGTCAGTACAGACATACTAATAAAGTCTCGCCGCCTTCCACAGGATCTCATTCGCCGCGATATTCTCTACTATAAGGGCCGAATTGAAATGGATCGATATGAGGTCATTGACGCAATCGACGGCCGAGATGATGATTTTAACGTTAGCGTGAAGAATGCCTTCAAACTGGCCAACAGAGACACTGACGAGATCCATCTGTTCTTGCCTAAAAAGCTGGAGGAGAAAATGCGTTGGCTTCGGGCGTTTCAGGAGGAAAGAAAGATGGTCCAGGAAGATGAGAAGATTGGTGAGAACTTTTGTATTCTGTTAGCTTTTTCTTAAATTCAGGCTGACCTTTTCGATACAATAACCATACATGTTCACCACTCTCACAGTGATTTACACTTTGTTCTGTTCTTCACACAAACCTGTTAAAGTTTTACACTAAATGTTGTCTGTCATTTTGTCGCTTTAGGGTTTGAAATCTCTGGCTATCAGAAGAGGCAAGCCGCCTTGACCGTTAGGAGAGTCACCAAACAGAAAGGTACGAAATCTTGAAGCCTTTATTAAATGGACTGCCTTTAAATGGTAAATGGACTGCATTTATATAGTGCTTTCACCGACCCAATGGCTACCAAAGCGCTTTACATTTTGCCTCACATTCACTCACTCATTCATACACCGACCATTATTATGTTCAGTGGGGATTGGCTACTCTAAAAAAGTAATGAATTACTATCTAATTGCATCTTCAAAAGTGTATTTAGATTACTGAACTAATTACTCTCTAAAAAGTATTGCATTATTTATTAATGATTACTTTCTAAATCCCATATCAACCTCTAACAGTTGAACAATAAAAGGATACACATGAAACTGCTCTTCTATTACTTTCAAGTAAATGATTTAAAAGTGTTTAAATTATCCTTAAACTGACTGAAAATATTTAAAGGGAGAAGACTGTATATAAACTGTATTATAAACTGTATATAACAGTTTCAGGTTATGTTTTAGTGTTGGTAACACATTGTCCCACACAAACGTAGTAATCGTGCCACACTTGGTTTGTTTGATGGTGGTCACCCTAGTTAGACACGAAAAATGACTTGAGTTGAAATATTTTATTAAGTCTTTAATAAAAGTCTAGAAAGCAGTTGCTAGTAAGGCAAGTTCAAACTAGACGGACATTTACGAGATACGGTACAGTCATACCACTTATTACATGGCATTTCGCCACACAAGTAATTATAGGGACAAGAGATAATGATTTGCGATTAAACTTTTAAAATCATACCAGTTTGTTATCTTATAATCCATTACAGTTTAAAAAACAATCGTCACATAATGGCAGCAGCTGCGTTTGTATGAATCGATACCCATGTGACAATTAAATAACTGTACTCAAAATATTGATTTGAGTTGTAATATTTGATTAGCTCAGCAAATACTTTTCTAGCCGACTTATAGCGGATGAGCCTGTGTTATCAGTTTTTACCGGTTGTTATCGGGTTGTTATATGCCAGCTATCACATAGTTGAAACAATTAACAAACCTAGTTGCCATAGACAGCTTTATTTTTTGCATAAAAAAATGTCCATTTCCAATAAATGATACTGTAGTCTTTTGTATTGCTGTTACCATGGTGAAAAAGTCCCAATGAGAAAATACTAGTAAATCAATGCAAATTATATTTGTAGTAAATGGTGCCTGTGGATGTTACACAGTTCATACAGTTTTCACAGATTTTTTTTTTTTACCACAGATAAACCTCGAGTTTATGCATCAGGCTTTTTGTTTTCC
Organism: Pimephales promelas; assembly: GCF_016745375.1. The sequence continues at coordinate 7,838,994 of NW_024121876.1, read as the reverse complement.
TTCTCAGGTGTGGGCCGGTCGGTCCCCCCAGCGTACCCACCACCTTTGGACCCCATGAACCCCGGGCAGTACCTCCTCCCTGACGGCTACGGGCAGGCGGATGGATATGAATACGAGCCAAAACGCAGCACATCACCCTTCTGGCAGAACTTCAGTCGGTTAGCTCCCTTTAAAAAATAGAACACACACCTACCAGGGGTTGGATACACCGGCCTCTGTTTACTTGGAAAAGCACTATTCTACTTAAGATACATCTGTGGGACTTGAGGAGGACTGACACGACACAAACTACAGGAGAGAGGACGGACCTTGCTTCACTGGGGTTTACCAGGCGTATTTCTTTTAGTGGGGTTACGGGGACACCTCGCCGGGCTGGCTGCACTGAATTCTGCACACGACATGTTCGAATTCACAGAAAAGAAATTCATACACACACAGACACAAAATATACACATTTTATCCCTCAGCACTCTCTTTTTAGAGAGGTTTTAAATTATGAAGAAGAAAAATCACCTATGGTTTCTTCTTCTCTACACAAATCGACAAAAAGCGAATTTTCACTTTTTGAAGCACTAAACCACCGTAATGACTCTTTCTCTCTAGCGCCGCCCTGGTGTTCCTCCGTGCACTGTGACTTTTCGGGGCATTCTCTCTCACCCAATCTCTTTTATCTCTCGATCTCATACTCAACATTATCACGTGTTTTTCCGACAGTTTCGAGTCTGGTCAAAGCTGAAGCTGATTTTTTTATTTTATTTTATTCCTGGACAATTTCTCCTTGGATGGAACCTGCTGCACTCTTTAGTTTGTTTTGCATGAGATTCGGTTCATTGCAGGTATTTTTATTTGTGTGATTCTATTCGTACGGGTCTCAAAGAACAGTGGATCACGATCTGCAAATATCAATGCAGATATCGGAAACAACTTTGACATTCAGAGAAACCTACAATCGATCGAGCTTAAAGTCGTTTTGGTTTGGTGGAGCTTCTGGGTACCCTGAGAAAACTACAGACCAGAGAAACCTGAAGGAGGAACTGTTTTGCTCTGAGCAGTGGACCTCTGTAGCGCGTTTACGTCAGAGCCTTGTTTATCCTGAGCTCTCGGTCTTGGCTTTATCATTGTTTCCTCTCTCCCATCATCAGTGCTGATCAGTTGCTAAAAAGTAATAATCTGAGCCCGTCTTCATTTTGTAGGGAATGATACTCGGACCAGGACGACTTTAATCCTGCTGATCAACCTCGTAATGACGTGCCAATTCATGTCTAATGTGCCAAAATAGTCTGGTTGCCAAATTTTCCTCGAACAGGTGCATTGGCATGTGCGAATGCCAACCCCATGAGCTGGTACCCCGCCATGTGACTTCTCAGGCGAAAATTGAGTCAGTGAAATTTGGTTATCGCTGCTAGGATTAGCATGACATAGAGTTTCAGTTTTTCCTTTCTTTTCTTTTTTTTTTGGTTGTTTTTTTTGTTCTCTCTCTATATATACAGTATATATATATATATTTATTTTTTCCCAAATTAAAGGGACTTGTGCGAAATTTAATTTATGGTATATTCGGGTTTTGTCTGATAACTTTCAAAGGATAGTATTTAGTCCAATCACAATATTTAAAGTATTGCTATAAAACATTATTTATTCTATTATAGTGTGATTTTCTTTTTTTCCATGTTGATCCTCTTTCTATATTTTAGAGCTTCTGCTGGAGTGTTAAAGACCTTTTTAGGGCATAAAAAAATGTAAGAGGACAGTATGGAAGAAATATGTCACACGTGTGTACTAAGTGCCACATGAAACTATTATTATGTTACAAAGGAAAATAACAGTTTAATATTTTTGATTCGGTGATATGATTGAAATAAGAACATTATATCATTATTTCATAATAAACTTAATTATGGAGAAAACAGAGTTGAACTGAATACTTGTTTCGTCTGGTTTTATTTGATTTTACATGTTTGCTAAACAGTAATGCTGGTTACATTAAAAAAAAAATGTTAGAATGAGGGTATTACAAATAATTACTACATAAATGGGTAAAATGAATTCCCAAGGAATTATATATATAGGTTAATTTGAAGAAAAAATTTTTTTTTTCCATTTGTATTAAACTGATTCAAAATAGATATCCAATAATGTTCAAAGATTTGGGGTAAGTAAAATTTTTATTTTGTTTTTGACGCAAGAATGTTATAATGTAATTCCTATCCATCTGCCTCCAACAAAAATATTAAGCAGCAAAACCGCTTTCAGCATTCATAATGTTGTTACAAAATGTTTCTTGACCACCAAATCAGCATATTAGAAAAATTTCTGAAGGATCATGTGACATGGATAATTTAAAACACACAAAAAAATCGAATTGACCTCTTTTCAATGGTATAATATATCTATTTTATGATATATTTAAAAATAACAGAGTCATTGATGTTTTTTTCTTTCCAGTTTATTAAGCTGAATTGTTTTAAAGTGATTTTATTGTGTTCAATATGCATCACAATAATTTACCTGCGGACGGATAAACATCCATTCATTTACACAGGTTAGTAAGGTCTCTAAATCTCAGACACAGACACACACACACACACACACACACACAAATATCTCTCTCTCTCTCTCACTCACGTATTACATTTCTTCATGAGATATAAAGCATACACTGAAGAATATCAGGATTGGCAGGAAACTGATGATGTCACAGTGATAGTTTCCCCATGAGATTTTTGTGCTCTTTTTCAGTACAGCAAAAGGTAAAATCTGACACCATAAAACAAAAACCGCGTCATAAGCACAGCATGACATGGCACTAAAATTCTACAACCCAAGACAGAAATACATTCGTAATGCCTCATAATCGTGAACCGGACCAGGTTGATGGGAAAAATACATTCCGATAAATGTCGACAGACCTTCGTAACCCTGTTAGGTCAATAATTTGACAGTAGTCTAACATATTCAACATTCAACATTCAATCTTAAAAAAAAAAGAAAAAAAAAGGCAGATTTCGCTTCTACAAAACATTCACATCCTTCATTGATTTGTTTCAGCGTCCAATCACAGTGTGTGGTTTCAGTGGTTTACAGTGGTCCGACACTCACACATGTCCATGTTAAACATGGTCTCAAGGGTGTTTTTAAATCAGTGCAAGAGACACATTTATTGGCATCATCTTTTTCTGTGACACGCTTAAGTGATTGTACGCATCATAAACATTCAGAACATCCACTTAAAGACTTCATGACACCTATGAAAACATTATTTCAGAATTCACAGATAGGCAATGTAACATCTGAGCCTTATACATCAGTGATGTAAAACGAACAGTGTGTATATTTGTGGAATTATTCCAAAGTAAATGTCCCAGGGAGTGCAAAAAGTCACTCTGTACTTTAAGATAAGCAAATTCTCAGAGTGTGTGTTAATTGGTAAACAACTTCATATTCTGTAGAATTACTGAAGTAAGTCTGTACTTCTGTAAATTCAGCTTAAGGCTTTGGTCACCAATGTTTTCAGATAAGATTCAAGCTGTTAGCATTTCGTAATCCATTTAGATTTAGAAACAAATTTCAAAAGAGCTGTTCAGTCAGTTAAATAAATTAAGGTCTGTGGTTAGAAGTTTCTATGTTATTTTAAAGAACTTAATCAGCAAGGATGCATTAACTTCCTCTAAAGTGACAGAACTTTCTTTTCATCAAAGAATCCTGAAAAAAGCTTTCACAAAAATAATCATTTTCAGCATTGAAAATAATAATAAATGTTTCTTGAGCAGCAAGTCAGCATATTAAAATGATTTCTGAAGGATCATGTGACACTTTAGATTGGAATAATGCTGCTGAAAATTCTGCTTTGCCACCACAGGAATAAATCATATTTTAAAATATTTTACAATATACATGTTTTTACTGTATTTTGCAGCATTTAATGCGCATAAGAGACTTAGACTGTTCTAAAAACCCATATAAAATGCAGAGGAAACCCAATCTAAAATGCTAATTCACTTCCTGGTTTAAGGACTACAAAGTAAACAGCTTTATTCTTGAATCGTGGGTCTTTTATTCTGGAATAATTTTCTAAATATTCTGCCATTTTATTTCTGAAGGTTTCCTATCCAGCTCTGTACTGGCTCCTTTCACAGCAGTGTAAAAAACTCAACATGTACCTGAAATTGTATTGATGAAAACAAGTCAAGTTTTGAACCAAGTAATAATTTAAATGGACTATTTCCTCCCCCTTCGGAAGGCTTTAGGCTTTTGATTGACGGACATCCTTCCACTCCATCTTGGTGCTTTGTAAAGCCTGTGTCTTCTTCTCGTCTACCTGCACGTAATCCACCCTGTAGTCGTCTGCCAGCAGTGGTTTCTGAAAACATCAATAACGTGATTTGAGCAAACCTTCAAAACAGTAGGCTAACCAGCACGGTGGAACTGTATCAATCCTGCAGGCAGATGTATGCCATGTCGTGTTTAGAGCCGAGTGGTGAAAAAGCAACTGTCACTGGGACAGGAAATGGTGAGTCACTGTAATCGTTGCCTGAAGATTCAGTTTAAAAAAGCCACAGAAAAGATTACTACAACAGATAGCAGTGCCCACTAAAACCCCATGCACACTCACTAAATATGTGTTTGTAGAGAATGCTTCAGATGCTTATAAGCGATTTATTTCTGAAACGTTCTTTTTTTTTTCACCTCATGGCCACCACTGACCTTCTGGACTGGTGAGGGGGAGGCAGAGTTGAAGTCAAGTGACAAGTAATCCAGCTGAGAAGGCCTCATCCAGGGGGCAGAATCACAAGCTGTGAACAGCATCTGCAGAGAGTCCAAATCAAAGGAAAAACAAATAAACCCACAATATATAATAACAATACAAAACAATAATATATATATATATAGTGTTCAAAACTATCACCAAGGCTGCATTTATATTGTAAAATTACTACCATTTCAAATATTTTTTCTATTTTGATACAGCGTAATTTATTCCTGTGATGGCAAAAAAAATGTCAGCATCATTACTCCAGTCTTTAGTGTCACATGATCCTTCAGAAATCATTCTAATGATGATTTGCTTAAGAAACATTTATTATTATTATTGCTGTTATTACTGTGCTGCTTTTTGTAGAAATTGCAATATTTTTTCTAAGGTTTGGTAAATAAAAAGACAACATTTATTTTAGTTTTGTTGTTTGTTTTGCTGATGAATAGAAAGTACATTACACGAGTTAAAATAGAATTTAAGAGTTAAAATAGATTTTTTTGTAACATTAATGTCTTTATTCTCACTTTTGATTAATTTAATACAACCTTGCTAAATAAAAGTATTAATAAATAAAAGGTAATGTAATTTTAATGTCTTACTACCCTAAACTTTAGAATGGTGTGTGTGTGTGTGTGTGTGAATATACACTCACCTAAAGGATTATTATGAACACCTGTTCAATTTCTCATTAAAGCAATTATCTAATCAACCAATCACATGGCAGTTGCTTCACTGCATTTAGGGGTGTGGTCCTGGTCAAGACAATCTCCTGAACAAACTGAATGTCAGAATGGGAAAGGTGATTTAAGCAATTTTGAGCATGGTTGTTGGTGCCAACTTTGAACAAAAAAGAACAACTTTGACTGAAATGACCACTCATTACAACCGAGGTATGCAGCAAAGCATTTGTGAAGCCACAACACGCACAACCTTGAGGCGGATGGGCTACAACAGCAGAAGACCCCACCGGGTACCACTCATCTCCACTATAAATAGGAAAAAGAGGCTACAATTTGCAAGAGCTACCCAAAATTGGACAGTTGAAGACTGGAAAAATGTTGCCTGGTCTGATGAGTCTCGATTTCTGTTCACACTTCAGGCCCCTTAGTGCCACACTGCCAAATGGGCATTGCTTAAATGCCACGGCCTACCTGAGCATGTCCATCCCTTTTTGGCCACCATGTGCCCATCCTCTGATGGCTACTTCCAGCAGGATAATGCACCATGCCACAACGCTCAAATCATTTCAAATTGGTTTCTTGAACATGACAGTGAGTTCACTGTACTAAAATGGCCCCCAGAGTCACCAGATCTCAACCCAATAGAGCATCTTTGGGATGTGGTGGAACGGGAGCTTCGTGCCCTGGATGTGCATCCCACAAATCTATCCTATCAATATGGGCCAACATTTCTAAATAATGCTTTCAGCACCTTGTTGAATCAATGCCACGTAGAATTAAGGCAGTTCTGAAGGTGAAAGGAGGTCAAACACAGTATTAGTAGCCTATGGTGTTCCTAATAATCCTTTAGGTGAGTGTTTACCATACACACACACACACACACACATATATGGAATTTATGTATAAAGTGACAAAGTTGTATACTGCATATAACAGTGTATATACATTATACATATTTTTTATATTTTACATGTTTATGCTTATTCTTAAATTATGATTATGTACATAATTTAATGGTTTGCATTTCTTAACTATCTGCTGAGTTTTTCTATGCACGCTATGCTAAAAAATCCTAATTTACAGAGATTTACTGTTGTTTTCTTGCCTTTTTATCATTCTTTTGTTTTTGTTTTTCTCCCTCTGTTGCCCTCTTGCACTTTCTAATTTTAAGGAGAAAGGATGGCTTAAACTGGAAGTCACGTTACCGTTGGCGTGATGCTCCCTTCCTGTTCAGAGCCGTTTAAGCCCCATCCCCGCCGCCTGTCCAAGGGAACACACTGAAGTGAGGTGCTAGAGACAAAACACACAAACACAAAACAATATCTTACATAAACATCAGTGTGTCACAAACATGTAAATGAGAAAATGCTTGTGCAGATGCAGGAAATAGAGATCAGGTGACATGAGGAAGACAAACTCAATATCTTTGTTTAACATTTAGCACACACACAGAAATACTGAAGAGAATGACACAGAGGGTTCTAGGTCCTTTTGATCTGTAAATGTGAGTTTGTCATAATTCAGTGTTGAGCAAATCTCACCTGGGTTCTGTCATGGTGCGTGTGAGGGGGACGTGGAAGGGACATTCAGAAATGGTGGACAGGTCTAAAGGTGGCGGTCGAACTGTGAAACCAAACACAATGCAAAACGCTCAAACACTCCTCATCTTTTTCTGTCATCCACACACAACACACACAAACACACGTTCACTGAGTTTAATGAAGCATTTCCTTTGTGTGAAGGTGCATGACCTATAGGAGCCCTGTGCCTCCACTCAAGACACAATGCTGTCTGTGGTTCCTGATCTGCATCTCTGACAGTATCATGCACTTCCTCTCTTGTGTTTTTGTCTTGGCAAACCTACATTCTCAGTTTAAAAGTCATTTTAAATTCGTCACAAAGACTTTCTTAGAAAAGAAAGCATGCAGCGATTCAATGACATACAAAAATACCAGTCCGTTGCTCAGTGCACACTATTATATATATTCAATATTGTGACATAATTGAAATTCTTTTAACAAATACTAACATTAACATAAGTGTGTCACTCATAAACATCACAAACTTGTCTGAAGCACCTCTCACGCAGAAGTAACTTTCATGGCAGACAGCTTTCTGTTGGTCAATGTGACGAATTTGCATGACTAACTTGAACCTACTATGGAAGTCTTTGCCAAAATTCCCAATTCCGTGGATTCCAATTTAAAATGACCCCCTATAAAAAAATTAAATCACTGAACAACAGTAAATTTGACCACACTTTTAATCGTGAGCCATCTCCAAGCCACTCACAGTTGTAAAATCACTTCTTGACTGAATTCAATCGCTTCTTGTGGGCGAAATTCTGTAATTTTAAATAGGAAATAGGAATCAAGTAACCGGGAATTATGCAAAAGTCTTCCATACTGAGTTCCAACAGAAAGCTGTTTGGTTTGTAAGTGACTGCGTGAGTGGTCCATGTCAATTGACATTGAAACTTTTTTTGTGACTGCACATTAATTCGGCTATGGCTTTGTATGGAAGGCAGATTCTGCCGATTTTAAATTAGCACATTTATATGACAATGAAAATCAGGGTAACCTTAATTACTGAAAAGTTTCCTCAAAGTATTTGCAAAAATTGAGAATTTGATATTTCAATTTCAATTTACATTAGTAAAACAACTCTTGAATTTAGAGCTTGAAATAGAAATGTGGTTTGTGTGATACACAGATCATGAGCCTCTGCCTCATCTCATCTTCCTCATATTCATTTTCAACATGCGTCACTCTTCTGTACCTCCCCTCACATGAGAACATCTCCATTTCTCTATTTTTTTCTGACGTATTTAACTGAAATCGTGATATTCCAATGAGTGAAATTGCTTCATGGCAGCAGTTACAGCTAACACAACACACTATACACATCACTTATTTTGTAAAATATACTGACCCCCTAAAAGTACACATTGAAGAAACAAATTAGATGGAAGGTAAATTATTTGTCAATGCTTTTGCATGCGTTCGCGAAATGTTTGTGTTCGGAAAAGTTTCCCGGGAGAAGACAAAACATTTTACGAGTGAACGGAAAGTTTCCCGGGAGAACGCAAAACAGTTTAAGAGTGAATGGAAAGTTTCCCGGGAGAACGCGAAACATTTTATGCGTGAACAGAAAGTTTCCCGGGAGAACGCAAAACATTTACGAGTGAACGGAAAGTTTCCCGGGAGAACGCAAAACATTTTACGAGTGAACAGAATGTTTCCCAGGAGAACGCAAAACATTTTACAAGTGAACGGAAAGTTTCCCGGGAGAACGCAAAACATTTTACAAGTGAACAGAAAGTTTCCCGGGGAACGCAAAACATTTTACGAGTGAACCGAAAGTTTCCCGGGAGAATGCAAAACATTTACGAGTGAAACGAAAGTTTCCCGGGAGAATGCAAAACATTTACGAGTGAACAGAAAGTTTCCTGGGTAACGCAAAACATTTTACGAGTGAACGGAAAGTTTTCTGGGGGAACGCAAAACATTTTACGAGTGAATAGAAAGTTTCCCGGGAGAACGCAAAACATTTTCCGAGTGAACGGAAAGTTTTTCGGGGGAACGCAAAACATTTTACGAGTGAACGGAAAGTTTCTTGGGGGAACGCAGAAGCAATGACAAATTATTTTACCTCGCATCTCATATTTTTTTCTTTCAACATGTTCCTTTGGGGGCTCCATAATAATACATTCTTAAAAATAAAAGGTTCTTTATTGGCATTGGTTCCATGAAGAATATGAAGAGCTTTCCATTGCACTAAAGGTTCTTTATAGTGGAAAAATTGGTTCTTTAAGAACTGAAGGGTTTTTGAGGGAACCCAAAATGGTTACTCTATGACATTTATGTGAAAACTTCCTTTTGGAACCGTTAGTTTTTAAGAGTGTACTTGTGCACTCTTGTAACTTTAAATAGAACAAGGAATCAAGTTCCTAAAACTATGACATCACATCCTGTTTTTAACTAGATATTAGTCATTGGTACAATTTGTTTTTAGCATGTGGTAGGTGTGTGAGTTTAATGAGGAATATATGTATCTTATGTGTACGTGTTAGGAATATATGTATCTTACATAGCCAGACTACAAGTCACGATATGGAATACTAATTCAACAATCATACAACTTTTAATGGTTTTTTTTTAATACCATTACTTTGATTGTGAATGAACTTTTACTACATTTACCCCGTCTTTTTGGTTTAAGGTTGCGGTCGACTGGAGGAGGCTCAAAGTCGGGATTGGAAGGCGATGGCAGCTCTGTTTTGCAGTTGGTCAGTAGGGAGACAGGCAGGCTGGAGGGACTCATGGGTATGTAGCCGTCTGAAGTGACATTAGAGCAGCTGATTGGTGGGGAGGCCATGGGCACATATGAATCCTCACAGTGGTTTTCAGTAACTGTGGTATTCAGAAATATCGGCTAGAAATAGCCGAGGTACAGAGAGAGACACACTATGATACATATGGTTTATGACAGTGAATATTCAAATTGTTGCTTATTTACTGTGTATGTTTAACTTTCTCCAGGCTCATTTGACTACTTCATATTTGAATATTTCTTTACCAGGTTGAGGCTTAGACGTTTGTTCCAGTTTCTCCCAGCACTGTCTAAGTCTACTGGAAAAAAGACATTATAATAATAAAATATATAATACTTTTTTGGAAATGTTTTAATAAGAAAAATGCCGGTGAGGTGTTTACCTCTCCTAAAGTGGTCTATTTCTGAAAGTGACGTCCTGCGAGGGAGAAGAGCAGGTTGCGTCTGATTACGGCCGGTATCTTCGTTACTGTGGTGATCGGACAGGTGTGTAGGTTTGGGTGGGAGGGGAGGAGGTGTTTGTGGGTCGGATGTCACGCTGAAGGGTCGATCAAATCTGAAAATGTCTGGTGGACGGCGTAGAGAGATGGGAGATGAGAGGCAGGACGAAAGTGAGGAGGAGAGAGAGAGCGGACCACAGGGAGCGCTGAACGGGGGTTCGGACACCCCGGCCAAAAGGAAAGGGGAGGGGGAGGAGTCAATGCGAGGGGTGGGGCTAAACAAATCCTCTGTGTACTCGGACGAGCTCTGCTCAAAGGAGCGTTCGGAGTTAGAGAAGCTGTCACACCTATAGGGAAGGACAAACACACATACTGTAAATGCATAAGAAATAAGCAAACAATTTTAGTTTATTCAACTAAATGTTATTCAAAATAATAACTGTTGACGAAACTCTTCAATGGAAAAAAAAACTTTCTTCAGAGAAAGCATATGGAAAATGTATGGTTTGTTGTGTCATAATGAAACTATTTTTTTAAACATGCTTTCTCTGATGATGAATCAGTGCTCATTTAGACATCATACATTTGCATATTCCAAATTCTCTTTTACATGTAAAGCCTTAGGAAGACAACACACACAAAAATTGAAATAGACAAGCCACAAGTTTAAAAAGTCATCATTTGCTTAAAGGGATACTCCACCCAAAAATGAAAAGTCTGTCATCATTTACTCACCCTCAAGTTGTTGCTCACTCAAGTTGTTGCAAACCTGTATGAGTTTCCTTCTTCTACTAAACACAAAGGAAGATATTTTGAAGAACGATTGGAACTTTGGCACCATTGACTTCCATAGTATCTTTTTTTTCTACTATGAGTCAATGGTGGCAAACAACTGTTTGGTTCCAACCATTCTTCAAAATATCTTCCTGTGTGTTCAGCAGAAGATAGAAACTCAAACAGGTTTGCAACAACTTGAGGGTGAGTAAATGATGACAGAATTTTCATTTTTGGGTGGAGTATCCCTTTAAGTGTTGGAGCCACTCACATCTGGTTCACATTAGAAAAGTTGTCTTAATAAGGTAAACATGAAATACAAATTTACCCAATTTTTATTATTTTTGGACTTCCCTGGTCTTATTGTGCATAATTCAGCTGTATATGACATAATAGAAATGTATAATTTTAACTAAAAACTTTTATCAAATTTCCTGGAACATACTGTACAGTTCAAGTTTGGCGGGTTTTTTTTTTTTGTAGTTTAAGAAATTAAACGCTTTAGATTAGGGAACACATATTCACTATTAAGTAGTTGCTTATTCACATTCATGTTACAAGCATATTAGCTGTTTATTAGTATTTACACATATAATTAACCATGTCTATTTAAACAGGAAAAAAAATGTAAAATAACGTCAGTAAATTATGGAGTACCTCAAGGATCTGTGTTAGGCCCTCTGCTATTTTTCAATATACTGTATATGCTGCCACTTAGTAATGTTATAAGAAAACTTTGAATTACTTTCCTCGAAATGCTCCATCAAATACACATATTATATGCTTAAAGTTACGAACAGCAGCTACGCTTGTTATTTTACATTTGCTTTTCTGTTTTTATCTCGGGATGCCCTTCCTGAGGCAACTAGAAAGCATGTCAGACCTCCAGTTTGTATCCAGCCTCTTATGAAGAATTTTGTATGTATCCTAATCATTTGTTAACAGCATGTATTTGTATTCATTACTTCAATGAGCTCATTGTTTTCTGCCTTTAATACATTGTTAGCTAATTGCGTGATTTGTATAGACCATTTCACAAGATGTAAACAACACTGGTCCAGAAGCACTTCCGGTTTTTTAACACTACATAAAAGCTGGGATAAAATACAACCAACAGAACATTTAAAACTGAATCAAAAAGTTAAACAAACATCTTTAAGATGTTTTCTTTACATGTGAAATAAAGAAAAAGCGTTACAAACTGAAACAGGAAGTGTTTCTGGACCAGTGTTGTTTACATCTTGTGAAATGGTCTATATGTACTTTTCTAAAATCTACAACTTGAACACAGTTGCCTCTGATAGTATATCACTCTAAATTGTACTGTAAACGCGTGCATTATCTGTAAATCTGCTTTAACATGATATGTATTGTAAAAAGGGCTATATAAATAAACTGAATTGAACATATTCTAGATCTCCCTACCTCATACCTAAATATAACCACAACTACCTTACTTAATAAAGCTTGAGTGATTGAATGGAATTCTCCTGTATTTGTAATCAAGTGTGAGCATAGAAGATATCTTTCAAGAAACTTTTAAAAAAATGTACCAACCCCAAACTTTTTAATGGAAATGTAGCTCAGAGAAACCTGTAGTTATTTAATTAATCAGCTAACCCCCCCCATAATGACGCCTCAGTATTCAAAACAAAACAGCCTTACAAAAATCATTATGAATTCTTATAAAACCATTAAGTCCCTACTTTGCATACAGGTCCCTGAAGATTTTATTTGAATCTAATCACAGTGTGTTCTGCTGCAGTGACCAAGATCAAAAGATTTCACAGATGCGAAAAGCGTGAGAGATTTTCTTTTCTCATTTATTCTCTCAGTCACCTTTATTAAATCTGATTAGAGAAAAAGACTATAAATAGCCAGGCGCTACATGGAATGAATCTCAATTCTGTATTGCGATTAGCATGTAATTATTATTTTTGCAATGTGTGATCATAAGAAGTGAGGTGGGCCTTGCCTGACGATGCTCTTTGTCCCGGTTTCGCACTGAGAGAGGAAGAGGTAGTCGAGTGGAGGGCTGATCTCTGATTCGCTAGGCCTGTTTAGGACAGTCTGGCTGTCGATGGTAACTGTTTCCTGATTGGCCACAAGAGAAACATGAGGAGAAAGTGCTGGAGATGGCTGCTGGGAAGAGGGAGTGCGATTTAGACTGTCCATTGATTCTGTCAAAGAGAAAGAGCAAAAAAATAAATAAAAAATGAATAGATTAGCTTTGATACATTAATTTACTATGGATGTCCAAAAATGACACACATTTAACACATTTCATTTCTGAAGTACATTTGCTTTTAATTACCAGAAGGTGGCAGACCAAATCACCCCTTCCAGCCCCCCACACACCACAACACACACACACACACACTCTTTCTCTTTCTCTTCCTGTTTAGACTCAACATTGCATTAGTAGTGGCCAGACATTTCTAAACCCCATATAAACACGTGAGCCTGTTACACACGCTGAAAACACATGACAATGTTCACGGTCGGTTTTTTTTGGGGGGTGTAATCGTTTTTCTTCTTAATAGTAAGCAAAAAACGATTTTGGAAGGTGGAACTGAGTTCAAATTAGATAAAGGTCATTGTGGAAAGTTTTGTGCCGCTTGCCTTCCATCATGCTCATATCTGTGTGTGCTGTGAGAATCTGAGTGACACATCTCTCATTTTGGGAATTATAGTTGATCAGGTTAATTAAATAGGCAGTTTCAAATTATCCAAATCATTTTAATTGTCCATAATAAGAGCTGTCCAGTGATGACTCACTGTTTGAACGTCTGATATCACACTCAACCTGCTGGTGCTTGAAAGTCATTGTGAGTAATGCTGTGGGTAAACAGTTGTAGATAACCGGCATTTTGATCACGTTGCAGCTAGCGTGCTAATCTGAGGGGGATTGTGTGGGCTCACATAAACATTGTGTCTTTGGCAGAGCCTACTATTGGGTATCCAACACTTGAATAACTGACAATGACTCAAATGAGAAATCTGAGGAACACAAGGCATGTGGTTGTATTCATTTTTGTTCTCTTATATTTACTGTAAACATCTAGCAGATCTTACTCAAATGTATAAACCCGTAACAAGTTTTTTTTTACAGTAAGTGTAACATTTTTGAGCAGCTTCTTTTATACAGTTGCATTGAGATGCCGTTAATTATTATGTAGAGCTGCTTTACACCTGCAGACCTAGGTTGCTGTGGTAAATGGATTCAGGAGAACAGAGCTGTTGTGAGCAGCTGTCATGGTGATCGGGTCAAAGGGACAGTAGAGATACAATAAGCAGTAGTCATGGTGATGGGGTCAGAGTGAGAATAGAAATAAAGAGCAAAAGCCGGGTTTCCTTAAGTAAAAACTCACTTCATTTTCGCCATAGGGAAATGTTGGATAGTATTTGCTTCTGTTGAAGCTGTTAGCCCCCATTATTCATCTTTTGTCAACACAAAAAATCGTGTTTAACATCAGAATTCATGGCAAAAACTACATTACCCATAATGCTGTACAGAAAATTCCACCAATCAGAGAGTCGAAAAAAGTAAACTGCCAAAAGATGCTTGTTTGAGATTAGTAAAATCTGCCCAGAAACGATTGCTAGTGATCACCGCAAGATGCATGCCAGTTAGAATTGTGTCAGAGTGTGGTCCGACTTGATCTGATGTCTTTCTTCTCGTTTCAAAAAACTCTAGCAATGGTGAGGTGGCTGTGCCGAATTCTGCACTCAGGTTTTAAAACTCTGATATCATATTTTTATGTGTATAAATTAATTGTGAATATCCCCAAACTGTCTCTCTGTAAGTGCGATCACACAAGTACTTTGGGTGTCTTGTTCATCATAATTAATCGTCATATAAAAGCTATGAGCAGTTGTCATGGTGATGGGTCAGTGGGACAGTACAGATAAAATGAGTGGTCATCACGGTGACAGGTCAGAGTGGGAGTAGCAATACAGTGAGTGGTTGATGATGGGAGGCACAGTGGAGACACAATGAGCAGTTGTCATGGTTACGGTTTAGAATGAGAGTAGAGGTACTGTGAGGAGTTGTCATGGTGATGGTCATAAGGACAGTGGAGACAATGAGCGGTTGTCATGGTGATGAGTCAGAGGCACAGTGGAGACTCAATGAGCGGTCGTCAAGGTGATGGTCATACGGACAGAGGAGACACAATGAGTGGTCGTCATGATGGGTCAGAGGGACAGTGGAGATACAGTGAGAAGTTGTTATCGAGACAGAGACAGTAAACAAACAGTAAGCATGGTGACAGTTCAGAGTGAGAGAAGAGACAAAACCATGTACTGTAACTTGTGGCTCTGCCAGAGATCAACATTTAAGTTTACAGAAGTTCAAATAAGCCTTGGTTTAACAGGACCCCAGTGAGTGTCTTGACACATGGCCTGAAGCAGGATCTGAAACCGTGGCCCTCCAGGTGTGACTACAATCTCTAAACTGTTCTTGTCTGTCTGTGTCACTGCAAAAAAGTGTGTTTGTAAATAAAAAGCTGAGTTCCAGTTCATGGCTGGAGTCCTGCTGGGGTTTGTAATGAGGTTAGCGACTAAGCAGCGACTGAGACTCCGAAACTACACTCGCTGATTCAACAATATGTCTGATAGTCATCAGAGACGTAAGCAACGCAAAGAATGAAACGAATTAAGCCTTTTTCATCTGTGCGTGTGTGTGGAGAAAAGGGCATGGACGTGCATGTTGTTCTGTATACTATCTTTCACAATCAGCCTTTACCAGTTTAGAGGCGTGTCCATCCATCCAGTGTGTTGTGTGTTAAACAGTAACCAAGTGCGTGTGTGTCTGAAAACTTCTTGGGTACTGCATTACTCATCTTTTTGTATTTTTCCAAGTAATGTGTAACTTGAGGTTTCTCTCACTCTCTGCGTTTGGTAGCCTATATGCTAACTGCTAACATTCCCCCTCCGTCTTAGGCTAATTATTGTGCCAGCTTTAATAAAAACACATTTTCTCGCCATAATAGCAGTCATATGTGCTGTGGACGCAGATCATGATGCTAGCTGTTTGCTATTATTAGTTAAAGATATGAGATGCCACATACTTGTGAGCTGTCTACATTATGACAGACGTGTGTGTGTCTTAACGTTCCTCGGTGACGCAGCTGTTGCTCTGCAGACTATTCGGAAGAGAGGAAGAAAGATGGAGGAATGGAACAGAATATTAAAATAAGACCTCGCCTATTTTACAGCGTCCTTCTCTCACGGATTCTGTCCGCATCTCTCAGTCTCAGCATCTCTCTCTGGAGGAAACATGGCTAATTATTTCCCAGTCTAAGTTTATTCATTTCAAAACTGGAGTCAGAGGATTATGAATCTTTAGGTTAATGGAGGGATCTGATGTGATGGAAGGGTTGTTTTTAGGAGGCTTTTTACGTACAAGGGTTTTTCCTGTTTCAGCTCATCTATAGCACTTTCCTTTCTCATAAACCCACGCACATACAGAATGTATTTATTACCGGTGTGTTTACTGCATACTGCAATATATTTTTTACTAGAATTTTAATTTTGAGGTGGTTTTCTTCTCTGGACCTTGATATATTGATGATATATTTTTCACGTATACCTCTTTGTTGATGCCTCACCTGATATTGTTTCATTACCTGTCACTTCTTGATGTACAAATGATTTTTATTTATTTATTCTAATTCATGTAGTGCATATTTACATTACTTTTCAGAAGTTTGAGCTCCGTAAGATTTTTTTAAAAGAATTTGTTACTTTTATTTAGCAAAGATGCATTCAACTGGTCCAAATATATATATATATATATATATAAAATAAAATGTATTACGGTTTTCACAAAAATATTGAGCAGCACAACTATTTTCAACATCGATAATAATAAGAAATGTTTCTTGAGCAGCAAATCAGCATATTAAAATGATTTTGAAGGATCATGTAACACTGAAAACTGTAGTAATGATGCTAAAAAAATCAGCATTCCCGTTATAGAAATAAAAAAATAGAACAATACTTCACAATATTATTGTTTTAAACTGTATTTTTGATCAAACAAATGCAGCCTTGGTGAGCATTATTTTATTTATTTATTTAATTTAATAATAAATTGTATTTTGTTATAATTTATAACAGACTGGACACTCTGCAAGTAATTGTGAAAGTAGCGCTCAGACAAAATAGGCCATGAACTGCTCATTCTTCAGTAAAATATTCAGGTAATTTTGATGATAATGTAAAGGGAAAACAAATAAGATATTTATGCAACGTATTACAGTAAAGAGTCAAGCTATATCAACGTATCAACATGTCTCTCCTCTCTTTCTGTGCTCCTATTGGTTCGTCATAAGACCCAAAAAGTCAACAAATTCTGACATTATCAGAAGCTGCGAATCATGAAAAAGGTAACTGTGAGCATGTGAAACTAAGCTGTCCAAGGCCTAAAAACAAAAATTACACGTTTATAATAAAACGCCTCACCTGCATGTCTGTTCAGTCCTCCAAACGTACATATCTGTCCAATGTTCTGTACCCAGATGTTCATCTCTTCTATTGTTTTGGCCAGCAGGTAAAAGATGCGCGTGGTGGTCTTGACCACAAATAGGTGCTGATTTTGGTACTGACGTTTAGTGGGCCGTACCTCTGCCTCGATGGTGACCTCACACTCCTGCAGGTCGATGGTTCTGATTGGTTTACGGGAGCTCTTGCTACGGTAATATTCCAAAACGTCAGGATTCCCGCTCATCCGACCCCTCCGCAATACAAACCATCGCTTTCGCCAGGACTGGGAGAGAGACGGACAGAGAGTGAGAAAGAGGGGAAGAGAATTAGATTAGCATTGTCCTTCTGGACACTTTGCAATCAAGTTAAAAGATCTCCTTTGATCTTTAGATCTTGTCTTGTCTTCACATGAAATTATCATTTGCCCCTATTTATATCTTGACACATGTTGCTCTTGGTTGGCCAAGAGCAACCGTTGGCCATTTTATCTGTCTTCAAAGATAAGTGATTGCTAAACATACATTTAATTCAAGAAGTAGATTCAACACAATATTTAATTGTGCAAATTACAATGTCCTTTTTTCACACCATGTGGTATCTGGTGTGAAAAAAAACCCGACTGAGGAGCCATTTTAATAGTGCAATAGCATGCAGTAATGAAAACAGCTTAGTTTATTTTAACTAAAAATGAAACCAAAACCATAAAGTGCATTAAAAATAAACTTGTAAAAATCATTATAAGCATTCAGTCATTCCAATAATGGTCTTGGTTGGAAATCTATCTGAAACCAAAACCATAAAGTGCATTAAAAATAAACTTGTAAAAAATCATTATAAGCATTCAGTCATTCCAATAATGGTCTTGGAAATCTATCTAGATTGATAACTTAGTAGCATTTGGTATCAGGTAAGTTTAATTCATAATCTTTTTGAAAGCAAAACTTTGCACCACTGTCGTCCCTTACCGATCATAACGTATACCGTTCACTTAAAAAATGATTTTGTGGTGAAGTAAATACTACAGAAAAAAACAAACAAACAATATAATTTACAAATTCTATATTAGTACTCAATTCAAGCGTGTAGAACTGAAAGCGTAAATATCAACGCTATAAAATTAAGTAAAATTACTCTCAACTTTTCTGATACTGGTGTTCCCATCATTTTTTAACTGTTTTCCAGCTGTATTTACACTGTTTTATCATTGCTTTTGTTGTTAGGATCAGTAACTTGCCATTTTGTGACATTTGGAGTTTATTTTCTACTCAAAATAACACATTCAAACACAAAAAAACGATCCATCAAATGTTATCGTCATTGTGTATTGTCTACCATGGTTCACATATTGTAGCTTTTGAAATATAGATATGGTGTCTCACACAATATCTATTGTATTAATTAGATGTTTCTAAGTAAAGCATATTCTTTAAAAGTGTGGTTTAATTCAATGTTATATTGTTTGAGTGAAATGAATTGCTAAGGAATAACTAAATAGATATTACTCAACCTTTTACTAGCCAAGTTAAAATGACTTATTTTCTTAGATACTTTAACTTAAATTAGTTAAGTAGAGTTTAGTAGAGTTCCATATGTGGAATTTACTTAAAAAATATGTGTGTGAAATTTACTTTTTATAATAGACGTGTAAACACTTGGCAAAGAAAATTATTGTTATTTATTGTTTTTTTTTTCAGTGTGGCAAGATAGTATAAATGAAATAACAAACTTACAGATAAACTTCTGTCTAAACTGGGCAGGGCCTGCAGTCAGAGATGACTTCCAAATACTTTCCAAGAAACAGACAGATTAATCTCTCATAGCAGAAACTGGTTGCACATATGGTTATGAAAAGTAAATAATCAACACCAAGTCAATCAGTATAAATCCCCTGGCTTTACCAACGACAGTAATCAGTGCAAAACCATGCTTTAAGTTGTTATTCCATTAAGATATTAGGTTTGGTCATCATGAGGTAATTGGGTTAATATTAGCTTATGAGGTAGATGCATTTACTCTGATAGGTCATCATTTCTGATTATTGTACATTATGTGTTATTATAGTTTCCCCTGTGCTACCAAGTGCAAACAGTACCTGCCTCAGGTGAAATCTGTAAATCTTTCAGAGAAGTTGCCTATTTTCAATGATGTAATAGAAACTACAGCAGAGAAACATTTCTAAGCAAAGAAAAAGACAGGGGATAGCAGTTTTTATGCTGTCACATGTTTACTCATAGTTTCTCTCTCCTTCTTACTCTCTTTTTCTTATTAGGGAAGATAACACCCAAAAAGATGAACAGTGCATTTTTTTTCTGAGGGAGCACCAGTGGTTCACACACACTGCATTTCTACTGCTTATTTAAACAACACTGAACAAAATATACTAACTTGCTCTTCCTCTTGCTCTAAATAAATAGCCTTGGAAATTGCTCAGCTTTTTAATCAAAAATAAATAAAAATGACCTAAAAATGCAGAAAGTTTTCTGTGATGGGTAGGTTTGGTGTTAAGGGATATACACAATCATCAAAAATGTGTCAAAAAACAAGTAACAAAAATCACTATGTCTATGGAATGTCCCCATAACATAACATGTGTGTATATATTTGCATTTATAGATAACTTTCATATTTAATTTCATTTTAACGTCACTTTAAACACTTTTTTACAGACACATACATGCTTTGTATTCTAATGGGTTTAAATGGTGTGACATACTTAGTCTATACCTTTACACAATTTAGGAATTATGATTCGTGAAAATGAGATGAACTTCAGATGAAAAGCCAATCTGACCATCAGATACGGGATCAAAAACCCACCTAAAACCCAAGCTGTCATTGCCATATAGTCTATTTGGAATGACTCCTTATTCCCATTCATGAGATTGTTATTCCATCGAAAAAAACAAAACAAAAAAAAAATGTTATGAATCCATCAGCAACTTTGCTTCCATCTGTGACATAATTCGGTTCTCTGTTGAAACATCTTTGTTCAGTTAGTTGCTGTTTTCTTTTAGTAACCAAGATTTTACCACAGAATCAGCTGTTACACAACCCCTGATGGTAAAAACGTTTCTCACAGGCCTACTTCTCTTAAAGTTGTTTTCTCACAGCAATTTTTAATAAAAAGCTACAATCTCCTACTTGTATCAGGAAAATCCGGACTTCCTCCCTTGAGGTCGTTTTTAGAAATATACAAATATGTTTCAAACAAATGCATATGAGAATGTCACAGAGCAGCAAGATTATTTCATTGTGGATATTGTCACAAGACAAGCTCTCTTCCTCTTCTCTGAGATCCAGACTAAGTGCTGACATGAGTCCTGAGAGCCAAATAAAGCAAGAAGAGACCAGAAAAGACTTCTCCATTTACTTTGGTCTTATAGACAAACTTCTAATCCAAAGTGACCTATAGCCAGAGGTGTAAAGTCCAGGTTCAGAAAGTTAAAGTCCTCCTCGGTATTTTGTTCCAATCACCTGGATTTGCTAATTAGCACAGTTTTTCAGCCAGGAGATAGAACTGTTAAATATAATTGAATGAAAATTACATAATTTGATCGGTCTGATGGGAGTTTTCACACTCACAGATCATTTGCTCTAGTCTGAAAATAATCTAGCCACACTCAAGCACCGATCAACTGACACAGATAAGAAACTAATGATAAATGGTATAGAACTAGAGCGAGTATTTGAGATAAAATTCCTCGGGGTAGTTATTGATAACAAATTAAGCTGGAAACTTCACATAAACTATATTAAAACCAAAATATCCAAGTCATTGGCAATATTAAATAAAGCTAAAGACTTATTGAATCAGGCTTCTCTAAATATGTTGTACTGCTCCTTCATACTCCCATACATGACTTATTGTGTGGAAGTATGGGGGAATACTTATAAAACAAATACATATCTTCATCTTACAAAAAAGGGCTATTCAAATCATACATAAAACTATACAGAGAACCAACAAACCCATTGTTCATTAAACTCAAAATATTAAAGTTCAAAGATCTGATTCGATTATAAAATTATTCAAATTGTTTTTAGAGCTCACAACAACCAATTACCTAGAAATATCCAAGAGCTTTTCCAATAAACACAGAGGAATATCAATGTTTAGTAGACCGCTGATTCGCACAACACAACCCAGGGATATACTGTGGAACAGCAGCAACAATGATTTAAAATTATGTAAAAACCTATTGCAAATGAAATATATGTTTAAAAAAAATAATCCTTATGAGCTGGAATAGCGATTTTCTTTTTTTTAATCTTTATTAAGTTAACCTTAAGTAAGTTAGAGAGTTTATAAATCAGTGAAGTGGGGATAGGACAAGAAAAGTTTTTCTAACTTCTTCCTACCCCCTTTGAACATGATTGTTATTTGGACCATCTGTAGATGATCTTTTTTATTTTATTTTTTGTTGTTTTTGATTGTTTATCTATTTATTTATTTTATTCAGTTTTTGCTGTTGTCTTTTTTAACGTGTTCAAAAAAACAAAAGTCACTCCAAACCCTTTTTTCTTGTGGAACACAAAATGTCAAAACTGCTCTTTTCCACTAAACAAAAATACATAGTGATCATTGGCTGTCAAGTTCAATTGCAATCTCGCCTAATTAAAACAAATATAAATTATTATTATGGCTATATTGTGTTTATGCTTTCAGGTGTCAATAGTACTTTCTTACATCCATTTTACTATATTTAAATCCATTCTACAGATTGCACAAGCACACAGAAAGGAACAGCATATATCACCATTTATACTGTAAGTGGTATTAATTTGTATAAAAAATGTTTGACACGACAGGCTAGAAATGGACTTTACAGTAAATTTGGGGGAATGTGGCCACAAACGCCTCCTGAAAAAAAGTAATCACACCTCATTCATTTTGCACAGAACACAAAGTAAATGTAGAATGCTGCTTACATGGCACAAATCTCCATTTTTGTGGTCTTTATTATTTAAAAAATATTATAGGACATGCAAGAAATAAAGCTGACAAATGGTGAAGTGGTTTATCCTGAAACCTAAGCAATATCTCAGTAATAAAGCGTTTAATTGAAAAAATCTCCAAAAGTGGGGTCACTCACTACCCTAGAGATTTTTTTTTTTTACCAAAATGTATTTAAAAAAACATTTCATACTAAGTAATAAGTATACTACAAACCCATCCCATTAACGTAAGTACTGACATATCACATGAGACTTTACTGATATAAATATAATTAATGTTTATTTGAAGTACTTTACTGGATAATGCACATTTTCTAGGCCTTAAAATGTGTGTTAATATCACTATTAGTAAGGATAGTATGATCTCTGTATAATATCAGTCTTTAAATGCAAGATATTTAAAGTACCTAAAGTATATGCAGTAGTTCCACTTTAGCACAATCAGGTACACTTATATATTTAGTTGAACTTCAGTATTGTTTCTGGATAACTGAAGTGACTTAAGTACAACATTATTTGTTCCAAATTTGCAGACTTTAAGTATACCAATTTAGTATATAAAAAACAGACAATGGGAAGTTAACGGGCACAAACCAACAGACACTGAATTAAAATGTGCTTTTCTTTAACAATTCTTCCATATTGAGTCACTAATGTGTGTATGTTTGTGTGTGTGTGTATCTCACTAAACCACATACATTACCCTTCCCGTGTCTGAACAGTTTTTCTACAGAATTTGTCATCAAGACCACACGTAGTTCTGGGCATGCTCAGAGCAGCACGGTCACAGCATGGCCTTGATTTACCTCTGCCTCAAACAAAGACCTTCTCTCTATTCTTTCTTTTGGAATGGCTATATTTTCTTCCCCTTATGCATGCATGTTTTAGTCAAACAGAGGAACTAGAGCTATGTTTTCCCAGAACCCTTCACAGAAGGGAAGTCTGAAATTGGCCCAAACGTTTGTCTCCAACAAGCGAATACCAACACATTCACGTTTGCATGTGTGCGTTTTTTGTGTATGTTTACATTGCGGAGAATAGTAAATTGAGTCTGTATGAGTTTGTTTACATGTTTGTGCAGTTCCTCTAAGATTGAAAAGTGTTGTGTAAATGTCAATCTAAACTACTGTTAAACAATGTGTTTTGTTTCCTCTCTAAGGTCAACAACAAAAAGCCACAGAGCTTTTCCCATAATGCTTTGCACAAACAAGTCATGATAGTCTTATATCAAGTCGTTGCGTTGTATGTATGTGCTAATACATTAAGTAAAATATTTAGTGACTCTTTCTACAGATTATATTGTTTGGAAAATGGATGGATGGATGATTCAACTGCGGCACAATCTTATGGCAAGATGAGGTACTTAACTCGGCACGTGACTCTCACGGTGTATTATTGGTATTCTAGCCGTTGAGCTTACATCGGTTCTACGCTTGCTATTGGGTTGAATGAGTGCACTCGATTACGTCCACTATGGTTTCATCAGACACCACTAAAAATGGCCATCCCATCAAATAGTGCCCTATTTAAGGGTATAGGGGGCGATGTCGGACAAAGCCATGGTGAGTTAATCATTGAATCATTCATTCAACCGATTCAAAAATGACTCTTACCTTCAAAAAACAAACTCAGAAGGACGCAAGGACAGACACAGAATGCATGCGTGTGTATCCGAAATATGCAGTGTAATACTTTTGATTTTAAATTACTTACTTTTAAAGTAAACTTTTTTATTTTTAATTTATAAGAAGGATACTAATAGCACATTTAAATAAACTTCCTTTCTGTAAGGGTTTAGCGGCCAATGCACAACAACTACAACATAACATCATAACCTGTTAAAACATTTCTTCCATATTAATTATCTAATTATCATCCAGCCCAACTGAATATTTGTAAAATAAAATAAAGTAAAAAAAAGTTACTTTTACACACAAAGGTGTAGGGCTGGGCGATATGGCCAAAAAATCATATCTCGATATTTTTTGGTCAAATGGCGATATACGATATATATCTCGGTACTTTCTACGTTTTCTATTTAGATAAAAAAAAAATCTTTATATTTAAAAAAAATATATATATATATATATATATATATATATATTCACATTCGGCCCAATGCTATCCTACAAACAATGTTGATATTGAAGGATATGGAAACAAATATAATATAGGCTATGCAATATATTATGTGCAAAAAGCTTTTGTTTTTATATTGACTAAAAGCTAAACTAAAAATGAAAATAAAAACAAAAACAAACGCACAAACTAATTATATTAGCCTGCATTTGATTACCCCATTATAATCACTTTCACTTTCATTAAAAATATATACTTGTAGGTTTAAAATTCCACATATGGCACATTTATTTTCTCCAACAACAAATATTTTAGCAATATGTTTATTTTAGTCAGAATTATTGCGTACTACGTAGTACTATTCACGCGCATGCGCGCGCCGGCGCTCGTTCAAGGAAGCATGAATTTTAGCGGAGATTCACTTGCAGAAGCTCGTCCTCTTCTTACATGGACATATTTGTTGTGAAATGGACATATTTGCTTTACTTTCTAACATTTACAGATGGAGAATATACCTGTGAAATGTAAGTTGAGCACTGAGGAAAGCACCACATCTCAAGTATATCTGTCAGTCAGCAACAGTGTCTGTCAGAGCATTTGACAGGGCGGCAAGCTGCCTTAAACTTGTTAACTATATCAAAGTGATTTTGACGCAATTAATATAAGCTTGTGTCATGTTTAGGACAAATTGTACTACGTAGCCTAGCTACTTTCACTGCAGCAGCTCACACTGCAACCTCCGCTATTTTTCAGATGTGCTCATATCAAACTACTGTATCGATATAAACGGTATTGCCTCATTCCATATCGTTTCAAAAAATATAACGATACATCGTACATACTCGATATATCGCCCAGCCCTACAAAGGTGGTTAAAATGGAGAAACATGTCAAAGAAATAGAGACCTGTCAAAGCGCCTTAAATACACACTTCCCCTTAGTTTCCCCCTTTTGTATTAACCAAAAATCTTGACAATAGTTCACAGACATATTATTTGTGGGCAAATCATTGCCGATAAGTTGCCTTGCTCATCTTTAAAAAAGTATTTTCTGTAAATATATTTGCATGTACAGTTTTTTTTTACAATTCACAGAATGTAATGACCAACAAAAAGAAAGAAAGAAAGAAAGAAAGAAAGAAAGAAAGAAAGAAAGAAAGAAAGAAAGAAAGAAAGAAGATCACACTGGTAGCACACAACAAACACTCCTTCCCAATGTCTCACATTTTACTCTCTGATCAAGCCACAAAACCAGAGAAACAGAGAGAGCGAGAAATAGAAAAAGAAAGAGTGAGTGGGAGAGAGAAAGCAAGAGAGTTTTTTTTTGCTCTTCATGTAGTGCCTTGAACTGTTTACATACACACATGCTAAACAGACTAAAGGCGCACTTGTTTACACATGTGCACTCACTCACTCTTCGTGAGCCCCCCAGTTCCACCTCAAAATAGCAGTCAAGCCACTTTAGCTTGTCTGGTCTCTGATAGCACAGCTCATTTCTGAATGCAGGGTCACTCTCAACTGCCTGGCACCCTACACTTCCCATGTTTTGCAACACACCCAAATTTCACAGAAACAGAGTGAAAGAGAGTGAGGGGTGGGAGAGAGCGTGTTTGTGGTGTCAAGCTGACACTTTGAACACTCGTCTTATGACTGAAGGTCCTCCCTGCCCTTCCTCTTCTCAACCAAATAACTGAGACCTTCACTTTCAAGCAGAGGATCTTGAGAGTCTCTCTGTGTGTCGAATCAGGTTGTAATTAGACTAAACAGTGCTCTTCTGCATATAAATCAACTTTTGAATATTATTGTGCACCTGCTTTTGGAAGGCGTGATTTACAAATGTGAAATGCATGTCGTAACAAGCGAAATATAACCTCACTATTATATTTAGCCAAACAAAGGAAGCTTAAAAGATCAGAAAATGGCTAGTTGACATGTCAAACAGTGAAAACAGCAACAGCAACACCAATGTTGTCTTGTCTGACATGCAATTTTTCATTATTGTACATGTAGACATGTCACAATGAATGTTTAAGTAAACTACAAAACAGTTGGTTCACACACTATAACAATAACTATATTAGTGTCCACACCCAGGGATGACAATGTTCTTTATATTAAAAGTGTGCAGTGCAGTTATGTCGTTGGCTGCTTTAAAGGCTCGTGTGGATTCTGATTGTTTTATCATTCATCTACTATTAAAAAAAGTTCTAAAACTGATTCCAAACTTATCAATCCATTAAAATTAAATTATTATTCATTATTATCAATTAAAAATGCATCATTATTATTATTATTACTTATTATTAATCCCCCTGTGTCGTTATCGTTATAGCCGTTCTGTGGACTTTCCTGTTCTCATAGAACTTGAATGACTATTAAACCATCATAGTTATACTATAGTTATTGTGTTTGGTTTGAACAGGCCTTGACAACAACACAGAGGAACAATATCACTGGAATCACATTCAGAATGATTTTTCCCCCAATCAGAATTCACCAGATATCAAAGAGCTTAAGGGTTTAATGAACTAGAGCCAATGCTCATAATAAAACGTTAGGCTTTTGTCCATTGGTGTGGATGCTAAGCTAGTCATTGTTATACAGTAGGTATCATTATAGCTATAGTTCTTGGTGTGAACGGCCCTTTACACTGTTAATAGTGATTACAATTACACTCCTCCCTACTTATAAACAAAACCGAGGTCCACACACAGCACCATTTTACACAGTAAAAAGAGAACAGTTAGGCTGTTTTAGTTTTAAACTGTTCCAGTTTTACTTTAACGGTTCCTGTTTCACTCCACTTAGATTGTGGGACAAGGAAAAGATCACAGTAACACAATTAAAGGCTCAAAAAAGACGTTGTAGCTTCTCGTCTGACAGATGAAAGCACAGGGTTAAATGACTGCTGATCCACAGTAAACACATAAACAGAGGAGGAATGAGGAAGAAACGAGGAAGGACGATTAAACACAGGGGAACAGTACAGGACAACAAGTGTGCACTTTGCATTTCTGCAATAGACAAATAACAACGAGACTGCGCCGTCACTTATATATTACAATAAACTGTAATATCGAATGATAAAACAGGAATATATTTGAGATGCGTTTAATGACAAAGTAACACATGGAAGTGCCTGTTTAAGTGGTGGCACAGGTAAACTGCTTTGTCACAAAGCACAGCACTGAATTTCACACAGTCAAGAAGAGGCTATGCAAAGCAGCAAAGCCACGTGCAAGAAGGCACACAAATGCTGCACAAACACAGCCGAGAATTAGCATGTGTAAAGCATCTCATAACAAACGATCAAAAGTCCACGGGCAACAGGAATTAAAATGCATCCAAGCAGAGCCTTCGGCACAGCACAGTTAAATAGTAAAACACTGACAGTGATGGAAAGCAGCAGGGAGAGCACAAGTGTAAGCAATAGTGATGCACATAGTTGAGAACATATTATGTCTTAAAATGCAATTCAAATCAAATCATGCAGCACAGGGAAACAGAGCAAAGAGATCCTGTGTTATAAATACACAGAGAACATGAACTGACAGTGGATCATTATACTGCAGTACCCGCTTCTAATGCTGAATACATCACACTCAGACACAGGACTTTCACTCACAAATCTCTTTAGCTTCTTCTCCGGAGGGGATTTTATGAGCCATCCTGTGCACACCACATCGTCCGCGCTCATAGCTGCTGCGTCTGTGTGCGTGCGTGTGTGTGTGTGTCCGTTGCTGATTGCAGACTGAGAGGAAAGCAGTGAGAATCCTGTGTTCAACCCCCCCCCAAACACAGAGAGGAGGAACTCTCAGCATCGACCAGGCAGGGACAGAGTGTGTGTGTGTGTGTGAGAGAGAGAGAGAGAGAGAGAGAGGAGGAACAAACAGACTGTGGGAGGAGAGAATGTGTGTTTTTGTATTTGTATGTGATCTGTGAGAGGACATGTATGTACACGCAAACCGTCTCTGTGTGTGTATTCTGGGTGGAGGAAGAAAAGATGTTCCTCCCTCTATCTTGTAACAAACCCAACACATGACCTTGTGTGTGTATGTGTGAAAACCCAAGGTCAGTTTGGAAAATGCTGTGAGAGGAATTTAAACTGGTTTACTAGGCCATCTGTTGTTGGAGCATCTGAGAAAGAAGGAGAGAAAGAGGGAGACAGAAAATAAAAAATGAATTACTACAATTTTCTTTTTCATTTTAACACTTCTTTGTTATGAATGTCACCACAATAATCTGACCAACAAATATTTTTTTTCAGGTTGAAACCACCACTATTTCTCAGTAGCAGGTTGTGCTGCAAATACTGTGGTATCTGTCTGCCACCTAGTGACCAATATCTTTGTCAAAATAGTTTGTTACCATAAAAAACTGTATTGTTAATAATGCCACCTTGATCCTTAAACAGTAAAATAAATAGATTATGTGTACAGACAATGTATGGAGATATCTCAACCTAATAAGTCACAGAATAACCATAACAACACACTCTCAGAAAAAAAGGTACAAAAGCTGTCACTGGGGTAGTTCCATATCAAAAGGTAATATGCAACATTTAAGAACAACTTATACTTTAGGACAGGTTTCTTTAAAGTACTGATTTGCACCCCTTTAGAGGTAAGTACAAAAGTGTACCTTTTAAAAGGTTTCGGTCCCACTTTTCTTTTCTTTTTTTTTTTCTGAGAGTGCACTCTATAATACACAGTATGATGTCACAATATTACGGGGTGACCATTTTGGTGTCCTGACTCCAACTGAAGCTGTCCCTGCAAATGTCCCTATTTTACAGCACATTCAAAATAGCCTGAACAAACACTGCAAAAATGCCAGATCACCATAGCCTCCAGAAGCACAAACAAAAATTGAACATTTGAAAAAAATAAAACAAAGTAGATATTATTACTTTATACAGGATATTTACAAAAATTGAACATTTGAAAAAAATAAATAAAAAAAGTTGTTATTATTACTTTATACAGGATATTTACAGCTTGTGGAAATAAAAACATAAAATACAAATGGAAAAATCTAAAAAATATATATATATATGTTAAATACAGTTTAATTTAGGCTATCATATGTTGTCATTTTTATTTTGTATTATTTCTGCAATGTGTTTTGTAAAGTCAGTCATCATATGACATAATACTGTTATGTTAATATAATACCATTTGCAATTTTTCTTAGTGTAATTTTTGCCAATTGTATTAAAATAGCCTAGTTAGGGGTTGACCTGCATACATAATAATTGTTATTTAATCGCAGTTTAACCTACAATAATACAAAAACATGCAAAAATGTATTGTCTCCGTTTAAAAAAATCATAGATAATAACATAAGTAAGATTTCAATTAGATTTTGACCACTGAACTAAAAAAACGCCCCGTTTCCATTTCAGAAATCTGGTCACCTTAATATCAGACATTTAGTTTATACTGAGACACTATTAAAAAAAACAACAAATGACATATTTGATCTTTCTACCTGCTTTGGGTCTCGGTGCATTGTGAAATGTACAATATTCAAGAATTTCGTACAGCTGGTTAGTTAGTGTTTGACAGTTACCCATTTTTGAGCCTTTGATAATATCGAATCGGTTACCTAACGTAACCTCGGTTCTCTCTAGATGAGGGAACGAGTATTGCGTAAGCTAGCTTACGCTACGGGAAAGATTCATCTTTGCTGAGAAGTTGAAGCCAAAAAATTATTCCATAATTTTGTAATCATTGTCAACGCAGTCTCCTCTGAGGCAGACCATGAGCGGGCTAGCTAGCGGCTCATTGGTTCGCTCAGAGAGAATGCACGAACCTATGGGAGAGCGGCGCTGAGTCCGCGGCCAATGAGCGGACGGCGCTCGCTCACTGCGTCACAGCCCGCCAAAAGGGCGTGGCTACAGTGTATAAAGGTCGCTCTCCCAGCTCGTTCGTTGATTCTGTAGCATGAAGCGAAACGCTAGTGGCGCAAGCACGGCCGGGAACGCAATACTCGTTCCCTCATCTAGAGAGAACCGAGGTTACGTTAGGTAACCGATTCGTTCTCTTACGAGAGGTTCTCTCGTATTGCGTAAGCTAGCTTACGCTACGGGAACACCTGGTCAACGCCGTGCGCGCTAAGTAACCACTAAGCATCCCAGGGGAAACACCGGGGGAATCTAAAGTGGATGAAGATAATACGGCGGCCAGCATAGCGGCCGTTATCATCTAGTGCAAAACGCCCAAGGCGGCCGGCGAAGGCGGGCCGTGATGTGTAGGCTAATGCATAAGCACATAGGGGAACACAAGGGGTGAGCCGGTTGTGATGGAACTCCCGATAGTGCGGCTTCTATAGGAGGGCTGTGAGTACTAGACCGCCAGAATTTTAGCCTGTAAGGCTGGAACTTCCAAGTTATAAAACCTGACAAAAGTGGAGGGGGAGGCCCATCCCGCAGCCACACAATGTCATGGATGGAAATCCCGCAGGACCATGCCCACGACGAGGCCATGCCTCTGGTGAATGAGCCCTGATGCCCAGAGGGCGAGGCAGGTCTTTAGCGGCATAAGCAGAGGCAATCGCGTCTACTATCCACCTGGCTAGGGTCTGTTTCGAGGCGGCTAGTCCCTTGGTGCGGCCACCGAACGACACAACAGCTGCTCCGAGCGTCTGAACGCGGCAACGCGTGTAGTGTGCACTCTGATAGCCCGAACCGGGCAGAGGCGGTCAGCGTCTCGTTCGCTATCGGATGCAGGCAGCGCCGATAGAGAGATCACTTGCGCCCTGAAAGGGGTACCAATCGCTTTTGGAACATAACCGTGTCTAGGCTTTAGAATGACTATGGAGTCACTCGGTCCAAACTCTAGGCACGCGGCGCTCGAAGACAGCGCGTGAATGTCCCCCACACGTTTTACTGAAGCGAGAGCCGTCAGAAGAACGGTTTTTAAACGAGAGGTATTTTAGTTCCACGGACTCAAGTGGTTCAAACGGTGGGGCTTTCAGAGCTTCTAGAACTATAGAAAGATCCCAGACCGGCACCGTAGGGGGCGAGGGGGGTTCATCCTTCTGGCTCCCCTGAGGAAGCGGATGATTAGCTCGTCTTTGCCCAGAGACTGGGCGCGCCGGGGTTCAACGAACGCCGCGACGGCTGCCACGTAAACCTTAAGAGTGGATGGGGACCTGCCTTTATCCAGCATCTCCTGAAGGAACACTAGCAAAGACGAAACCTCGCACGTCCGTGGGTCCAAATTCTTGTCGGTGCACCATTTGGAGAACACAGACCATTTTGCAGCATAGAGCTTTCTGGTAGAATCCGCTCTGGCGTGTTTGATCGTGTTCAAAACCCCTTCTGGCAATTCGACGCGTAGTCGTTGGTCACCCATGCATGAAGCGCCCAGCGCTGTGGATGGGGATGCCAGATCGAGCCGCGGGCTTGAGTGAGGAGATCTGCTCTGATTGGAATGGGCCACGGGGCTGTCTGTGACAGCCGCGTTAGCTCCGGGAACCAATCTGATTCTCCCAGCGCGGGGCTATGAGGAGCACCGAGTGGCGTGAGTCCCTGATTCTCTGAATGACCTGCGGTAGCAGAGAAATCGGGGGAAAAGCATAGAGCGGGCGGCGGGGCCAATCCTGGGCTAGCGCGTCCTCGCTCTTTGAAAAGAATATTGGGCAGTGAGCGTTCTCTTCTGAAGCGAAAAGATCTATCTCCGCTCTGCCGAATAGGCGCCACAGTGTTTGGACTGTTTGAGTGTGCAGGGACCATTCTCCGGGGGAGACCAGGTTCCTGGACAGGCTGTCTGGACCGTCGCTCAGATGGCCCGGCACGTGCGTCGCTCTGAGCGAGAGCAGGTGACTCTGGGACCACAATAGGATGCGGCGTGTCAGATGAAAGAGATTCTTGGATCTGACGCCGCCCTGACGGTTGATGTATGATACCACGGCCATATTGTCGGAGCGAATCAGGACGTGGTGACCGTTTATGCGCGGGAGGAAGCATAGCAGCGCGTTCTCGACCGCGATCATATACAGACAGTTTATGTGTAGGGAACTCTCGTGGCTCGACCACTGGCCGGCGGCCGGTGAGCCCTCGCAAACCGCTCCCCAACCCGAGTTGGATGCGTCTGTCGAGATAACTTTCCGGCGAGAGAAGGTTCCCATGGTAACGCCCCTCTGAAACCACTCGCTTACTGCCCATGGCTGCAGTGCAGTGATACGTGTCTGAGTAATCCTGATCATCTGGCGGCCCGTCGTCCACTCGTGGTGGGATACGCGGCTCTATAACCAGAGTTGAAGGGGCGCATGTGCAGAAGACCCAGCTGTAGCACAGCGGAGGCTGAAGCCATATGACCCAGCATCCTCTGAAGCGATTTCAGGGATGTATGGGTACCCATCTGAACGAGGCGGCTAGGCGCTGAACACGGCGCGCGCGCTGTGTGGATAAGCGAGCCGTCATAGTGATAGAGTTCAAATCTATTCCAAGGAACGAAATAGTTTGACTGGGCTGGAGAGAGCTCTTTGTCCAGTTGACAGAGAGTCCCAGCGCTTCCAGATGGTTGAGGAGAACTGTGCGGTGCGACAGCAGCTCCGTCTGGGAATCTGCTAGCATCAGCCAGTCGTCCAGATAATTCAGTATGCGCAGCCCCTGACTTCGCAGGGGGGCGAGCGCTGTATCCATGCACTTCGTGAACGTACGGGGTGCTAAGGATAGCCGAACGGGAGAACGGCATACTGGTAAACTTGGCCCTCGAAGGCGAAACGTAGGAATGGCCTGTGATGAGGGTTTATCTGGATCTGAAAATAGGTGTCTTTCAGGTCTAGAGAGATGAACCAGTCCCCCTGGCGGACGTGCGCGAGGAGTTTCCTGACTGTGAGCATTTTGAACGGTCTCTTCATGAGCGCTTTGTTCAAAGCCCTGAGATCTAAGATCGGCCTGAGGCCGCCGTCTTTCTTGGGAACCAGAAAATAACGGCCGTAAAACCCCGACTCGGTCATAGATGGTGGGACTCTCTCTATAGCGCCCTTCTGCAGTAGCTTGGCTATTTCTAAGCGAAGCGTGTTCATAGCGGGCGGCTGACAGTGGATTCGAGCCGCACGCGCGAGCGTGGCGGGCGGCGACGAAACTGTAATCGATAACCATTCTTTTATTATGCTTAAACCCACGGGGAGATGCCAGGGATGGCTTCCCACGCTTCGTAAGCGGTTGAATGGCGATTTTGCCCTGATAGCTGCACATCGCGGGCTGGACACTGTGTGTGGGCACGCTCATAATGTGGGTGGCAACGGGACTTACACTCAGAGAGGAGTTTTATGGGCCGTGTGACAGAGCGGGCAGAGGGGGGACACGCGCACGGGCTCGTGGGCGTGCTTATGTTCTCTGCTGCTGGAGCGGAAAGTGCACGCTCCGTGAGAATGGGCTCTGTGAGAGACCCTGGGCATAAGGTGCTTGAGTGTGTATGTGAGCACATGCTTGTGGGCACATTTATTACACTTGAGGCTTTTATGCTCTTTTGTGAACTCTCTGGATAGCCGTGAAAACGGCTTTTAGACGCTCGCAAGCGGGCAGGGAAACCGGCTTGTTTGTGGCGGTAAACACTACTGCAGTCAGCGGTGAGACGGGGACTAACAGTGGGCGAGGCTTTTACGGCGATCCGGCCGCAGCGGGAGAAGCCGTCCTTTTCTCAGCTGTGCTAGGCAGACTTCTGTTGATCGGGCTTCAGCGCGATCTTGGGTCGAGGCCCCCTGGGAGGAGGCTGTCTGCGGCGGCTATCTGAGCGAGAGCGGCCGCCCTGTCTACGCTGGGGCTGCTGAGCTTGCTGAGGCGGGCGCTGCTGTGGGGTTCTGGCAGGAGGCTCGTGAGAGCGGCCTGTCGAAGAACTAGAGCGGCGGGGCAAGAACGGATTCATGGGCTGAGTCGCTTTCTGAACCTCGGAGAAGCGGTCAACGATGCCCGTGACGGCAGATCCGAAGAGCCCGGTGGGAGAAATAGGCGCGTTGAGGAACAGGGCGCGTTCTGAATCTCCCATATCGGTGAGCGTGAGCCACAAGTGTCTCTCAGTGACAACGAGGGCGGCCATGCATTTTCCCAGGGCTTGTGCGGCGGCTTTAGTGGCGCGAAGGGAAAGATCCGTCGCGCTTCTCAGATCCGAAAGGATGGGCGGGTTCCTACCGCTGTTCGCCATCTCGCACAAGATGTCGCTCTGGAGCGCCTGGATGGAATGCAGCGCTGAGGCGGCCTGTTCGGCGGCGGCAAAGGCGCGGGCAGCATGGCAGTATAACCCATCTCGGCGGCTCCGTCCACTGAGCGAAGCGGACCCCTCGGAGCGGATACGAGCCGAAAGAGGGGCATTCCAGGATTTAGTGAGCTCGTAGTGAAGCTCAGGCAGGAATGGTGCAGCCCGGCTGCAGGCGGGGGTCGAGCGCCGGTTCGGTGGTTGCTCGGGGGAGGAGACCACTCGAGACCCAGGCGGTTGAAGGCCTGCGAAGGGAGGCGCGATAGATCCTCCTCGATGCCGGCGCGGGTCCCCGCAGACTCTCTCGTCGATGAGCCGATCGACGACCAATCCTCGCTGTCAGAAGGGTGCAGCGAACAAGAGTCCTTCTCATCCGCGGTGTCGTCGGAGGCGACAGAGCGGCCATACGGCGGCAACTGTAAGTCCGGCAGGGGCGGAGAGGGAGAGCGGTCGGTGGGCGGCGGCCCACATGGATCCGCAGGGGGCTCCGGCGGCCTCTGGGAGCGGCGTTTCTTCTTCCGCGGCGAAGTGAGAGGCGGCGCGGGAGCGGTTCTGACTGCCTGTAGTCGAGCCCGCAGGGAAGACGGAGGCAGGTCCTCGCAGTGGTCGCATCCTCCGTTGGCGAGCTCTGCGTGTTCCACTCCGAAACAGAGAACGCAGAAGCGGTCTCCTTCCTCGAGTGAAGAGCGGCATGAGCCGCAGGAAATTCGAGGCATCTTGAAAAAGACGCTCGGCTCTTTTAGGAATATGGAATAGTAAAAAGGATACGCGTCGGATGGCGCTAGCTTGCTGGGCGGCTGAAGGTGGCAGACGGCCGGCTTCCTCAGACTCCGGAGCTCGCTAGACGGTGCCTTCTCAACGACGGCGGCTTCTTCCCAGGACAGCGGATGCGTGTAGCTCGCTGAATGAACAAGAATCAACGAACGAGCTGGGAGAGCGACCTTTATACACTGTAGCCACGCCCTTTTGGCGGGCTGTGACGCAGTGAGCGAGCGCCGTCCGCTCATTGGCCGCGGACTCAGCGCCGCTCTCCCATAGGTTCGTGCATTCTCTCTGAGCGAACCAATGAGCCGCTAGCTAGCCCGCTCATGGTCTGCCTCAGAGGAGACTGCGTTGACAATGATTACAAAATTATGGAATAATTTTTTGGCTTCAACTTCTCAGCAAAGATGAATCTTTCCCGTAGCGTAAGCTAGCTTACGCAATACGAGAGAACCTCTCGTAAGAGAACGCGATATCTAATGTACATCTCTGAAAGTGGCAATGGAACACTCTAATCTCGCGATATTTAGTATGAAGCTCTGAAAGGGGCGTGTGCGCGCGCCGTGACTGTACGGTCCTGTCATGACGCATATGCCAAAATTATGCTTTATAACTTACAGTCTGTTCACCAATAACTCATGAGAAGCTTCGTACATTGACCAACATGTCGGACGAAGAGCTACCATCTACTTCTCGGGAGGTGCAGGTGGAGGCGGAAGAGGTAAAGAGAAAGAGAGAAGTACATAATATGTTTGCAGACGGACAAAAACAGGATGCAGAAGTTTACAGTTCATCTGCGTTTGGGGGGAACGGAACATGGCGGGAAGGCGGAGTTCAGTTCACATCTGCAGAGCTTTAGATGTTTATTCCTCTGTGCTCAAGAGCATGCTTTTTTATGTAGCTTTTGACAGATTTGCATGCGTTCCGTCTGCGGTCGGAGCAGAGTTGCGCCACTCTTCGTGCAGCCGCAGACGGAACGCATGCAAATCTGTCTGCTTGCCATCAACAACTACCTGCAGACGTTGCCCGCGTAAATAATCACTGACATACTCACTGTTACCGTCAGCTAAAATGACTCTAATGTCAATTTGGCTTTATTTGAGCTCAGATAAGCGTGTGTCATTGACAGTATTGATCTTTTGTTGCTATATAAGCAGGTCAAGGATGAGCTCCAACTTTTAGTTGTCAAGAAGTGTCGTTTAATAACTAAAAGATTTAAATGTTACATGGCTTTTGTCACACTTCTCATTATTGTTCAAGTTATTGTGTTTACATACATGTGCCTAATGTATATTTGTATTTTTATTCATTGTCATAGTATAGTGATAGTATAGGATCTGTGACACATTCATTACAAATTTTACAATGGTAAAATATTCTTTGACCAATAGCTACTACAGTTATTAGTTGTAAAATAAAATTGGAGAATGTATTGACCATATATTAATAATAATAATAATAATAATAAAGTTGTGTTTTAGATTAATTAACTTTTTTTTACTGTCATACATCTGAGTCATAGTGCGTTAATTGGACAGAGACTTAATGTCAAGATGAGCCTTTGCACAAAGTGGAATTATTTACGTGAATTACTAACATTTACAGCTTAGGATATACCGTAAAAAGTCAAATGTGTCCAATGCATTAAACAGCACTTTGCAGGACAAGTCACTTTAAACATTATGCTTATGAGTTAGTTTGAAGTATAACAGTTGTTAATTTTCCCGTCAAATCTCACTTTGTGAAGTAATTAAGCTATTTTTTCTGACTCTTTGTCATAATGTTTTATGGACATAACTTTTTTGCTACTGTAAGATGCATAGCGCCCGAAATCTAGACTTCTAGATTTGTCTGGATGCTTTTGTACGAGATGTGTGTCTTTGATGTATGTTTCTAGGAGGACCCGCCATTTCTCTTGGACCCTCCACCTAAAGCAGCTGTGAAAGAGAGCCTGGCTGACCCTGAATATGAGGAAAAAAGAGTTGAGTGTACATTACACTTTTAATGCACACTAATTATGTAGTGTATTGCCAGCCAGCAGGTTTTTAAATAAATTGAGCTGTTAGTCAGTGGTAACTACGGGTGAGAATGAGGTTTGAGGAAAACGAACAGTATTTAGTGGTAAGACCAACCAGACGATGGATTTAGACTAAAATTTATATAAAAACTGAATTACAAAATGCTTGACGTCTTTGTACCTTAAATAGTGCTTGGGAATTCAGCATTTTTCAGGTTTCTTAATAGATGTTAATAGATATTTCTTAATAGATGTTAATAGATGTAAAAATGTTTGTTACATTAAATAAATGTAGAAAAAAAGTGTTGTTTTTTCCCCCCTTCTGACCAACAGGGTTTTTTTTTATTTTTTATTACACCAAACTTTGTGAGGTTGAAATAGATTTTACTGAGTTTGCAGTAGGAATTTGCAGATCTTAATTTACTCACAATTCTCTGTTTCTCACTTGAATACAGAAAACGGACCGTGCGAACAGATTTGAGTTCCTACTGAAGCAGACTGAATTGTTTGCTCATTTCATTCAGCCTGCCAGTCAGAAATCCCCCACTTCACCCCTGAAGGTGAAGATGGGGAGACCCCGAATTAAACAGGACGAGAAACAGAACCTGCTATCTGTCGGAGAGTAAGCCAAACTCACACACACACACACACACACACACACTTACAAAAACATGCATGCTCACACATTCAGAATGCATGAGGTTAGTGACCAAAAGCTGCTGGTCAGACACGTGTCGTCATGGTGATTTGGTTTGATTTATTTCTGGCCCGTGGTTGTGTGTTTCAGTAACCGCCATCGTCGAACAGAGCAGGAGGAGGATGAGGAACTCTTATCTGAGAGCAGGAAGGCAGCTAATGTTCTTGTTCGTTTTGAGGAGTCACCCTCATGTATGAATCAATGTTTTTGTGAACAGTCAAGTCTGTTTCTGTTGATTAGCAAGTCTAATAATTAAAAATAATAACTAATATTAGTACGTTAATAAATTGGTTATTTAAAACAAAAGTTTATTTACCCTCATGTCATTCCAAACCCATGCTGTTATATTTTTCTGTGGAAAACAAAAAGAGGAATTTGAAAAATCGTCTTATAGAACATTGGTGTACGTTTTGGTGGCGTTCCAACAAAACTGTGAATGACTTCTGCTGAGTAACAGGCAGGTTTAGAGCACGTAAATCACGACTTCAAACCACGACTCACGACTTTGTAGCATTCCAGGCCAGTCACGCCAAACTACCTGAGCGCAAGGAATTGTGGTAGCTAGATGTTAACAAACCAGCATGGCGGGATCTACAGGGCTTATGTGCATTTGTAATAATATCTGTTGCCAAAAGTGCTTTCTCCTTGTTTATTTGAGAGAAATGGAGGAGGAAAAACAGTGCATAAGGCAAGATAAGCTGTTTTAACTTTTATTTATTTGTATATTTGGAAATGTATTTGGTATTAATTTATCCTTGCACTCAATGGACTGAAAACTAGTGAACGTTATATTGTCCTAAAGTGTATTCTCACTGTGTACCGCCTGCAGAAACACGTCATCCGTAGGAGCTGCCATTGTTGTTTTGAATGGTTTCGCGGGCTATGTGACGTCGGAGCTCGTAAATGGGTGTATATTGATCTAGTACGAGTTTACTGGTAGAAAGTCACGGGTTTGACTGCCGTTCCAGTGCTCTTTCATGGGAATAAGGTTGGAAAAACACAGTTTACAGGTTGCCTGGAACGCAGCATTAATTTGTGCCTGTCCCTCACGCATAGGTATCATATGACTTCAGAAAACGTAGTATATAATCCACAAGTCACATGGACTACTTTTATGGTACTGTCATTTTGCTTTTTTGTTCTTTTTGGATCTTGACAACTCATGTCTTTGTGTTACAATATAAAGATTGTTTAAAAAAAATCATTAGTTTGTATTCCACAGAAAATATAACAACATACAGATTTGGAAACACTTGAGGATCAGTAAATTCCTCTAAAGCAGTGGTTCTCAACCTGGGGGCCCGGGGCCCACTAGAGGACAAGCATTAATGTAAGACAAAATAAAAACAAATCAATGAACAATATATCTTAGGTTATGTTTACACGGAAACGATTCTGAAGAAAAAACGCAAAAGTGGCGTTGCGTCATCATTTTTTATTCTGCGTTTAGACGAGCGTTTTGTGTGGGAAATCCAAATGGTGACGGCAAAAGTGTGTGAAATTCAATGTAGTATGCACTTCAGGCGGCTAGGAGTGCATACTACAACAACACCAAGTCCATGCGCTTGCGTACAACCTTCACTGTCGAGCAGAATTTTGCGTTTTTACCATTTACTCGGGAACCCGGCGGTGGAGCGTTTTTAAGATTTCCACTCTGGAGGGTGGTTTCACTTTTTTGCGTTTTTAAGCCTCAAAAAAAAAAAAAAAACGTCGTCGCGTAAACGAAAGGCACATCCGATAAAATATTTGTACGTTTTCACCGGGCCTTATTTGCAATCATGACCTCAACAACTGGATTCACCAGGACAGTTTCTTAGATCAGTGTTTCTGGAGGTACACCAAAACTACACATTTTCCAACTCTTCCTAATCAATCACACCTGATTCAACTCATTAGATTCAGCTTGTTTGTTGACTCTCAAGACCAGAAATATACGGGTCAGGTAAGGGAGACATCCAAAATGTGTACTGTTGATGTGGCTCCAGGAGCAAGGTTGGGAAGTACTGTCTTAGAAAACGTCACATTAATTAATAAAATCTTATAACTGTATGTTAATTTTTATTATGAATATACATTTTTCCCAGTTATGCCAAGCTCTAAAATATTTTATCAGGAAGAAATTTTATGTAAAAAAATTTTTTTTTAAATAACTCAATAGCTTGTCTTTGAGTTTTCACATATTGTTGAAGTCAAAAAGGCTGAGAACCACTGCTTTAAAGGTGAAGTGATACTAACAGCTCTAATGGAGTTGCAAAAATAATGATTGTTTTCAAGCTCAAAAAAGCCCACTGAGGCCATGCATCCTCGTTATTTTTCTGTCTTTGTCTTTGGCCTGTTTGCTATAACCTTACAGCTTCTTTGCACTTTTGTGTGTTTTGAAACAATTATTTTTGCAATTTTCAAATTACACATGGCACTTTTAATAACACACTAGGTGCTGTCAAGAAAAACAATAAGTAGTAATGTAATATGTGTAACATTTCTCTTCCAGTACTTCCAGTTTATAGAGATGTATTGTACTGTAGCTCATTCACCTGTGATCAAATTTAATGACCATTGATTATTAATTGTTTCATTCATTGACAGACGTTAAGAATGGAACTTTGAGAGATTATCAGATCAGAGGCCTGAACTGGATGATTTCTCTGTATGAGAACGGCATTAATGGCATCCTGGCTGATGAGATGGTAAAACCCCCAATGCATCACTCTCCAATATTTTACAATAAAGGTCAACACGAACACAGCAACATTGGAAGCATGCTCATAGTGGCAGGTTCACCTACATTTCCAGAAATAGTCTGAACATACGTAATTGTGGAACCACACAGACAATGAATCTTTTCAGCATCTTTTCTGGTTTTAGTGAAACTTATTTGTCTGGGTCTGTCTTGTTGATGTCATAGACTGTCTGTGACTCATTGGATTTGTGTGTTCTGATTGGTTCAGGGTCTAGGTAAGACCCTGCAGACAATCGCGTTGCTAGGCTACTTGAAGCACTACAGGAACATTCCCGGCCCCCACATGGTCCTAGTGCCCAAATCTACTCTTCATAACTGGATGAATGAATTCAAGCGCTGGGTGCCCACCCTGAAGGCTGTCTGTCTCATTGGGAACAAAGATGAAAGAGTAAGGCTGCTCACATCCTTCTGTTTTTCTCTCACTTTCCTTCCTTCTGATCCCTTCCTACCCACTTTAATCTTACCAGCAGGGCCTTCAAAATGCTTGTGTAGAAATGAATCAGTCTTAATTAGTATGTGTGTGTGTTTTAGGCAGACTTCATACGTGACTTGATGCCTGGGTGAATGGCACGCGTGTGTGTCCTTTAGTTTTTCTCTTCCTTTCCTTCCTTCTATTCCCTTTCTACCCACTTTCATCCTACTGCAGATCCTTCAAAGTTCTTGTGTAATAATGAATCTGTCTTTAAGGGATTGTTCACCCAAAAATGAAATTTCTGTCAATAATTACTCACCCTCATGTTGTTCCAAACCCGGCCGTTAGACCTTCGGTCATCTTCGGAACACAAATTAATTTTTCTTTAAGACAGAAATTTCATTTTTGGGTGAACTAACCCTTTAATTAGTATGTGTGTGCGTGTTTTAGGCAGCATTCATACGTGATGTGATGATGCCTGGTGAATGGGACGTGTGTGTGACATCGTACGAGATGGTGATTCGGGAGAAATCTGTCTTTAAGAAGTTTAACTGGCGCTATCTGGTTATCGACGAGGCCCATCGCATCAAAAACGAGAAATCAAAGGTATTTGAACACTGATGAGACCCAATTAATGCAAGAGTAACTAAAAAGCAAAGAAATGTGTCTCATAAAACTTCTGAGATGATTTGAAGTTCTGATACAGAGGAAAAG
This sequence comes from Pimephales promelas, assembly GCF_016745375.1. The sequence goes on along the minus strand of NW_024121876.1, from coordinate 7,796,942 downwards.
ACTTCAGAGAACCTTTCCTCTTTTTCTCCTTCTTGCTGTCTCCTTCTCTTTTAACTCACGCTCTCAGTTGTCAGAGATTGTGCGCGAGTTTAAGACGACCAATCGTCTGTTGTTGACTGGTACCCCACTGCAGAATAATCTACATGAGCTCTGGTCTCTTTTGAACTTTCTCCTGCCTGATGTGTTCAACTCTGCCAGTGTGAGTCATACTTTTTTGAATATCGCATCCTGTTTAATATCCTCCCACACGCTATGTTGCTGTGTCTGTCAGAGTTGTGTTGGAAGCGTGTGTGCAGATGTGTTCGGACGGGATTAACTTTACAAAGGTAGATGGAGTAATGTAATTTTACCACAGGACGTCTGTCATATTAATGGGCAATTCGTACAGGATAAGATATCTCTGTAAAACTAGCAGAAGTAACTCGATTTGCGCATCGCCGTCACCTTCCTGTTGTAATGAGCGTATTACATATGAATTATTCCTGATATCACGCGCTAAACACAGATAACCTATATTTATATATATATATAAAACAGTTATGTCCGACTGATAACGTCAAACAACGCATTAATTAACTTCAGATAGACACTTACCTAACGCTAAAATATATTTTGTGCCTCTAACAAGTGCTTTTCGATCTTCTTTCTGATTTGAATGGTATGTGGAAAACTACTTTAAAACAGGAAATGACAAAATATTTACATACATTTCTTGATCCCTTTAATACTTTTATTATGCAAGGATGCATTCAATTTATTAAAAGTAACAGTGAAGACATTTGAAGAGCTCTTTTCCAAAACGCTAAAAATCCATTTCAATAGTTTTCAGGAAAACTACATTTTTTTACCTAGACCCACACATTTTGTGAATATTCAAATTATCCTGTTTAAATGTTTTATTGGTTCAGTCTGAACATTTTGAACAATAATTATTAAATCAAACAACAATATTGTTAATGATAATTTAAAAGTTAATTTTATTTTTTTCCAAAACGCTATAAATCCATCCATTTTTTGTATCATTTTTAGTAAAGTCATTTTTAGTAAAGAGTCAAACCTCAAACAAATAGTACCAATGTCAACATATGCATTAAAAAAAAGAATTATTAAAAATGATCAATATATGATAACGATATTCAAAAAAGGGATGGGCACCCCACCAGCACATGCACACACACACACACACACACAGGCTACATAACATGTGAGCAAAGCGGAGCAGCATGACGCTTAAATATAATTTCAAAAAAACAAAATAAACATAACATATACGTTTCACATTTGTTTTTAATAATATTACATTACTTATTTTTATTATTTCATCTATGTTGAGTAGGCTATGAAAAGGGAACCGCATGAGATGAGTAAGATAGGATCAAAATTCAAAAGCTGCCCAATATCGGAAAATATTTGGAGTGCGTCAGACATGATTTTGACCACTTATTAAGTTTTGTTTTGTAGAAAGCTTGTAAATTTCGTTTCATATAAATTGTATCTTCATTTTAATAAATGTTAAATCGACAAATTGACTGGATTAATACATTAGAAGTAAATATCAGACAATATAATCAGGACACAGAGGCGCGCAGGTGAACCGGAGCGCGTCTCATATATGAACCGAAACACCGCGATGCTTGCCTCACACAGGCCTGAGAACTAAGCTACAGAAAGCTTTAAATATCTACTTTTAAACAAAACAATTAAAAACTAAAATAAATTGGCAACTCTCTGCGTATGTAGGCTAATTCGAAGTATGCGTTTCTATAGGCCTATGCGCGTTCACTGCGAAGATGGCGAGTAAGCATCATCAACTTTATCTTTGCTGCTGACACTGACAGAAAACACTAGTTTATTAATAAACAATTCAAATGTTTCATGCATAATCATTACTTTTTGCCGGTTCTTTGTGGCAAGCTTTATGCATACGTTGAAATGCGGAATAGGCAATTAAAAACGCTCATTTGGGTTTCTCTCCCATTTAATTAAATCAATATATGTGATTACTGATAATACAAATGGCTTAAATGATCTACTACTAGTCGACTAGAAAACTAGGACTCATTTTGAGGAATAAATGAACATAATAAACCTCTGTTCAGAGTGCCGCCGTGCTGGATTGCGTGGAGCGCTCATTGAATTTGAGGATTTATCGTGTTTAGGCTAAAAACAGGGCTGGCGCTTATCGCGGCTTGGAAAGAAACTGTATCTTGCAGTACATTTTAAACAAGGAAATATAGCGATTTGGCATGAAACATTGATGGAGCAGTGAAAGGGTTCTGTCCACAGCAGAATGACACGACAAACTCGTTTTTTTTAAAAATGGCGTTTATCGTGTTTTGGAAAAGAGCTCTTCATTTATAAAGGAAAAAAAATCTATTTAAAATAAATGCTGTTCTTTTGAACTTTCTGTTCATCAAATAATCCTGAAATCAATGTATCGTTATCGCAGTTTCCACAAAAATATGAAGCACCGCCACTGTTTTCAACCATGATAATAATAAATGCTTCTTGAACACCAAATCAGCATATTAGAGTGATTCTTGAATGATCGTGTGACACTAAAGACCACTCCTATTTCCACTCCTATAGTCTTAAGAGCTTTCCATATCCAATCTTTTCCCCCATAAAATTCCGTAAACACAGCGTTGTCTCAATAATTATCCGTGTACACACGAAACCACTGAAACCGACTCAAAACGATGTAGGCATCAAAACATGCCTTGTGTCGCTATAATTCTGCCACAGAAGTTTATTGAACAATATAAACAACTATAAATGGCCTGGTACAAAACATGAAATGTCTTAATCAGACAATAGACAAGCATCATAGCATAAGAAAGAAAATATAAAGAAATAAAGAAGTAAAAGAAAGAAATTAAATAAAATACTTTCAAGTAAATAATAAATAAAGAAATAAAAGAGGCTCAGTAACTTCTGCAGCACACACAGAAGCATGTAGTCCGCAGTTGTTGTTGCTGTTAGGTGACTAAGCGGTGTCTGAGTAGGGTCGACACATGGGCTGATGACCTCATACTGATTGGCTGGCTTTGGCTGTACACACGAAAACGTAGGGGTGTCGTTTTCAGATTTATCCACTCTGGGACCCAAGTGTAAAAAAAAATAGCGGTTTCAGGCTCCCAAAACGCCAGTGTTCTGACTATTCATGCTACCCATCGATTTGCTACTTACCGGTTATGCGCATGTGCAGATTCACATTTTTTTTTTTTTTTAACAAAAGGTACATTTTATAATTTCCCTTTCAAAAAATGCTTACTACCATATAAATATTTGTACGGTCAGCCAGCTGAAAAATAAATGAAAGTTTCAGTTACTATGAGGAAAGGTGTACTTTGACAAGTCAAGTCATGAATATTTTATGATAAGTTTTACTTTTCACACCGTTTTAAAAATAAAAACAGTAGTCTACAGTATACAGTAGCTACTCATAACTTAGAATTGTATTATAATTGTATTTTATACGACTTTAATCGGCATTCTGTTATCAATTCGCGCTACGGTAGCATTTTTCGACAAGGCAGCAAAAATCGACAGAACACCGGATCTGTCTGGACGAAACGCAGATGTGAATTTTTTACATACAGCTAAACGCGTTTCTATGTGGACAAGGCCTTAGAGGCATAATTTTGACAGCATATAGTTACTGTGTTAGACTGTTACATAGCAGGCATTTCCCCAAGGGATAACAAAACCTGAAGTCACCTATATTTAAGGAAGCAGCCAACAGGCTAAACATAAAACCTAAACAAGCAGAAATTTTTAGGGATAGGTTAGGTTAGGTTTAGGGACATAGGATAAAAATATCATTAGCTTAGTATAAAATTGCAAAATTCACTTAAATGTTACTACCATGACAACATATCACATCTGTGTGTTTCTATAATTTTAGGATTTTGATTCGTGGTTCGACACAAATAACTGTCTTGGTGACCAGAAGCTGGTTGAAAGACTTCATGCAGTGAGTCTAACTCTCTCTCTTTTGAGTATATTTTTGGTATTTCTAGCATTGAAGTTCTTTTTGTTGATGAGACACTTAAGCCACTGATTGGTTGTTTTCAGGTTCTGCGTCCATTTCTTCTGCGTCGTATTAAAGCGGAAGTAGAGAAGAGTCTTCCTCCCAAGAAAGAGGTGAAGATTTACCTTGGGCTCAGTAAAATGCAGAGAGAATGGTAAGCTCCCACACAACTTCCTTGAAAAATATAAACAGGTATTGAAGGGATGAGTCAAATTTATCATTGGATCACATTCATTTTGCACTTGACCACATTGAAAGTCAAGTGTAAATTTACCCAAGGTTGGGCTACAAGTTATCACTTTGATGTACATTTTTTTCAAATAGTAAAATATTGAGACAGTAATAATTAATGTGACATTGATTTCACCAGAAAAAAAACCCTTTTAGTTGTACCACGTGCTATGTTGAGACTTTGTTGTTTTACACTGTTTTCACCTTGTGATCAAGACAACAGAAGCTGCTGCAAGCTTACATTCTGGTCACCCAATCAATAATACATGAATTACGAAACTAGGCATGGAATCTCTTATTTCTCTCCCCAAACGACTAACATCTCTTTTCATTTTCACGTGGGCGCTGTAAATCTTGCCATATGGTTTGATAAACACTTTGGGTGATTATTTATAGTGTCATGTGTGCTGGGTACTTGTGAAATGTAAATAAACACTGTTGCTCATCACCCAGATTTTTATTGATTCCTAACACTCATTAGTGGGTTGTCTGAAGAATTTCAGCAGTCTTTCTTTAGAAAATGATTTTAAGTGTATAAAAAAATAGTGTAGTTATGTAATATCTCAAAGAAGGTTATCTGTATATGTCCTTATATTAAAATCTTTTCTTAGAAGTACCATCTGTGTTAATGTAAAATTGCTAAAAGATATATTTAAAGAAACAAGAAAAACATCTTGATAGACTCACTAGTCAACCTCACTAACCAATTTCGTCAGTTGTTGGGCAGCTAGACAACCATACTGCTCCATTGCTATTAGAACTTGGCAATATAAACTACTAAACAAGCCCTAGGTATGAAAACCCTGAAAAATGATGAGCAGTTGTGATGTTGGAATAATAAAAAATTACAGACTGGCACAAGTGTTTGTTTTCTTGATTTAAACAGGTACACACGTATCCTGATGAAGGATATTGACATCCTGAACTCAGCTGGAAAGATGGATAAGATGCGACTTTTGAATATTCTTATGCAGTTGCGGAAATGCTGCAACCATCCCTACCTGTTTGACGGAGCGGAGCCCGGTCCCCCATACACTACGGACACACACCTTGTCATCAACAGTGGCAAGATGGTTGCCCTGGATAAACTTCTGCCTAAAGTGCAAGAGCAAGGTAAGGAGTGTGTGTGTGTGTGTGTGTGTTTATTAGCTTTCAGTTTTGATGCTTTTATTTGGAATTCATGATTTTTTTCTTCATGTTTTTGTGCATGTTTTCTTGGACGTGTGTTTGCAGGATCCAGAGTGTTAATATTCAGCCAGATGACACGTGTGTTGGATATTCTGGAAGATTATTGCATGTGGAGAGAGTTCGAGTACTGCAGATTGGATGGAAATACACCTCATGAGGCCAGAGAGGTACACTCTCATTCATAACCACACACATACATTCATAGTTACGTACAGATAAATGCACGTCACACAACAGGTTCTTTTTCGTGAATCAAAAACATAAAGTGCGATCAGTGTTGTCAATTCTCAAACAAATGACTTTTTTACTGAATCAAAATCATACAGCATTACCTGTATAGTTCAACTGATTCATGTACAAATCATGACTCTTTTAAGTCTTTACTGACTGGTTCTTTGTAGTAAATAAAAATTGTACGGATGCAAACAGCAACTTTAGGCAAAGTCGTCATTTTGGATCCAAAATAGGTTTTCAAAAGAAGCTTTAATTATAACACGTATTATAGGTTATTAAATGTCATTTTATTTTAAAGTAAAATAATATTATTACTGTAGTATATTTATTTATGTTTTGTTTAACCTTTACAATTTAATTAAATAAACTATATTTAAAATTATCATTAATTTAATAATTATATTCTTAATTAATTAATTATATTAAATAATCTATATTTAAATAATCATTAATTTAATTAATATTATATTACATTAATTTAATAAATAATATTCTATTTATTAACATTGTACTGTATAGGTTCCATTAAAAAAAAACATATAGGGTCTAGATTTGGTTTTTACCTATATCCTCATGCTGTAAAAAATAAAATAAAAATAAAAATAAAATTTTAATCTAAACTAATAAAAAAATATTTATTATTAAAAAATAGAATTTGTAGGAGTAACCAGAGCCACAGTTGTGGAATCATGATACCCATCCCTAAATACCAAGGAATAGAGAGGAACGATTCACCAAGAGGAAGAAAGGAAATCAACAAGCTTTATAAAATTATGAGCCACATACAGATACTTCATGTGGAATCTCAGCAGAGTTTATATAAAGACACTGATTAACCAACCTGGTAGTCATGGAAACCGAACTGATTAGTTCTGGGGTGAAACTGCGGTTACATGGGAATGTAAGACACACTCATAAGCTAAGAATATTCCTGCAGATATTAGACATTAAAAAGGTGGAAGCATATCAATTTAGAATCGAACAACCAGTCTGTCTGTTTTAATGTGAGTTTGATTTAAGTTATTTTGTCGATGTTTCATTTGTATATGTAAATTGCATTATGTATATCAGCCCTGACCACTACTAATGTGAAATAGACCTTAATAATCAAAATTATATAAGTATTTATTAGTATTTAATTGCTGTCCTTCTCTTTTCCTGTTTTGTCCTTCTCTCTTGTTGTGCATTAGCAAGCCATAGATGCTTTTAACGCCCTGAACAGCAGTAAATTTATCTTCATGCTGAGCACACGGGCAGGTGGGCTGGGGATTAATTTGGCTACAGCTGACGTAGTGATTCTCTACGACTCAGACTGGAACCCACAAGTGGACCTGCAGGCCATGGTGACACACACACACACACACACACACACAACTGAGCTCACTAAACTGTATGATTGTGAGCCTCAGGGAGATACCTGTTTTCTTTATGACTTCTTGTTTTAATGGTTTTTGTTGTGTCGTGTGCTGTATTATTTAGGACCGTGCTCACCGAATTGGACAGAAGAAACCAGTTAAAGTGTTCAGGTTGATCACAGACAACACTGTGGAGGAGAGAATTGTGGAGAGAGCGGAGATGAAACTACGCCTGGACTCTATAGTCATTCAGCAGGGTATGAATACACTAAGGGTGAAACAGTTTCTTTAAAACAGTCTCTGTAAAAGATCATTGTGACATACTGGCCACTACTAGTAAACAGCATGAGGTTTCAGTATCACACGCCAAACACATGCATCCAATACTAACTCAAAAATGGGTACTGTGGAAAAACAATAGTATCTACAATATGAGTTTTGTTTACTTTAAAGGGATAGTTCACAAAAAACATACAAAAAAATCTGCCATTATGTACTCACCTTCAAGTTGTTCAAAACCTGTGTGAATTTCTTTCTTCTGTTGAACACAAAAGAAGATATTTTGATGAATGTCAGACACCAAATGGAAAAAAATTACTATGGATGTCAATGGAGTGACATTTGGTTTCCGTGACAGAGAGAATTACTGTAATTTTTTTTTGGAACATGGACACCTTACAATTCATACAGTTTGTTATTTTTATTTTCAGAGGAGTCGTTAGACAGAATATCTATTCCTTTACACCACCCTTAAAAAGTTGGGGGTCAGTAAGAAATTAATACTTTTATTCAGCAAAGATGCATTTACTTGATCAAAAGTGACAGTAAAGACATTTCAAATGTTATAAAACATTTCTATTTCAAATTAGTGCCTTTTTAAAACTTTCTATTCATCAAAGAATCCTGAAAAATATGACAGTTTCCACAAAAAGCATTAAGCAGAGCAGCTGTTTTAAATATTGATAATAATGTTAACCCTTGTGCTGCATTAGATTTTTAACACCGTTGAGTGCATTAAAGGACCAAAAATGGCCACATATTAAACATTGCCTAAAATATTATATATTATTATTATTTTCCACTTTTACCAAGTTAAATCTTTTAACCAGCATCAGTCCTCATCATAACTACCAAAAATGTATTCAATTTCAGGATTTTAACCCTTTAATTACCAGTTTTGTTTGCGAAACCATCGATTTGTATAAGAGGAAAAAACACATAAATTCAATTATTTTCAATAAACTAAATGCAAAGAGAAAACTTTAGATTTGGATTATCCCAGTCCCACTTTGCAAAAAATCCCACCTAGCGCGTTAGAGACCAAAAATGGCCACCTATTAAACATTGCCTATTGCCTAAAATAAGGTGCATTTCCACCCATAGGGAATAAATATGTAGTGACGTCATCTGGTGGAATACACTATATAATGCAAATATAATGCTTTTGCTTCAAAATGAAAGGATTTTTGTGCAAAAATCATGTTTTATGTATTACTGACAGCCTCAGATTTAAACAACGTTTTAATGGGTTTCAATGGGCCATTTTTGGTCTTTATGGTGCTAAATGTTACTATTTGATCTACACAGTGTGTGTTATACATATTTTGCAAAATGGGATCACATTTTTTACATGTATCCAAAAAGTCACGATTTTGCCAAATTTCATACCATTTGCATTAAAACAGCCAAAATGGTCAAAGAAATTAAACTGCAAAAGACCAAAAATGTCCCTAATGCAGCATAAGGGTTAAATAGCGGCTGCAAATGGCATGCGGCTGCTGACAATTCAGCTTTGTCATCAAAGGAATATATATATTTTAAAATATATATTTAAGTTAAAAGTATTTCACAAAATTATATTTTTACTGTATTTTTGATTGTGAGAAATATAAAGGTTAAGTAGCATTTGTGTCAGGCTTATGACTTAATATTTTCCTCTACTTATGCTCTTTCAGGACGGCTGATCGACCAGCAGAATAAACTGGGAAAGGATGAAATGCTACAAATGATCCGACATGGAGCAACACACGTGTTTGCCTCTAAAGACAGCGAACTAACTGATGAAGACATCGACACCATCCTGGAAAGAGGTGCCAAGAAGGTGAGTGGACCTGAACACCCGGATACCGAATACTATAAAGTTGCTTAAATTTACAGGAAGTCTCCATAATAACTTTAAGTCCAAGTTCCAAAAGCATTTGACTTCAAACTCAGACAAATAAAATGCATCTGATTTCCTTCATATTATTATGAGATTCTTTTCAATCGTACACTTGGGATGATACAATTTAACCCTTTTTAACATTGTGTGTCCCCTCAGACGGCTGAGATGAACGAGCGCATGTCGAATCTCGGTGAGAGCTCGCTGAGGAACTTCACCATGGACACGGGCGGCACCGAGACCAGCCTTTACAAGTTTGAGGGAGAGGATTACAGAGAGAAACAGAAAGTTAGTGTCTGTGTGGAGGTTTACCAGGTGGAAATAAATTCGTACTCATTTATAATACAGCACTGAAGTCCATTACAGTAAAGCGAGAGTCTATCAGTGAGAATTTGGCAGGTTTTTGAACTTTGCTCCTGTGTATGTCACAGACTGTGAGAGTTTATGTGAAAGTGTGTAGCTGAAAGTGTGTTTGTGTGTGTTTAAGTTTTAAACAATTCTCTCTGTGTTGTGCAGCTTAGTTTGATCGAATGGATCGAGCCTCCTAAGAGAGAGAGGAAGGCCAATTATGCTGTAGATGCTTACTTCAGAGAAGCACTGCGAGTCAGCGAACCAAGAGCCCCGAAGGTAACGCACACACACACACACACACACACACAGTTTAGACACTCTGAAATGATTTTTTTGTCAGTGCTACTCATGACTGCATGTAGGTACTGGTACAGTCTACACAACACTACTGCACAATAAATAATGCTCTCAGATCACGGTTTTCATCACTGACAGTTGCACTGGATTCAGTGAGTTAAAGTAAATGTAGGAACTCGGCTGAAGGGTATGTATTGAAAGGACGTAATTGATAAAGAGTTGAAAAACAAAGGTTGTAGGTTCAGACGCTGACTCAGGAAATGACCTCATGAACTAGATGTTCTTCTTTCCTCTGTCCTGTCACTGCCATGCCCTTGAGAGAGACACTTAACACTAGATTGCTCCTGAGGGACAGTTTATTCGAATAGTGCACTGTGTCATCGACAAACATCGATATGGATAAAAGTGGCTGCTAAAGAAGAAGGAAATGCACCTTTTATGCAGCTTCTTAATTTCTATAGCTGATTAAATCAATTGTCGCATATATTCAATTTGAAAAAATAACAATAAACATTGTAATAAGAATCATATATAAAATAGAATAGTATATAAATAGTACTAAAATCTCATTTATTCTGGTTCACACTGTCCCAACAAACGTCAATATTATTTGGATCTACAGGAATGCTGGGAAACGTAACTATCTAAAACCAGCAACTGTTGGTAAATGGTGTTTTTTGGCATTTGCAAGGGCAGTGTAATTTAGCTTTAATATCGCCTTGTCCTTTAAAGTATAATTTAAAGAATAATGATTCCTAGTGTGATGAAAGTCGATAGTTTATAAAGTGATAACCCTGTCAAGCAAAATAGCAGGGAGCCAATAAACCTTAACTTTAATGAATATCATTAAATTAAATTGAAAATTAAATGAGTGTTTAGATTGAAGTGAAGTCTCCGCTAGATAAAGATGCATCTGCCGGGAGCATAACAATGTTTTGTCATTATACAGTGCACATCAAGGATCACACAAATGTTTTAAATGACAGTATAGAGATACGTGTCTGTGGAGAGATCATGAAAAGTGTATGTGTGTGATCCAGGCTCCTCGGCCTCCAAAGCAGCCCAACATCCAGGACTTTCAGTTCTTTCCACCACGTCTCTTTGAGCTGCTGGAGATGGAGATTCTTTACTACAGGAAAACCATTGGATACAAGGTGAGGTCTTCATGTTTGTTTTCAATAATTGTGTAAAATCTGTTGCTTCCGGAAAAGTGTTCGATTGTGTATTTGTGTTTATTGTAGGTTCCACGTAATCCAGATATCCCAAATTCAGCACAGGTCCAGAAGGAGGAACAAGCAAAGATAGACGAGGCAGAACCTCTCTCACCTGAAGAGACGGAGGAAAAAGAGAAACTACTTACACAAGTGGATACAAACACTCACCCTCTCTTCTCTATCACTCACTCGTACATTCACTGACACTCTCACAAATGTGCTAATTACAGAGCAGAATATGTTTGTTTGTTTTCCTCAGGGTTTCACAAACTGGAACAAGCGTGATTTCAATCAGTTTATTAAAGCTAATGAGAAATATGGTCGTGATGACATTGACAACATCGCCAGAGAGGTGGAGGGCAAGACCCCTGAAGAAGTCATGGAGTACTCGGGTAAAATACACACCAATGCAACTACACACAAACCTATTATTTATAGACAATTACACACTTAGAATGTGCAAGCATATTTTAAAAAAGCTTCAGGAAGCCCTGAATAATTAGCCTGGTTGTGGGTTCATGTGACCTGATTATATAAAAATAAGAAAGAAATACATAATATAATATATTTTTTTGCTTTTTATATAAATAAAATCTGTATTAAAAGCATAGTTCACGCTAAAATGAAAATGAAGTCATAAATTACCCACCCTGGTGTTGTTCTAATGTCCTTCTTTCTTTTATGGAACACAGAATAATTTAAAAAAAATGTCCCGCCCACACTCATCCATATAATGGTGGTGAAGAGCAACCAGCATCAAGCTTTTTAAAAAAAGAAGCAAAAGTATCACAGAATGATCCCATGCGACATGCACAGTATATTCCAAGAAGAGTTGACATGATATCAGATTTTTCACTACATGATTATCGTGGCCAAAATAATTCACAATAACATTGGGATGCCAAACAGAAACTGGTGCTGGTATTTCCGTCTCATAATATCATATGTGCACAATTCATTTTTAAATATTAGTGTTTTCACCAATATTCCGACTCCCCTAATCAACACGATAACGATATTTTTTTTTGGTGGTATTTAAAACCGATATAATTTTTATAAAATGTTCTGAGGGTATACAATATAAAATTTGAGGTATTATTTCATGAAAATCCTGCCTTGGCCGTTGGTTTGTGCACAGCTACACGACGCGTGTTTGTGTAACGCCGCAGTTCACTCTGTCTCGCCGAGAAAAAGCACACAAAAGAAATCAAGATAACAAAAACTTCTTTTTTTGATTCTAGTCACGTTTTCAACACCATTATATTCACACACACATACACATGCATAAAATACACAATCAGCTAACCTCACACTTGTCTGAACTACACGAAAATGTTTCAATCCTGTATCAACTACACAGACACACATCTCACACCTTTGTCCTTATTATAGCGGTGTTTTGGGAACGTTGCAATGAGCTGCAGGATATTGAGAAGATCATGGCTCAGATAGAGCGTGGAGAAGCTCGCATCCAGAGACGCATCAGCATCAAAAAAGCCCTGGATGCCAAGGTCAACCTTTCAAAAACTCACAATGGAATTGTGTTATTGACAAGCAGGTTTTTTTTTTCTTTAATGGGTGCTGAATTATGATTGTGTGGGTTTCATTTTTCTTGCTTTTGATGATTTGCAACCTCAATATAAAGCAATATTAGTCACAGCCTAATCATAGAAAGCAAGAAACTTTCAGGAAATGTAATTTTTGATGCAATAATAATTAGTAAATATTTCTTGTTTGATGGTGTTTTGTGTACTTGTAGATAGCACGGTATAAGGCTCCGTTCCACCAGCTCCGCATCCAGTACGGGACAAACAAAGGAAAGAACTACACAGAGGTGCGTGCATGTGAGAGAGCTAGTGTTTGTGTGTAGTGTGTTTACTAAGAACTTAAAAATGAAAACTTTTCTTTTCCATGTCTGCAGGAGGAAGACAGGTTTCTGATTTGCATGTTGCACAAGATGGGCTTTGATAAAGAATATGTTTATGAAGAACTTCGACAGTGTGTACGGAACGCTCCACAGTTCAGATTTGACTGGTTCATTAAGTCTAGGACTGCAATGGTGAGAATGTTTTTTTCTGTTAGAGCCAGGGCTCCTAAAGTCATGGGCAACCTGGAAATATCAAGGATTTTTTTGGGTTAAAAATTCTTTTTACCTTTTTCACTTCCTCCTACAATGACGCAAAAATCGTCATTTTACGTCATTGTAGGAGGAAGTGTAAGAGGGGGGGATTTCAAAGTCTCTTGCTCTCTCCCTCGTACGCACACTATACGGTTTGGAGCACGGTCTGATATGTCTCGCATGCGCGCACTTGATCGCTCGCTCTAGATTCTGGGAGATTTTAACTAATGAGCTCTATGCACGGCGGTATTTCCGGTGATGGTCTAAGGATGCCCGATAACTTCCGCCGATCGTAGAGTCCAATGCTTTACCGAGAATTTATATTGTTTTTTATACTCTGTGGCTATACTAAAGAAACGTTGGTCACAAAAACAGACACCCCTCATTTTGTTTATGCTTCTTTGTTTATTTTATGAAATAAACATAACTATTTCTAAAATTACATCTAAACGTAAAGTTTAGTTTAGTTTTAAAGTTTCGTTTTAAAGATGGGAGCACCGTAAAGTTTGAAGATGCTGCCATAATCCTGTTTTCCTCCGCTTTAAATCTCCCCAACCGGAAACTGAAGAGCAGCCTTGCGCCAAATACAGAACTTATGCGTGCATATAGCCTATTTGCGGGCATCAGGGAGCCGTTATCAATATGCGGGAGACTTCCGGAACGTCTGATAGCGAGGGGATTAATGAAGATGCCGGAGACAAAACGCTACAAGGTTTGGCTGCATTTCATGTGTAAAATTACGCGTCAGAGTAAGTGTGCTGATTGTCTGAAGCCCATATAGAATCACACCAATCCATTGACAATCCGCCGCCTTGACGCTCTTACGTCGTCATATTATATTAGCGCGCATTATCTGATTTCATTGTGCGAAATGATTTCCAGGCGTGGCATAGAGTAGAGCTCAACTCTAGTCTACATTGATGGGCGGAGTAGTGGGAATGGCCTGTGGAACTGAGCATTGCAATGCACTATGGGGATAGTTGTCTACAATCCACAATCCACAAATCAAAATATTGATCAGCCATCGCGTCTCTATTATGTGCACGCCACAGACGGTCCGGGCACTGCACTTCCACGATTCAGAGTTCCGTCTTTTGCGTTCCATAAATTTTACGTTATTATAAATTTATATCTAAGAAAAAATCTTTTTTTTTTTCTTTTTGGAAAATCGTTTTTCGACATTTGTAAATCGATTCAGAATCGTCCACGTCTGCATCGCGATGCATCTAAGAATCATTTTTTCCCCCACCCCTACAAACGATAGAATTTTTATTTCGTCCATGTATCGTCATACCTCTCAGCCCTAGTTGGGGTTTACTGAGATGTACTTTGGGGACAGCAGTGAACTGAATCTGACGAAGCCTCCATTTGGAGTGGTCTTCAATTGGAAAAACAGTTAATACATTTTTAAAAATGCAAGACGTTTTCTTTTAGTTTGGGTTAAGATGTCTAGTATTCATGTAAAAACAATAAAAAGCCTATGAATGCATATCTCACACACAAATGCAAACAACTCTCCTTTTAATCACATTGCATCCAGGGATTGTTTTTCAGGTCATATTGGTGTGCTTGTTTGTGAAAGTGTGTGGGTGCAGGTACTTGTTTGATGCCTGAAAGGAATTGTAAAAGTATATGAGATGTGATGTATAACTCCTGTGCCGAGATGATGAAAGAGTTTCCTTCCGTGTGTTTTGTCTGGTTTGCTAGGAGCTGCAGCGTCGCTGTAACACGCTCATTTCTCTCATTGAGAAAGAGAACATGGAGATAGAGGAGAAAGAGCGAGCTGAGAAAAAGAGAAGAACACCCAAAGGACAATCAGTAATACGTCCTGTCTTCTTTCTTTTCGCTCCATCTGTTGTTGTGCTCCGTGCTTCACGTCCCCAAAGACTTTCCCTCTAGTTCAGAATTATGCTTGAACAACTGAACAAGAACAACATGCAAATGATCAAAATTCCCTTCAGATTTACTGTCCACAGTAAAGTTTAGTATATCCCACTGACGATTTCAAACCTGTCTATCTATATGTATGTATCTGTCGATCTATCAGAGCATGTGCATGGTGAGTTGCAAGATTTTGCCTGGAGCAAGGAGCATTTTTTTTCTGCCCGTGTTCTCTTTGCTCCAGTCTCGTTCCATCACATGCTAAATGCCTATAATGTCAGCAAGATTTACAATGTGTTAAATCTGTCTACGAGACAAGAACAACATGCAAATTATCTGTCTATCTATCAATGTCTGTCTGCCTGTCTATCTATCTGGCTTCCCATGTCTTAATCTAAAGTTATATTTTCAGCAAGATTTAGAATGTTATATCTGATTGCCTATCTATCTATCTATCTATCTATCTATCTATCTATCTATAGTATCTATCTATCTGCCTATCTATCTGCCTATTTATCTATCTATCTGTCTATCTTGTCACCACAGGCTCACAAGCGTAAAGCGGAAGTGTCATCTGACTGGAAAGAGAAGAAATCTCGCACCTGACTCCTGTGCCCGCAGTCCCCCATTACGAAGCACTACAATAATCGATGCTCTCTACGGCATTTTGTTGTTATGTTTATTTTTTGTTTTTAAATCTGTTATATCTGTGATTCAACACCAGTTTCTTAAAATAAACATGTAAATTCTAGCAAAACAAAAGCTTTTGGGACATATAAAACACTTCCATACCGTGTTCAATCTTGTCCCACAGGCTGCATACTTGTTGGCAGCTACACGTTTTGCTAGAGCTTTGTATCTTTTTTTCAAAATGTTCCTTGTTCATATCAACATTGGCAATTATTTAGCATGCTAAATTGGGTCTCTAAAGCCCATTCTGATCTTGTTTGTGTGTTTCATAAATGAAATCCTTTTTTGCCTGAGACTGTTATTGTATGTTTAAGGTCTCTGTGATTTGCACCTTAATCCATGTGATCTTTCGCTTTGCACATCCAATCTTCTTAAGCTCTTTTATACATTTCATGTGCCATTTTAATGTTGCATTTAAGCTATTTTACACATTCTTGTTTGAACCTTTGCTGATCTTTATATGTACAAGTCCAGTATTATTAAAAAACGAAATGTGTTGGTTGTGTTTACATCTCACTATTGTTTATAGTGGAGAAAAGCAATGTCCTTGTGCCACGTTGACTTAACAAATTTGCATAATGGGGCTAAAATCGTGTGTCCTTGCCAGGCATGGCAAGACAGAAAAAGCAATAAAAGTTTCTATTTACACTGAAACCGATTCAGTGATCAAGGGACACTTGAAAAGTAACGTTACCCAGTCCCCAAACCCATCTGAAACCAGGATGGGAGACAAGAATCGCAAACAATTCTAGACTAATTTAGGCATTTTTTTCAAGGCATTGGTGAACTGAAAAAAGGAGAGAAAATTAAACAAGAAAAAAATACAAACTAAAAAGTAGGCCTATAATAACGTCAGAAAGCTTACTCATTAGGCTTGTTCCTGTGTGTTGCAGCAGGATGGAAGTGACTGCAGTACCTCTTCATGCAACATGGGGGCGCTGTTGTACTTCCTCTCCGCTTGGCGCGCAACATCACACTCTCCGTTCTGTTGAATACACGCGACTTCACACTTTCTGTCACACTCTCAGACAACGTGAGTACAAAACCCGGTTGTCTTAAAGGCAAGAAAAACACCTGAACGAGCAGAGATGAGATGCCGGCCGTTATCTGACTCGGGTTACACTCTGAGCACATCATTGGTTCTGGTGAAAACCGTTACCGTACCGCACTGATGACATCTTATTTAAGCGCGCAGGCAGATGACAAGACAAGCAACCTGTGCTATCAGGTAAGAGCTTTGGTTCAACAGCACTAAACAAAAGTCTCTTTATTTCTCCCTGCCTCTTCACTCCTGTATATAAAAATGAGGGGTTTCAAATTGAAATTGCTGCTGGTAGGTGTGCGTGTCTCAATCACACCTATGGTTTATGCAAGGCACACACACTCACTCACACACACAGTCATTAGTACCCAAATGACCCGCTGTGACAGAACTGCAGTCACACGCTTGCATTCTGCTTCCTGCTCACTGGCCCAGAAATCCAATCTCCCCCATCATCCATCTCTGTGTACGTGTGAGTCTGTGTGTCTTGAATGCAGGTGTTAATGTGTTTTCGTGCCTTATCTCACTCAACCAAACACTATATAAAACATATGCAGCTCAGGAAGAACACTGCAATATTCACTCTACTGTTTCACTGGGAACAAGTTGGCTAATTGTGAGTTTGAACACAAAATCTTTATTTTCAAAAGAATTTGAGACTGTCATAATTAAATGCGCTCCGAAGTTTAACAGAGACTGTTTAGCACAAAACATTCCTCTTGTAATAGTCTCAGGGCCCCATACTGTTCAGTGCTGTCTCTCTTTTACCAACTGCTGTTCATTTGGCTTTGAGCTATACTATTATAGACATTACAGCTTTGAAAATCAATATAATGATAATTGATGTTCTTGAACGACAATTCAGATGTTCTTAAATTATGCTATTTTTTTTAAATGAATAACAAGACAAACCAGGTTTGACATCACTAATGCCATTATATTACGGATGCACCAATTTTTATTATTAGATTTTAATTTTGGCCGATACAAATTTTAACAAATAACAATTGGCCCATACTGAAATTTCCCACTTTCTCTCTTATTTGAACTTTTTGTCTTTAAAATAGATTTGTTTTGATCATGTTTTAAATGATGAAAGTTCAAAAATGCATTAATTATGGCATGCTATAGCTAGTTTATTGCAGCATCAAATAATTTTCTATTGAACATGGATGGGATCCCATTTAACAATAGACCAACATAAATACAACAGAAGAAAAATGTTCTGTAAAAAATGCTTTTTCAGGTTGGTCAAAGAGTTTTCATGTACAGAAATAAAGTAATCAAATGTAAAATATATTCTTCATTGTGTAAATTAAATATACACAAATCCTTGGTTCTCTTTCACGTCTTTTTGTACTTTAATATTTAAATCTGCAAGCCTTAAAAACGCGTGCAAAGGGCAAACTTTCGTGAAGATCCAGCCAAAGCGTCGTTCACGCTGGCCCCACCAATGCTTATTGTCGAGCACTGCTGTATTTTGTACCGATTTAATTTTGTTTCAGCAAGTATTTTACCCAGAAAAAAATTTTGGATTATGCAACAGACATTATGCAACTCTTTATTTTCTTTTTAACTCTTGATTTTTTCCGGGTGGGTAGCCTATACTATTGGTTCACCTAAGTGTCAGTCATTCTGGTGATGTGTTTACGTAAGGCCGTCATATGTGCTCGTCCCTATGTAGTTTTCGCTTTTAGGTGTATTATGTGTGATGAGTTACGGTTTCGGCTATTCCTTTTGAAAATGGCTTGATTAGCGATACTAGCCCTGGCACAAGTCATGCACCGCGACACAGTAAACATCTCAATTTGTCTAAAGTAGCCTTATGACCAAATGGTAAATTGTATCACGCTGGAATGTTCTAAAAATGTGTTCATTTTCGATAATTCCAATGTTAACCATAGTAAATGCAGCAAGCTACTTCTCCATTGCATATCATGTCGATTAGTATAATAAGTAAATAAAACACAGAAGGGCATTTGACATTTTGTCTTGCATGAATGTTTTTGAGGTAGTTTATAATTTGCAACATAATTGTGTAAGGCGTAATAGGCGTTCCCTATCGGGAGCAAATAGAGTGCTGCACATGTGGATTTTTAAAAAAATTGGAGAGGGCGGGTCTTCTCTGCTATATTCTATGCTATAGCTGATATATGCCAGTGATTTTAAATTGATCAAAAATTGGCCAGTAAATATCAGCAGACGATACATGGTTGCATAAATAGGAGCCTCACAACGGTTTTCAGCAATAATAAGAAATGTTTCTTAATCATCAGATCAGTATTTTAGAATGATTTCTAAAGGACATCGAAGAATGGACTAATAGCTGTTGAATAAAATGATAGCTTTATGAAATGAATGAATAAATATAAGCTATGGCAGAGAGCAGCTGAAGTTATTGTTAGATTCTTATTTTTGGGTGAATTATTTAAAGGATTATCATGTATTTAAAGGGTGGGTATTTTCCAGGAAAAGTGTTTTTTCTTAAAAAGATCATTATCATGTTACATTACATTCAGTTATATTCTTAGTTGTAATTATATCTTTGCCCCAAACACTACATCAGGAGAATCATTGCATTCATGCTTTCAGCACTAGAGTTATTCAGAATTTTGTGCCCCATCTTGCTTTTTCCCAAATAATCATTATACAGTAATATAAAAATATATTTCAGCCATTGATGTTGCATTTATAGCATTTATTAAAAAGTATGTTTTAACTGTGTGGTACACTTAATACGAAAGGACCTTGAAACACTAGTGTTAACAGCTTGTGCTAATTGGCTTGGAGTAATTTGTTTATCCAGCTGTACAAATGAGACACGGGTGTGCCACAGGGACACCGCATCTCTCCGAGTAGAACGAAAGGGCCGAACAGAGATTTCGGAGTTCGTTGCCATGGATGCAGCTTACCTCATTGTTAAGGCTGCTTTAAATGACTGTTTTAATGAATCATTTTCTTTGATTCACTGATTCACAAACATATGCTGAGAATCATTGCTGTGAATCACTTCTGTCCATCATTACTTTAGAGTCATTGTTTGATATTCTTTGCAGGCTTGTCTGTTACTGCATGGATGGATGATCAATAAATAAGCAGCCCTACGGATAAAACGCAAGACAAGCCTCTCAAGACAAAATAAGGGGCACGAATTTAAACAACATATAACATGAGCGTTGGGTTTACACTAGCCTCAGATGGCACGCCTACAGATCTTTCACAGTCTGTTCAGACTGCCTGTTGCATACTGCACACAAAAATGGCAAGTGGTATAAATCAGTTCAGATTAACTTGCCTATAATTAGCATAAAAAACAGAATTGATTTGTATGTCAGATCGTCTCTTGCTGTCAAATTATGCCGCAAACCAAAAAAGTCTGGACATATGTATTTACTCTGGAATAAGACTCAATATCAACATTTTAGTAGACATATAGTAGATGCTGAGCGAAAGCACAGAGTAACTTTTAACACACTAAATTGTATCCAATATGATAAAACAGCGCTGCGTTACCCCACACACTCGTGAGCGGAAGAAGTGGAAGTGGCGTAAGCTTATCTAAGGCGATTAGCAGTTGCTCCAGCGCCCTCGTTCCGCTCCAACAGCGTTTGTAATGTTATAAATCTTTAATAAATTACCGATTATCCAAGAATATGATTTCTGCCCGAGTCTATGGTATTCTCCACTGGCTGTAGAGGTGAAGACAACAACTCCCATGATTCCACAAAATCATGGAGTCATCAAGCTACCTCTAGTGGCAAAAAATTAAATAGTATATGTTTTTAGTATAACTTTCCAACAAATTGATATCTTGTGGCCTTGATTACATTCCCACGATTTAATATGTTGTGGCCACAACAAAACTAGGTGAACTGAACATGTCCTCTTCTGGCCACCATAGTGAAACACTTGATTGGTTGGATCTTTCAAATAAACAGAAGAAAATTCTTTAAGACTTTGTAACTATAGGCTATACCTAATTTTGAATAATTAACCTAGGCAAGATCATAGGCCTACTGTAGTATCTACGCTATTCCACAGTCCTCCATCTTGGATTGTGTCTTCATTGTATTCTGTGTCTTACACACAGTGATAAATGCATTTAGACCATCCGATTTCTACACGGCAGGGATAAAATGCACTTTATCTCTGCTTTTGGAAGCTCATTTAGTCTTATTAAAGTTCAGAGCTTGTTCTCTATAACCCTTTGGAAGAAAAACGGGCTGCGGCTGTCAGACGCAGAGTCCCTGAGCTCACGCTGAGCGCTTGTCCTCGCGCTGCTGCAGTTAAATACACGATCTGCAGAGAAAGAAAGGGCATTTTCAAGACTGACATTTGTGTGGATTAATAATAAACATCTCATTAAATGAAAACATCTCTTCAGTGGCCTTGTGCTGACAAATTAATCCTTTGTCAATATTTTCCACGCTTCTGACGAACTGTGCTGTATAATAAACATTGACATCGGGATCAAGTATTGAAATTTACGAAATTATATTGTACCACTGTAATATTTATTATGTTATTTTGTATTATTCTTATTTTTAGTGTTAAATCGGGTGGAACCATTTTATCTTGAATGTGCAATGCTTCTGTTGTCAGATATTTTTGTTTTCATATTTTAAACTTTTATCGTAATCATAAACACACTGGTTTGTTGCACAAATAGTTTTACCATTTACTGCACTTTTTTCACCTTTTCTAAAGTATACTTGAAAAAGTGAACTAAGTATAGGAAATTCAACTTAGTATTGGAAGTTTCGCACAGGAAATAGCTTACTTCCATGTGGAAAATATGGATATATTGGTTAATCACACAACCTATACCATACATAAATGTATAACACACCTAAAAACTGATTCTTGTGCAAGGTATATGCTGATTGATTGATTGATTGGCCAGCCGACCCAGTACGTTGTGATTGGCCGAAAACCTCAAGCGTGTGTCAGAAATGTAATGCCCCTTACCATAATCACAAACTTCAGCTTTCAAAGCAATTATAAAAGCAGTTAATAATGTCGTCAGAGTTGGATTCTGAAAATGCAGGTGAACGAGCCGATCGATCGGAACAAACTTTGCGACTTCAGCAGAACAGCCAGTGTGAAACAGAACACGTCGTGCATCTTTGTCATCATCTGTTCACCACCCAATTGACCTATGGCTAAGCCACGCCCCCTCCAGTTACTCGGAAAACAGTCGACATTCAGGGACTGGCGCTATGGCAGCTGTCAGAGTAGGAGACATTTCACAGGAGGCAATTGGTGATTTTTGGAGACAGAAAGATTATATATCATGTCAAAGTCACCTAAAGGGCCTTAACTATGTATTGAAGGGGTTATATTAATATTTTTGTTGTTGAGAAGGTCGATGAAAAGCTTCAGCTCCAAGCAAAAATGTACAGGTCACAGTGTAAACGTGATAAACCGCATATCGTTGCCCTAACCATTTGGTGCTACAGTATTTAACGTTACATGAATCATTGTTAACATTTGTTATCTCGGTTATTAACAGATACCTTAATGAAGCTAAGTGACATGATGTACAACGCAGCTGGAAGCTAACTAATGGTAGGCTAAAGTTAGCCTAACGTTACGTTTGAGATTTTAAAGATAACGTTCAAATACGTTGTTGACTTAAAGGCACACTATGCACTCTCTGGTTTTTTTGTAAAACAGTGACCTCTAGAGCCGCTGTGGTGTACTTGCACTGTCGTAAATAACCGTTATTCCCCTGTTACTGCATATCTACTGAACTACTGTCAAGTGCTAGACTGCTTTTTAATAATAAAGTTGCCTATCGCGTTTGCTGGCTTATAGCGTTTTTACATGATTTCTGCAAAATCAGAAGTAAATAGCCTATAGTGTATAGGCTACTGTATAATTTCATTCATGTTTTTTGTTTGTAATGTTAAAATTACAAAATGTCAGATGACATCAATCAAGTTAAATGTACGTCGCATTATTTCATAACATTGGACGTTATGATTTAGACATGATTACAATTTATCATAATAGCAAATTGTGTTCAATTATTTACAACCTCTAGGCTTATATATGTCCTAATAATTATGTGAGATATTGACTATGTCCTCATGGTAATCGCAAGAATCAACATCAACAGCGTCAAGATTTGATTGATTCATAATCAACACAATTTGAAGTTACAGTCGGGAAGTGTACTGTTAGTCAGATAAACTTGATATAACAGTAACTTACACACGTCATAAGAAATCCGAACCAGACACAGGACTAAAGATACGTGATAAATACACATCACAACACCTGAGTTCAGCTGGCAAACTAGCTCTTGTGGCAAGCTCGGCAATAAAACATAACGGAAAAAACAACAAGACTAAGAGAAACGACTGTTTTTAGGAAGTCTGCTTAAAGCTCTGGTAATCGAAAGCTATAGACATGTGAGAATTATTGAACTGGTCTTATTATCAACAACGTAAAAAATTACATACCACAAGCCAGTGCAGCAACATACAATATAGAAACAACTAGTATACAAATACAAACAAGTTTATAAATAAGAGATTTACTTACAAGTCCATCAACAGTTACAATCCAGTGCAACTTTTAAGCTCGCGCCAACGAGTGAAAGCCCGACCGAGTGGACTCTTGTCCGGTTTCTAGCACGGTCCGATTCTCTTTCCCTGTTTCGAAAGTAGCTTCATACAGTATGATGTTGTTGATGCGTGTGACGTCGTTGCCGTAAACCATTTCGTGATTCTCACGCGCTGTGTCAGGGGCGCCACTCTCAAACTTGCATGGCTGGTTTTTCCGGCGGCGTCCCCCCCAAGCTTTCCTACCAGGATGATTCGCCCTACTATGACTTTGTTAACCACCAAAACGACTTTGAAGCTGTTATATTAAGGTACAGATCTTGCATAGAGTGCCTTTAACTTAGAACAGATGTAGACATCCTTGTTTCATTTATCCACGTTTAGTTGGTGTTGTGGTCTACCGCATAACTTAACTTAATCCAGAGCAGACACTTATCTCGGTTGAGATGTGGCTTGGGAAAGGGTAAAAATACACACCGTCGCCCAGCCTCTCGGAAACTCTTGTCGGAGTTGCATGTACCCCATACACACCGTTTGTCCATTTTAAACTTAAAATGACAAGAAAAAAAAGAATAAAAACTGACTAACTGTAATGCATTTCAATGGACGTGGAAGCAGAGAATGTCTGAGTGTATTGGGTTAGCTGCGCGCTGTGATTGGCTCATCGCGTTTGAGGGCGTGGCTTAACCATAGGTCAATTATAAGCGGAGAAACAGAAGATACTATGTTTGTAAACTTAAATCTATCTCTGTACTTTCGCTCATAAGAACGACAAACAATATGCGTTACTGCACAAAACTCAACATTTCAGTCAATTGCAAATACTCACCATTCTTACAGGCTCTGATTCAGAAGTGCCAGATTGCACTAGCAAAGTTGCAATTTTCCCAATTTCTTTAAATAGCCTTTGTGGACAGCCGGTCTTGTACTCTCCCATGTTCAGGAAACTATCCTCCATCAAATGTGCTGCACACACACACATTTGGGTTGTACTGTTCTGAAACAGTGTTAAATAAATCTTAACCACTGATTCCTAATTGCTTTCGGGAGGCCAAGGTACTTCTATGCTTTCGCATAGAAACACACAGCATCGCACGACATGACGGTGAGAACCTTTCTTTTGCGTATGCATGTGGGCGGCATTATGCAAATATTTCCACCTAGTGACGTAGGTATGTGAAGGAGAAATCGATCTAGGCGTTTTAGCTAGGTGTGGATCTGCCTTCTCTTTTAAATAGAATAAAGACTTTGAGCTTTGTAACTTCGCAGATCTTATACATGCACAAATAGATACATAACACACTAAAGAAAAAGCAAAACTCTTTAAAACAAAAACAATTCAGCAACACAAAAGCATAGAATAAACTAAACAACCTAATTTGAGAGTGCTAGACCGGCAAAAATAAAACTGTTTTCATAAACGCCACTATAGCATTTCTACTACAGACTTGGGTGGGGCCCATTCTCATGGTTTTCTTTTTCTTCTTTTCTTCCTTCTCAGCAAAACTTTCAGTACTGTGTGAGTGTGTTCTTTTCTAGTCTGTTTGCATATTCAATACCTCAGCCTTAATAATGGAAACTGAGAGTTTTCCTCCCACATGCAGCAGTGCGTTCACTGGCTACCCATGTCCACCGGTCTAAGAGCAGCCATGTGCTTTCTCAGATAATGTTTAGGCTCAACAGCTTGTCCTAGATCAGAGCGCCACATCACACCACAGGACATTTCATCAGGAGAGACCACAAAGAATGGGAGTCAGAAAAATCAAAGGCTTGTCAGCTTTTAGAGGACAATGCCATTTCTTTCCTACAAAAAACATTGCGCCCCCCTGTCGCACGGATGTGAGACGGAGAAACAAAGTGAAATCTGTAAACAGCACAAGTCGATAAGGGGGCTCTGGGCTGACCTGATCATGTGTGACCCCCTGTCGAGCGCATCAGTGGTTCCCATGGCGACCAAGTGTCTGTGAGTTGAATTCTGTTTCCACAGTCGATGGCGCTCTCTCTCTCTCTCTCTCTCGCTCTCAGTAATGTCATACCTTAAATGGGGATGACTAATTACTTCAGTTAATTAATTTAACGTGTGTTTGCATGCATATGAGGTATTTGCCTAACTTGGAGTTTAAGTGATTGCATTTTTCGGAGTGTGTGACAAAGATAGAGGGTGTGTGTATGCTTGCCCATGCAGACTTGGCTAATCCCTGATCGTGAGATGGCAGAGAATATGCTGGATTTCTTAAGGCTGCTTTTGTTCCATGTCAATAAATAATGCCAAAACTCTCTCTCTCACACACACACACACACACACACGTTGTAACATCAGTTCTCCATTTACATTCTGTTTCCAATGTGAACAAAATGTCATTTTCTGTTCATAGATGTCCCACGTTTCCATCACTCATAAACATGCAGGAGCATTCTCTTGATATTCGGTGACAGACAAAGCCACTGCTTTTAGCCCGAATGGAAATATATGTTAATGTGCGCATGCAATTAGGTGAGAAAGAGATAAAAAGAGAGAGAGTGAGTAGGTCTGAAAATATGGATTGCTTAATGTGTATGCATTGCAATTAGAAGAGAGGGAACGAAGGTACGAGTGAAAAAGAGGAAGTTCTGAAACCTCTCTCCCTCCTCTCTTTAGCATTATAAAATCTCCAAGTGAACAAAAGGGATGAACAGGAAGCAGTGGCAGAAGCGGTGGACGTCGCAAAGCGTGAAATTTCCAGTAAATCCCATCAAGCATTTATTTAGCTCTTCCTCCCCTCAGCATTTTGGTCCTAAAACAGAATACATTAAGTCTCTTTTTTGTTTTAGACAGTCCTCATGCTGGCCCTCGTGAAAAAAGGTCCCCAAATGTTTCAGCTTTATCGCATTACGCATCTTTGATTAGTAAATCTTAAATTGGTTTTGGTTTACTGGTGTTAAGATATCTTAAAGTGTTTGCAGCTCAGCCCATATCTAATAAGCTAGTGAAGTTTATTACAAACAGGTCTCTGTGGTCTTCTAAACGTGTTCTAACAGTCAAACCTTGCATTTACGAGGATGCTCAGTCCCCAAATATGGAACAGCCTGCAGAAGACATCAGGCTCTCTGAGGGGTTGTTCACAGAGGATGCCTTCTTGCGCTCAAAAACATAGTGCAGTAAAATTAATGCAAAAAAGTCGGTGTCTAAGATGCATTTTTAAAAGTTTAACTTTTTAAACTTGATACAACAGTGCTCTTGGCTAAAAATGCTGAAATAAGAGAAAGACACAGCAACGTTAAAAGATATGCATATAGCACAGAGAGTGAATTTGAATTTTAGAAGAGGACATTTTTTTTAATATAAATACAATTAACCCCCCCCCCCCCCAATACATAAAAAACAGTGCAAGAACATGCCTTGCGATGCCAGAGTAATGGATGCTAGTCCTCAAGCATGATGATGTGCTGGTCTCACCACTCTTATCCAGCATCACCGAATTACCGCCTAGCCTTATGTCAGTGCCGCCCCATCCTTTTGGTCTCCGCCTTGTAGTCGGTCTCCTGACTACAGCAGGTGTGAGAGGAGGGGCACAGTAAAGGTACTTCTGGCAGCGTGCACTCAGAAAAAACTAGTCTCTTTTAGAAATATTGAACTTTGTATCCTGAGGCCTGAATCCTACCCACACCAACCAGCCTGTGATGACAACACAACATTTTCTGCATCACAAACCGGTTGGACACACTTTTGCCCCCATTTTTCACATTGATGTTGACTTATTTAAAATAAACCACCTCTCAAAGGCTTGATACCACATCCGTTATATCTGTTATTGTTCATTCCGCTACATCAACAACAGTCATCCAACAAACTTGCTGAAAAAGACCAAAAAAAGATGTATAATTAAGATAATTAAATATTAATGAAATATATTTTTAATTTTTATTACAAAGCTTCTGTTGACAAAAATATATGACAAGAAAAAATACCTTAAACAGTCAACAAAAATGGAAAACAAAATAGTAATATATTGAAATATAAAGGACATTTTCATCAAAAGACTAAAATGACAAAACTGCTAGACAAGCACCAGTAACTGAAGTAAACTAGATTATATAAACTAGATAGATATAAATGATTCATGCCAAAGTTTTGTTTCTTTTAATACGTAAAGGATTTACTCGTGTTGTTATTTATTACGCATTTACCAGCACATCATACTGCACTGTTTGCACAAAAGGTGCCGCACAAAGTCTGAACTGAATTTGTAGCCCCTCAATCTTTGTGCCCAATAGACAGCAGCAACAAACTTATCAGGAAAAAAATACCTAGCCTTGATGCTTTTCCCTTTCGTCTCATCTGAGTAAAGATTAATCTGATCTACAGAGCTCACATCTCCCTCACACGCTTTTGACCAGTGCCACACAGCCAAGCTCGGCTCATCGTCATTTCTCATCCCTTCATCTGCAGCCTCTGACGTTCCATCAGCCAGCCCCTCTGCTGACACGAGTCCCTGCACACACACACACACACAAACACAGTCCCAGTTCTAAGAGTCATGTCGGGTTACTTGCCTGCTCCTGCTGTGGTCTTTTCCTCTCTCAGTATTTTCTGTTGCCTTATGCTCAGGGAATTTAAATGTCACTCATTTCTGATTGGCTGTGTATGTGGAAAGCAATACAGGCTGTTTGTATTCTATATCCACACGTTCAAAGCGCTGCAGTTTCAGAGCTGACATGCACTACATTTGAGATCTCCCCTATGAGCAACACAAAAAGAAACCTTTACGGGTTTATTAGGGAGGGTCAAAGTTTGTACGCCTGTCTATTTTCAGAGAACATGATTCAGAGCAGCTGATTCTGACACAATCTTTTCCCCAAAAGGCTTCATGATATAGCTTCATTCTAAATAAATGGCAGAACATCTGAGATGTTGACCTTGGTTTTCTTCACTCATTCTAGAATCAAATTCATTAGATTATTGTCATCATCATCAGTTTGAATGCTGAAAATATGTCCTTATGAATGTCACACCGACTCACTCCCAGCATTCACCATAGCGGGAGATACAATGAACACTATTCCAATAGATGATACAGGCCTCTTTCACTCAAAGAATTGGTTGCAGCAACTGCAACTTTCCTGCATTCTTTGCTTGCATTCATTTACCTTCTGGATGTGAATTTGGTTTTTGTTTACATTCTTTTCAGACCTCAGGTATAGATGTCAATCATGTTCTTTCAATCATGGGTTTCGTCGACATGGTAAAGTTCCCCTATTATGCCATTTTTAAGGTTCCTCTCCTACAATAGGTTTACATACATAAAAAAGTCAAAACACTTTCCTTTTCTCATAATATACATTGAGCACACCTTTTCTAAAAGTGAATCTTTCAAAGATCCAGTCTCCCTAAATCCCTCCATTCCGCGAGCCTGCAATGTGATTGGTCTACTGCTTACAGTGTGTGTGGGCCATTACCAAATCCAAATTGCAGCTCTGGAGGGTTCCTCAATCCCTAGCGATTGTACACTCTGTTAGAACAATAACGATGGCGTCGACTTTACCATATGAAGTTGAGCGCGAGTCCAATGATAAAACATTGGATGTTCTTCAACCTAAACCTCCATCGCAAAGCAGGACATTTCTCAGTGATCGGTTTTACTCAGTTTATCATACATGGTTGTAACTAATTCCTCTACATAAGCATTAACAAGTGTTTGTTCATCAACCAATGTGTATATCATTAATTTAATTTATTGTGTAAATTTTTTGTAGTGCGCATGTGGAAACTATCATCGCGAGCACTATCGTGAGTGTCATAACTGTACAGTTTGTAAACCAAAATCTTGCTCCATCCTTCATCATTACTCAAAGTAATAAAAATACAGACAGTCTGCATTAACTGACAAAATTTTACGTAATAGTGGGCCCACAGCTGATTAGCAGAACTATTTCAGTAAGATGTTAATAACGTGAGTTAGCCGGAGACCTACAGCTGCACTCGGTAGAAAATATACATCAATAATTAATCATACAGGTTGTGATTCAGAGGAGGTTGTTAGTCCAAGTAAAGTGGGCACTATCCCATCTTTAATTGATAAGCATTTTGCCAATCTCATGTTGGCCGAGATTTGAGAACCATTCGTCAGTAAAATGACGGAAACACAACAAAAGGTTATACTGCTGTTGTATCGCTGTGGTAATTTTAATCATTGACTCTTCACATCCTCTTCCTTTGTAAGTGTATACAGAGAGAATTTGCTTTTGCAGCGCAGAAAACAACGTCTTCTCGACATGTACACAACACGAATCAATCAGTGTTTTAGGGCGGGTCAAACTGGACCATAAACAGTCATTATGCAAATGTGTTACATTGTTACGTTTACGCAAGTGAGACTAGAATTATTGACGACTTGTTTCGGCACGGCAGTTCAGAATCGATTCTTTCTTTTGCAGGACAATACCATATCGAGCACTTTGATATTTCAAACTTTGCAGATCTTTTAGCAACTTGCAAGCAAGCAAGCACTTTATTTATACTGTATAGCACATTTTTTAAACAGCAGATTTAACATTCACAAACAGCTACATTGCATGAAAGGTAAAGGTAAAAATGTAAATCTGAAAAAGCATAAAAGCTGCACTTTAATGTGACATGGAATACACTGAAAACTGGAGAAAAGTAGGAAAGAATGAGGTTAGAGAATGCTTAAAGACCAGTGGTGCTTAAGGGGATGCAGGTTCAGATCTGGCCAGCATCATGTCTCAATTTCATTCCCCACTTTCCTCCCTAAACTGGCCTGCACTATAAAAGCAAATAAAATTAAAAAAAGAAATCCCTTAGCTATTTCTCTCAGGAGTGTAAAAGTGCTACCACTCTTTTCTTGTGGCACACACCTCATCCCCCCTCTCTCTCTCTCTCTCTCTCTCTCTCTCTCTCTCTCTCTCTCTCTCCCTCACTCTGTTGCTACTACTTTCATACTGTTGCCCCTAGAATTGAAAGATGTTGCGACAGTTCTTTAATCTGAGTAATCTGAGTATAGCCTAGAGGTAAGAGTGGAGTCAAATAACTGAGTAGAACTGTGGAAAACATGCAATTAAATCAACCTTATGTGAAAGAGGATTGCTGGACCAAATACCAGAGTTAAAGATAGTATAGATATTCTAATGAAATATTACACCAGTAAAAGTAAGTCCTCCTCAATAAAAGTACAAGTTATCAAATAGCCAGCTCTCAATAAAAACAAAAAGATTAGTGGACGAAGACATTAAATATGCATGACCTGCAAATAAGCAAATGTTTCTTTTTATTAACAAAACGTGTCCTATACGCTATTAAAGGGATTGGCTGCTTGTCTTTTTACATCAGCCTTTTCATTCAAAAGCACCTTGCACAAGTTTATAACTTAAATATGATTTTCAATCACAATAAACAATACTAAAATTCGGCAAAAGTAACTTGGCTTCAGCCAAGTCCGCTGCACACTCCCAAAGTCCAATTTGGGAATGAATTGGAACAGTGCGATCTGTTCAGGGATTCAATGGGTTCATCAAAAACAATCATCTCAAAAGCATGATTTAGTCTTGAATCTAATATCGCTATTATATCTCTGACCAAGTCTTGATTTCTTTAGTCTGAAATAACAAGGAACAATATGTTATTAATAGAGTAAAAATTAAGATATTATGCTTTGAAGTATAGTAAAGAAAAAGTAAAAGTCTCTGAAGTAGTAGTAATTAAATAACTTAGTAATGAAATAATTTAGTAATTAAATAACTCCCTTTTGAATATATATTAAATTTTTCTATAAAGCTTCATGGTAGATTAAGTATTTAGCAGGTTCCATGCTGTCATCTCCTTAGTTTTAACACAACATACACAAAATACACACATGCACGTACAAGCACAACTCATTGAGCTGGAAGAGAGAATAGATTAACTTTCCCCACTCTCAGAGTTTAGTTAGAGTTGAACATTCTTCTGTATCGACTTAGAGATTAGCTCACCTCCACCCTTCCACCTCCCCATGGGCGTTACCATGGAGACACAAATGTGGGAAAGAGGCTGTTGCTATCCCACAATTCCACATGTCTCTACGGGGCAAGAGATCAAACCGAAAGAGTCTCTCTCTCTGGCTCCGACTTTCTTTTGTTAACCCTTAGAAGGCTCCCTGCTGCGGTCGGATCTTTTAAAACTCAGTACTAAAGATTTACAAAGTGTTTCTCTGTAGGAGAACACTGAGACCAGCAGGAGTTGTAATCATACAACCGCCCAAACAATTCATTATCAAACCCCAGAGTCTAACCCTGAACCATCCACTGATCTTACCAAATTTAAGTACAATGGAAAGCACAACGAAGATATTTTGTGCTAATGCAGCTAATGCAAAGACTATCAACACCAACAAAAACACAATAAAAAATACCAATAAACCTCTGAAAATTATAATGGTAGCACTTTATTTTACAGTCCTGTTCCCTATGTACTGTACATACTATGTACTTATTACCCAGTTATTGCAATTATCATAATAACTAGTTACTAACCCTGAACCTAAACCTAACCGTAACCCCTGTAGTTTATATTACCCAGTATTTTCTTAGGTAACACTGTAAGTACACATAAGTGCAAATACTGTAAAATAAAGTGCAACCATTATAATTAAACTAACACTTAGATGGAATTAAATTAACTTTATGCACTGCCCTTCGAAATGTTATGGTCAGTTATTTATTTTTCAAAGACATGATCATCTTATGATCATCCATTTATTTGATCACAAACCAGTAAAAACTATAATGTTATTACAAAATTCTCCTAAATTCATAAGATTTCTGAAAGTGCATTTAAATGTTATTATATAAAAATCTAAAGAAGCGACTACTGCAGGAATATGACCATCTCGGCGTTGAGATCGAGACTCGCCTTAAGCCGCGTTTCCACCCCAGGAACTTTCCCCGGGAACTAGGAACTTTGGGGTAATACTTGGTGTGTTAACACCGCAGGAACCAGGGTTCAAATGAAGTTCCGGGTAAAATCCCCCCCCCCAGAATTTAAAGTCCCTGCTGGCGAGGTCGTACTTTTTCAGAGTTCGGGAACTTTCGGGGTGGGACTTGTGTGCTGAACATGCTTATTGGTTCTTACTACTTGTTCTTTCTGCCCGATGGCGGGCGTTCCTCCCATCCATCTCATGGCCAATGTCCGCTGATAAACAATTATTGTAAAGTGTTACTATTATTATTATTATCAATGTTGAAAACAGTTTATATTTTTGTGGAAACCGTGAAACATTTCCCTCCCAGAATTCTTTGATTAATAGAAAACTATTAAAAGAACATAATTTATTTCAAATAGAAATCTTTTGTAACATTACAAAACATTTACTGCCTCTTTTGATCAATTTAATACATCAATGCCAAATAAAAGTAATAAATTATTAATAAATAAATGAGATGTTCTAGTCAAAGGTTTTCTGTTCCGCCAGTGATTCCTCACCCAGACTCTCATTTAGGAGGATTTGTCTGAAGGAGAATTTGTAGGTGAGGCTGAATGTAATATAATAGATTTTGCTTTTTTTCTTTGTTTGTTTGGTTGGTGGCAGTCTGATGAATTTGTTATTCTGTCGATGGATGAAATCGCATTGAGTGCCTGTTAGTTAGATTATGTCTGTTGTCTGATGATGTTAAATGTGATTTAACAGTAAACTGCAGCAGGGGTCACAACAAAGCCTAGAGCTGAACTCTCATGGGACTTGACCAGAATGCCAGAGCCCTATGGGTTTCACAAGACAGTGATACGATGATAAGACAGACCACTCGTGGCAAAATGAATTGAAGAAATGCAATGCCTTTGATTCCAGCATATGCATACCGTTTTTTTTTTTAGTTTGATTTGAACTAAAGCAGCAAAATGTTTGATTTATGATTGTTGCCTTGAGATGTTATTGAAAAGTAATCTTGACAAACACTTGTAGAGATTTCTGTTTTCCCCCATTGAATTAGATCTGAACCTGCATGCCTATTGTCTAGATAAAAAATAGCTGCCTGGGGGGTGTTGCCACGATGGCTGCAGAGCTAACTGATTTACTTTAAAGAGACTCTTGCCTGTCAATCATTTTTATACCCTCAGATTGATTAGAAATCACAGCCCTGATACATCAGGAGATTCGTTGTACAAAACCTAGCAGTCATCAATTAGCGGAGCGTTGCACAGGTTCAGCCTGAACGTATATGTTTAAAATTTTGTGTCTGTATTTTAGATACCCTACTTCCCAAACATGGTCCAGTAGTTTTATTTGAACACACTGGTCACATATTGTATAAATAAAAAGTTATTCAAACTACATCATCTGCAATATTTTAGCTCATGCACAATGACACGTTACATAAAAAAAGAAAGAAAACCAAAACCGAGTTTTTTTTTAAACCAGCAATGTCTCTTTAGCTCATTAGTGCTGCTAAAAAAAGTGGGAAAAAAATGGTCTGTGTTTGTAGCTGTGAGTCAGTACTTTCAGTCATAAACATCATCAAATGGAGTTCATTGTGAGTTCGGCAAGCATCATCAAATATGTCTGAGAATTGTGCTGACTTCATTTGTTCAGTGTAAGGAATGGATCTAATTTCTCACTGAATGGATTAAAAAGGAAAATTAGACTTAAATGTAAAATCACACATAGACACACACACACACACACAATTTTTCTACAGTTAAACCCAATGTTTAATTTGCATTGAGGCAGTGAACTCTTGACTGTTTGCTTTCCAGGTAGACCATTTTAATTGCAAACCCCAATTATCTTAATGACACTAAACGCAGTATTAAGTTGTTTAGTTTTGCTTATAGTCTTAACATATTGGACTTGCACACTAGACCTTCAAAGAAAGTAGTAAAAGAGCTTTGCAAGAGATTCAGCATTCAATCTAAAGAGCATTTTTTTTCAATCTCCCTGACATTTAATACTTGCTTGTTGTTTCTACATTTCTTTAAGTTAGATCAATAATAAATGCAAAACAACTGGCCTTTTATATTAGCCAATTTCTCCACCCCCTGTGTGTGTGTGTGTGTGTGTGTGTGTGTGTGTATATTTGCTCTCTCACACACACACACACACACACAGACACACCCAGCCAGTGGCAGAAAAGTTTGATTGTGTGATGCAACACTGACTCAATAGAAGCTAATGAGTGTTTAAACATGTTCTTCACATGTTCTTCATTTCCCTCTCTGTCATGCCTTCATCACAACCATCTTTGGGGTAACAGTCAACGGTCCCAGTCAGAAAAACACTTGCTAACTAATAAAGCGAAAGATGCAGAAAGGTTTCTTTGAGAGTCAGGGGAAAGAAAATACTGTATCATTACTCATAAAAACAATAAAAGCCATTTAAAAGTCCCCACAATATTAGAAAAACTGTGAGTGAGGTACTGTAGGTTTTTATAGTTAAAGGGACACCATGCGGGAATCCCGTTTTTGTCAAACAGCGATC
The DNA here is from genome assembly GCF_016745375.1 of Pimephales promelas. Next base: position 7,762,133 of record NW_024121876.1, on the reverse strand, counting down.
CCTAGAGACCCCTGGAGTAAAAGGTTAACTAGCTATTTAGCTCATCATTCGGAATAACGATAAATAAAATAAACCATGTTTTTTTGTTTTTTTATTCTTAAGATGCAAAATGTTTCTTTTAGGATCGGGTTAAGGTTTGGATTTTTGAATATGCTGTTAGAGCATACAGCTATGTGTGAGAGAAAGCCTTTAAAAAAAGCAGCATCAAGAAAGTGCTCACTCCCTCGCTTCTGTCGCATCGCCCCTTTTTATTTCTCTTTCTTACCTATCTCACATCCATCTCTGCACTGCTGGTTTGTACATCAGTAAAGCTGAGATCCAGACTCCCACCCTCCCTCTTTCTGCTCTTTTAGCCCAGCTCCCTCACTCCCCACTGGGCTTGAGTTGTCAGAAATCCCCCTCTCTCCCCTGGATCTCCACTAAGCCTGGTTCTTACTTGCTTGCTCCCTCTAAGATCTGTCCTCTGGGAGAGCTGTACACCCTGCATGCTGCGGAAAATAGTGCACACACACACACACAAAATGACATTCAGATGCATGGATGGACATGAATAAAACCCCACAAACAGAAATATACAGCCTAATATACACCCACATGCATATACAGGGTTACTAAAATCTCTCCCTCTCTCTCTCTCTCTCTCTCTCTCTCTCTCTCTCTCTCTCTCTCTCTCTCTCTCACACACACACAGAATGAAATCTGCATGTTCTTTCAGTGGGGGTGAATAGCCTTACTCACTGATGCTTAGTTTTTCCATTTTCCTGCTGTCACATGCGCTGAATATAAACAAAATCTTCGCCATTTGAACCCATTGCGCAGACATTAAAAGTCCATCTTCTTATAGCTTGCCACTATAAATGCTCCTCGTAAATAAAATGTGCTGTCCATCCACATGGTCCAAAACGTTTAAATAGCAAAGTGCAGCGAGTGCAGATATGATACTGAAACAAAAGAACAGCCAGCCATTTCTGAGATCATGAAACAACAAAAGAGGACAAGAGATCTTATCTACCCATCTATCTGCCCATATGTCTGTACATCTATCTGTACATTGAACAAAAAAAATAGCTGATTACTTGGTGTTTTTGTGCTGTAGGTTGTATTTGCATTAAGAACTTAATGCCTTTTTCGTCTATTATGTATATTTTGTAAATACACGTGAAAAATTGTCTGTGAGGACTGAATTGAATTTAAAACTTGTGAGTGACAGTAAATTTGTAATTTTAAGCCTGGCAGGGGATCTTCATCACGGCTGGCTGCATAAACAATTGAACGCCTCCGAAGCTCAAACTGAGAAGAATGTGAAGAAATTGTAATCAGCAACTGTTGAGTTATTGCCATGCACCCACCTGTGGCATGTTTTGTCCTTCTGACTCTGGTAAAAGTCACTTTTTTCATCCACCCAAACAGTACATTTTATCCAGGGGTGAGGGAGGGGCACTGAGCTTTAGGCATTGTACTTGCTCATCATTACTGACAGCAAGAAAGCAAGAAAGAAAAACTCGCCAAATTATAAGACCGTTCACGCACAAAATGGAAAATTTTCTTTATTCTTTCTGCTGTGGAATATAAAAGATATTTTGTAAATAATTGGTAAACAGTTTTGGATACCATTATCTTCCATTGTATGGACAAAGAAAAAAAAAAAACACATTTGTCAAAATTCTTTTATGTTCCTAAGAAGAAAGTAGGTCAAACAGGTTGGGAACAACATAAGGGTTAGTAAATGACACAATTTTCATTTTGGGTGAACAGTCCCTAAAAGTTGTTTACCACAAATTTTCGGAAAGTGGTGCATTTATAAGTGGTCTTTTAGTAAGGGAAATAATACTTGAATACAATCGAAACTGATTACTCTTTCTCTTATTCAATTCATTTTAATGCAAAACTCACACACTCTCTCTTTCTCTCTCACACATGCACACACACACACCTTTTTTTTTTTACATTTTGTGTTGCTGCCTTATTTTAAACTACTTTTTTCACATTGATCTACACTCCATGCAACTATATAAAAGCAAATATATATATATATATTTTTTTTTATTATAAAATTTTATAATTACATTGCATAAGTATTTAAACCCTTTTCTGGGACACTGGAAATCTAGCTCAGGAGCATTTCAATTTTGCTTTTAGATGTTACTACACTTCAAGTGGTGTTAACCTGTGACAAATTTAATTGAATGGGTATGATTTAGAAAGGCACACACCTCTCAATAATGCATATCAGAGCAAAAGCCAAGTCATGAGGTCAAAGGAACTGCCTGTAGAGATCAGAGGCAAGATTGTATCAAGACATCAATCTGAGGAAGACTACACAAAAAATTCTGCTATATTGAAGGTTTACAAAAGCATGTAGCCTCCATAATCCTTAATGGAAGAAGTTTGGAACAACCAGGACTCTTCCAAGAGCTGGCCTCCTGGCCAGGCTGAGCAATCGGTGAAGAAGGGCCTTGGTTTGAGTGGTGACCAAGAAGCTGATGGTCACTCTGGTTGAGCTCCATGATCATATAAGTGCATGAATATTTTACAGAAGGACAAAAATTACTGCAATACTCCAGTGATCTGACCTTTATGGCAGAGTGGCCAGACTCAAGTCTCTCTTCAGCGAAGACACATGCAAACCCACTTGAAATTTACAAACAAGCACCTAAAGGGCTCTCAGACTGTGAGAAACAAGGTTCGCTGAAAGATTTCTGAATTTATCTTCTCATAGGTTTAAAAGTAAAAGTTCTTAGATTAGAAGAACTCAGCTGCTTTTCTTAGTTTTTTGTAATTGATAATAAAATTCATTCTTAAGGGATGATAATTAAACACATTGCAAAGTCAAAGTCTAGGTTTTGGTGACTAATGAGGCATTTGTACAAGAGTTTAGTTTTAAGCTAGATACTTTGCCTTGTAAATGAGTACATTTTTTTGACATAAAACCAATACACTATAACAATTTCTCAGTATTTTCACACCTCCTGCCTAAAAATTGTATTTATTGTTTAGTCTGGCATCCTCTTATTACTCAACAACTTAAGTGGTGCCTTGAGTGGTGATCTTACCTCACTCCCCTTATATGTTCAATATTTTAATTGAACATATTTAATTTAAAATAAACAAAGCTGATGAACTGAAAACCATTATAGAAAATCAAAGAATTTCATTCACAACTTTACCATAATGTGCCGTCTGCACTAAAGGACATTTCATTGTCATTCATGTCTCTTTCAAGAGTTTCACAGAGGTCTGGCTGTGTTTGCTGCTGTTGGCTTTCTCCCTTGGCTGATGGATTTTCCCACTGGGAATTAAAGCTGCTTAAACACACACTCACAGGTCTCATTAACTTACAAATGTCTTAAGAGTTTCTTGTAGAATCAATTCATACTTGCAAACTCAGGGTTTTTCTTCAGAAACAGATGAGCTGTCTTGAACTCAGGTCATGCATTTGAGTGCATAGTATTTTTTATTTGTATTTTAAGAATTTTAAATATATATATTTTGTATTTTTTGGGGTGTTATGGATGGTTACCAGGGCATTGTTTTGGATTTTGTTTTTTTTTTGAGTGCTTACAATGTCCATGGCACAAATAATGTGAGGCACATTACGTGTTAAAGTTTAAGAGGATTTTGTTTGAAAGAAAACAACACAACTGATGTGATGCTACTCTTTCTCCTTATGAGGCTGTACTCAAGTGAATTTAATTAGAGGGTTAAGGATGTAAACAGCTTGTAAACAGCTCTGAAATTTGAAGCAGGTTGTGGCTTTTGTACTGAGGTCTGGCTGAACGACTCCAAGAACAGAAAGCCACAACACAGCATCAATGTGTCCGATCAAGTGAGGAAAACTAAGTACAAACCCAATAATCTCAGTCCCCCTTTCTCTCAGCGACCCCCCCCTCCCACACCCCCCGTCCGAGGGAGAGAATGAACGAGAGAGGTTGAGGCAGAGAGGGATGGTTTCCCTGAAGGCTGGTTTATAAGAGGGAATCCAGAGTAGAGAGGAGACATGGCTAATTTACCACAGAAACACCACTGACACCTTGATGAATGAGCCTCTATATACCTCAACTCTGTGTGTGTGTGGGGCGTTCACAGTATAACTGTGCGACGCACACCCGAGTGTGAAGGGAGGGGTCGAGCCCCCTAATTCACCCCACTGCTGCTGTTGCTGGGGGCAACTGGGGCCAAAGACAGGAGGAGCTGAGGTAAAAAGGGGGCAATAAAAAATGAAAAGCAGGATAACAAATGAGGGGTTGGGGAAAGGTGACTGAATTTGAGAGAGAGCAAGAAGGGAGACAGCAGGCAGGGTCGTTGCATTGTACATGTGTCACTCTTCCTGTATGCGGCACACTCTACCCAAAAGACTGACTGGATCCTTTCCATCTGAATGGAGAGTGAGAGAATTACAAATTGAGACATCCTTGATATAATGCAGTAAATCATGAAAATAATTAAATGCATTCCACTTTGAGCCACCTGACCATTTCGACAGCGAGATATAATTGGAGACTCTCCCACAGCTCAAACTGTACAGAGAGAGAGAACACGACATCCTTTTCCTCTCCTGTTGGTAGGCAATAATCATATCACCATGACAACGCAGCGAAAAAAAGAAAGAAAAAAAAAACCCCGGGAAGAATGCGCCTGTGATGATTCTGACGGACCCTTTGGCAAGAATAAAAAAGCAGGTCGGAAGATATCGCAGCAACACTCCAAATCTAAACAACTGTAGGAAGATTCACATTGACCTTTAGATGATAAGAGGTTTGCTGTTGGGAAGTGTCAGGATATATTATGAAGCTCAGCAAAATGTTACAGTATGTGTATGTGTGTGCGGCTCTGTCTGTAGTTGTCATATACTGTAATGTCTGAAAGCTTGAATCGCTAATACACTGTGACCAGCAAACGTGTGTGTTTGTGGTTGTATGTGGTGCATTATATTCTGTATGTAGTTCTCATGAATAGTAATGTTTCAGTGCTTATACTGCAGATATACAGTGACATGTACACTCAATATTGTCTTACTGTTGAGGTTTAGGCTGATGAACTGTCAACACATCAATTTTTTTTCTTGTTTCCCAGGAAAACGTCCTTAACAGGGTCATGTTTGTGCATGTATAAGATCTGCAAAGTTACAAAGCTCCAGATCCAGACCTAGCTATAACGGCTAGATTGATTTCTCCCTCACATACCTACGTCACTAGGTGGAAATATTTGCATAATGCGGCCCACAAGCATACGCAAAGAAAGTAGGCGTGGCTTCAGTCCATAGTAGTGGTCACCGTCATGTCGTGAGACGCTGTGTGTTTCTATGGGAAAGCAAAAAGCCCGAAAGTGGACGCAATTAGGAATCAGTGGATAAGATTTATGTAACACTGTTCCAGAACAGTACAACCCAAATGTTTGTGTGTGCAGCACATTTGATGGAGGATAGTTTCCTGAACATGGGAGAGTACAAAACCAGCTGTCCACAAAGGCTATTTAAGAAAAAAATGGGGAAATTACAACTTTGCTAGTGCAATCTGGCGCTTCTGAATCAGAGCCTGTAAATGTGGTTTATTATTTGTTAAAGTACTTGCTATTGACTGTTCAAATGTTTGAGTTTTGTGCAGTGTAGAGTAACGCATATTGTTTGTCGTTCTTATGAGCAAAATTGCAGATATGGATTTAAGTTTACAAACATACAGTAGTATTCTCTGCTTATAATTGGGTGGTGAACAGATGACAAACATGGATGCATCACCATGGGTTCTCTTTCACACTGGCCGTTCTGCTAAAGTCATCCTTGCAAAGTTTGTTCTGTTCGATCGACTTAATATTCTGCATTTTCAGAATTCAGCATTTTATTTGAAACTTTTGAAAATGAAACCATAACTGTCTCCATATAAACTATGAAAACGTGAATTTTTGAAAACGGTGACATCATGCGAATGCGTATTACGCGTTCAGTCTATAGGCACGTAGTTCCCTATCGTTCGTTCACTCTCAACGTCTCATCGTAACGAACAATATGGGATCTCGCTCAGCGGACTGATCTACTTCAAGTGTAATTAAATGAGCCAATTTCACATTGGCATGCAATCATTGCATTAATCTGCTCTGCCTCGTCAGCACGGGTATAAATGAGCAGCTGGTGCATGATGCAATCAGTCTTTCACTGAGGAGTTGTGTTCAACTTCGCTGCCCCACCCGGGGTATGCCTGTGGTTCCTTTGGTCCCGCTTGTACAGTCTCTGCGAGCCTGGTTAGCGCTCCCAGGCCGTCTCGCTGGCTCATTCGGACCATCAGACTCTACACTTCGGGCTGTCCCTGTCGCCTCGTGTCTTCACCAAAGTCATGGAGGCAGCCCTTGTTCCTCTGAGAGAGCAGGGCGTTCGCATCCTCAACTACCTCGATGACCGGCTCATACTAGCACAGTCCCGAGCTCAGTTGTGCGAACACAGGGATCTGGTGCTCAGTCACCTCAGCCAGCTGGGTCTTCAGGTCAACTGGGAAAAGAGCAAACTCTTGCCAGTGCAGAGGATCTCTTTTCTTGGTGTGGAGTTGAATTTGGTTGAACAGACAGCACTTCTCACAGACGAGCATGTCCAGTCGGTGCTGAACTGCCTGAACACTTTCAAGGGCAGAACCGTGGTTCCACTGAAACAGTTTCAAAGGCTCCTGTGGCATATGGCGGCTGCTCTTCTCCATATTGTACCGCTTCAGCACTGTTTTCATGGCCGAGTTCTGAGGTGGGCGTGGCAACGCGGCACCTACCAGGTCCAAGTTATTCCAGAGAGTTGCAGAGACCGCCCCAGAGACCGCCCACTGCCAGTGGTTCTATTCCCTGTCCGAGGCAACTCTCGGCATAGACACTCTGGCACGCAGCTGGCCTGGAGCCTGCGCAAATTTGCGTTTCCCCCAGTGAATCTTCTCGCACAGACATTGTGCAAGGTCAGGGAGGACGAGGAGCAGGCCCTGCTAGTAGTGCCATACTGGCCCAGCAGGACCTGGTTCCCAGAACTAATGCTCCTCGAGACAGCCCCTCCTTGGCCGATTCCTCTGAGGAAGGACCTGCTTTCTCAGAGACGGGGCACCCTATGGCACCCGCGCCCAGACCTCTGGAAACTCCATGTCTGGCCCCTGGATGGGACGCGGAGGTTCTAGGTGACTTACCCCAAGAGGTCCTTAACACCATCACTACGGCCCGAGCACCATCTACGAGACGAGCTTATGGGCTGAAGTGCAACCTGTTCATCGAGTGTTCTTCTCACCAAGAAGACCCCCGGAGATGTTCGATCAGAGCGCTGCTTTCCTTCCTGCAGCAAGGGTTAGAGCAGAGGCTGTCCACCCCCACCCTCAAAGTTTATGTTGCTGCAATATCTGCATACCATGACCCCATACTGGGTAAATTGGTTGGGAAGCATGACCTGGTCGTCAGGTTCCTTAGGGGGGCGAGAAGGTTAAATCCTCCTCGACCTCCCTCCATACCCTCTTGGGACCTTACGCTGATACTAAGAGCACTTCAGCTCGTCCAATTTGAGCCCTTGCAGTCAGTTGACTTAAAGCTTCTAACAATGAAGAATTTGCTTCTGCTGTCATTGGCCTCCATCAAGAGTGTAAGGAAGAAGAAGGGGAAGGCTGTCTCCAAGCAGAGGATGGCTCACTGTATAGTGGATGCCATCACCTTGGCTTACCAAGCACAAGGTGTGCCCTGTCCTCTCAGGCTGCGAGCTCACTCGACCAGAAGTGTTGCATTCTCCTGGGCTTTGGCACAGGGCGCCTCGCAGACAGACATCTGTAGAGCTGTGAGCTGGGTGACACCCAACATGTTCACAAGGTTTTATAGCCTTCATGTGGAACTGGTCGTATCCCGTGTTCTTGCCTCAAACGGTCAGAGCCACGAGGGGGCCCCGGGTTAGTGTCGGCTTGCTGCGCCCACAAGTGCGCTAGAATTCTCCAGAGAGTTTTCTTAGCAGACCCTGTGAGTCCTCCAATCATCCCTATGGCATCCGGACGTTGCGGAGCATCTGGTGCCAGGCCTACGAATGATGTATCTTCGAGAGCCAGCTCTAGGCCTGGATGCTTCAGCAGGTTCCACATGCTTGTTCCACGGCAAGCTCTTATTGAAGCCCGTGTTTTCCCGTGACAGAATTCTTCCTGCCGTCTCTGCCAGTGTTGTTATCCTCTGGATGGTGAACCACTCAGGGACCCCATTTTGCACAGCCCTCACAAGGCTAGTCCATATGGTATCTTCCACTAGACCTCTAAGGATATGGATTGCGCAGCATTCCCTCCTTTGTAAAAGATCGAATATTATCCGTTATCCAATATTTGTCACTATAAAGGGGTTATTCGGAACAGTAGTGATGGACACTCTCTGGGTAAGCCCTGTCTCATCGCCAAGAAGGGTAATAAGGGTAACAAGGGTTAGGAGGCTTGCCCAGGGCACTGGAAGCAGGCAGCGCCGTGGCTTTTTTGTTAGGGATCCCATATCATTCAATACGACGAGACGCCGAGAGTGAACGAGTTATAGGTAACGATAGGTAACCCTCGTTCCCTGAGTGAGGGAACGGAGACGTCTCGTCCCGTCGTCACGAGCGCTGTGCCATCGCTGGGGCCTGGGTCGCCAACTCTGTTCAACTTCTCGCGAAAAACTGATTGCATCATGCACCAGCTGCTCATTTACGAGGCAGAGCAGGTGAATGCAATGATTGTATGCCAATGTGAAATTGGTTCATTTAATTACACTCGAAGTCGATCGGTCCTCTGAGCGAGATCCCATATCGTTCGTTACGACGAGACGTCTCCATTCCCTCACTCAGGGAACGTGGGTTACATATGTAACCAAGACGTTCTTCTTTACAAAGTGACATCACCGACTACTGGCCTGGCATGAGTTATACAGCAGTTTTAATCGTTTTCTCTGATCTGTGTGAAAGGGTTTTCCGTTGTCGTGTAAACATACCTTAATCCAAATCTTTGTTGTGAGAGCATCACTCTGACACCATCTAGCTGTCAGAAAAGCTATAACCCAGCTGAAATCATTACTATCGAAACTAAAGCATGATAGATGACACAAGAAAACTTAATTAAACAAAAACACATCAAAAATTCTCTAAATATACTAACTTTAGACTAATGAGCATTGTTTTTAAAGTACTGGACAGGACTCACAGGACAGCTTGCATGACTGAGGAATGTGTTTATTTATTATACATTGAACAAGTGCTAGAAAAAAGATATTTCCACATGACTTTTCTAAAGTTGAATCGCATTTATATTTGCATGTTATAAAATTATTTTTACATTATATAGTGATATGCTTAAATAATCTTTGCGTATAGGGAGGACCGACCCTGCAGACACTATCTTCAAAAGCCCTTGCTCTCTCTCTATCACTGATACAAAATGACAGCTGTCAATCATCAGCATAAATAAACCAGCAAGTCAGGTGGAACAAGAACTGTTAGTTTGTTTTAAAGGCTAATTCTATGTGACAACCTCTTTCTTTATGCCTAATCCACAGAGTGCACTTTCAAGTTGGAAATGAGAGCATTTTCGTAATGCGTGCAGACTGAAACACGTTTAGTGGTTAAGCAGCACAAAAGGCATCAAATTGGCAGCGCAAAAGAGCTGATGTCTACAGGGCACTACCATCCTGGTAGTTAGGATACAATTTTAGCATATGTCCTTGTGCATGTCATTTAATCATTATGTTATGCATCCATCAGCTGAAGAGCTTATTAATGGGTCCAGTTGGTCCTGATGTGTCCTGTCCCCAAAGATCTGAGCAGATTATCACTACTATTCTACCATAATCTGATGTGAACAGCTGCCTCGGGGCAGAGACCTGCAAACACACCAGCCAGTTAAGAGAGGGAGGGAGAAAAAAAAGAGAACAATGGAGAGTTAGAAAGTGAAAGAGAAAGGTAAATTGGAGAGGAGAGATCAGAAACTATAAGAGAAAAGCTTTAGTGGGGCCCTTTGCATGCAGTGACAGTACAGACAGCAGTAGGGTGTCCTCGGGGCTGCTGTGATCATGAACCTCTATCAGTAAATTACACTCTGAGGTCATGAATAAAATGTCTATAAAACTAAAGGGTTCTGGATTTTGTTGAAGTTCGTTCTGCCTCAGCCTCTGACAGCAGTCAGCACAACTGCTCTTACAGTCTGCCAAGACTGATTTCACCCTTCAACCATGCTTTCATTTGCCTAAGCTTTCACCTTCTCTTGGAAAACGTGTCTTATTACTTCCAGAGCAAACCCCTAACGACGGCTTAGAGACACAACGCCCGAATCACACAAATACACCCCCATACGGTCTTTCATACACGCACACACACACCGTTGAACACACGTCTTCCGTTGAACGTCAGCCATTGGCTATGCTGCTGGATCACAGGACTTGCCAAAAAATGCTCTACATAATTTATTGGAAGATTGTTAGATCTTTGTCCATATTGATGTTATATTCATAGCATGAGCTTTGAGCGTGAGTCTCGACATAACCACCCTGATCCAAAACAAAAGGCTCAAACTTCTCAGAAGAAACCATACAGAAAGCAGAGACTCTAAATCAAGAGAAATTTGTCTGTCTGGGTTCAGAATCTCCGTATTCAAAGCAAAATCAATCACTCCTGAGGATCAAAGCTTTATCGCACACCTGAATGTAATTTGTTTTGGCACATACACACAAAGACATCTGTGCATACGTGCCTGTCATTTACAAGACACTTTTATCAAGAGGACAGTCCTTCTGAAGCAACCTACTCTCTTGCTCAAGGGTACTGACACCTTTTCCATCCTAAAATAAATACAATAACAAAAACGTCATTTACATAAACGCAATCATTTTTTTGTGTGAATTTCTTTTTAAATCAATCAAATCAATCAATGGGACAGTCCATCTGAAGCAACCTAGTCTCTTTCTCAAGGGTACTGACACCTTTTCATCCATCCATCCATCATCCATCCAATAAATAGTAAATACAACAAAAAACACAACAATTTATGTAAATCACAATAATTTTTTAAAAAATCAATCCATCCATCTATCTTTCATTTTATATTCTATGTTCTATATGGTATCTACCGATCTATCTGTTCCTTAAACCATAAGCATTGGTTTCTTTTATATTAGATTCAAGAGCTGGAAGATAGAGATCTCCATTCTTGATTTTCAGCTTTAATCAGAACTCCATTGAAAGGGAACAGCAGGAAATCAACCACCCCGTTCTCTCCAAGGTACACTTACAAAGACAGGTCGGACTGTGCAGTGGAACAATGCTTTTAAAGAACAGAAAGCATCCTAAAAAACAAATCAAACATTTTCATGGGGTGCTGTAATTGCATGTACTGTATAACAGGTTATGCAGGTGCACCACCTGTCTGACAGACTGCAGTGAACAATGTGAGGTGCATCTAAAAACGAGAAAACAAAAGATGTCTAGTGGGGATGAGGATGCTGTCCTGGCATGGCACCCATTCTTTATACATCTGCCCAGACATGACAAAAGCAGCAACAAAAATGAAGGTTTGATGCAAGCTGTGAGCACTGTGCCATACAAAGCTAAACACCTCGGTCTAAATGGGTCTTTAATTTCCAATTTGAGTTTCAATTAAGTTTTGTCAGCCAATTCAATCCAGGTTTGACCCTCTTTCTTCTTTGAAAAATGTTTTTTTGTCCACACACTGAAAGTCAGATCCAATGTTGATTTGGAACAGTTCAATGACAGTTTGTTCCACAGAAAAAAAGAAAGTCATGCAGGTTTGGAACAAGATTAGGTTGAGTAAATAATGAAAATTTTAATTTTTTTGGGAGAACTATCCCTTGAATAGTCAGTATATTGGACATCAGACAAGTAAGAGCAGTGTTGCATTGGCTGACAACACTTAATTGATACTCTAAATTCTAATTTGAGTTTCAATGATGTTTTGTCAGCCAAAGCAATCCATGTATGACCCTCTTTCTTGTTTGAAAAATGTGTTTTGCCTATACACTGAAAGTCAGGTCCAATGTTTGAACAGTTTGTTCCACAGAAAAAGAAAGTCATTCAGCTTTGCAACAAGATTAGGGTGAGTAAATATTTAAAATGTATATAATTGAGGTCAGCTGTGGCATTGCTCAAGGGTACAGAGCCATGTCATATTTACAGTCAAAAAGTTTTTTGCCACAACAACCCTATAACTTATTTATCCACAGCATGGCTACATCTCTATGACAAAACTGACCACTAGAGGGCGACTCGGAGGGTGATAATTGAACACCCTTGTAATTTGCAACCTTGTACATGCACCTCCCACTGTGTAGCCAGTGTCCCAGTTTCAGAACCATGGACAACTGCCTACTGAATTCAGCAGTTTTCTGTTCAGGACCATAAAGTGATTTCTATTACTAGCCTATATGTCATGTACTATACATGATTAACTGTCTGTATTTTTTCTATGTACATTTCTGAAATGCACTTTCTGTAAAGCTGCTTTGAAACAATATGTATTGTGAAAAGCAATATACAAATAATTTTGAATTGAACAGAATTGAATGTCTTTCCGTTCAGCCCCTCAAACAGCTTTACGCCGTTCTCCTCTCTTACAGGCTAAGAGCCTCTTACTTCGACCAAGAGAATAAGTGAATTGAGCTCAGGAGAGAAATATGGTCTATCTCCAGGGTTACACAACATCCACTCAAGCCCCAAACAACATTCTGTCGGGGCAAGAGACACAGTGACCTTCTCTTAACCAATTTCTTCAATAAATTTGTGTGGAACATTTAGAGTGTCTTCTTTACCCATTCAAGAAAGTATTTAGCAGAATTGCTGTCCATAACAGTTTAGTCTCTGTTGTAAGAAGGAGAACCATCAGTTGATCTACTAAAAGCCAGCATTAACTGAATATGTTAATTTCCTTACAATCTGACCACTGTGTGAACCCTGATTGACGAGGAACCATTACATTGTTTTGGCTGCAAGAGTTGACAGGATAAAGGTTCTGTATTATGTAGGGCAGGACTTAATTTTTACCATTGAGAATTGATTGGATCATTGGATCATTGTTGTTTGCTAAAAAAAAGAAGGTTCAAGTTTGATTTCAAGGTGACTTGACTTGAGATTGAATCAAAGAGATTGGTTCGCATTTGACCACCCTTAAAGGATTAGTTCACTTTTAAAAAACTTTTGCTGATAATTTACTCACCCCCATGTCATCCAAGATGTCCATGTCTTTCTTTCCTCAGTCGAAAAGAAATTTAGGTTGTTGATGAAAACATTCCATGATTTTTCTCCATATAATGGACTTCAATGGGAACCGGATGGTTCAAGGTCCAAAAGACAGTTAATAACTGTTTCAGATGCAGCTTCAAATGTTATTAAACGATATCAGACCATGAATAAGGGTCTTGTCATGCGAAACGATCGGTTATTTCAAAACTTATTCCAAAAATGTAACTTTTCTAAGGACAAATGCTAGCCTTTCTCTGTTCTGTGAGGCGCGTTTGCAACGTCACTTATTACGTAATTACGTTCAAAAGGTCACGGGCGACGTAGCCGAAAGTACAGAGTCAGTGTTTACAAGTTGAACGCATAGGTTGAACGTGCAAACTAGCTCAAACGCCGTTTACAAAAAAAGGAATTAAAAGGAAAAACAACGATGTCGGACGATTTTGATTCTGTACTTCCGGCTACGTCGCCCGTGACCTTTTGAACGTAATTACGTATTACGTGACGTTACAAACGCGCCTCAGACAATACAGCAAGGCTAGCGTTTGTCCTTAGAAAAGTTACATTTTTGGAATAAGTTTTGAAATAACCGATCGTTTCGCATGATAAGACCCTTATTCATCGTCTGGTGTCGTTTAAAGACATTTGAAGCTGCATCTGAAACTGTTATTAACACTATCTTTTGGACCTTGAACCATCCGGTTCCCATTGAAGTCCATTATATGGAGAAAAATCCTGGAATGTTTTCATCAAAAACCTATATTTCTTTTCGACTGAGGAAAGAAAGACATGGACATCTTGGATAACATGGGGGTGAGTAAATTATCAGCAAAAGTTTTTTCAAAAGTGAACTAATCCTTTAATGCCACATCTTTTTTTTTTTTTTTTTCAAATGAGAGTTTTAAGGAAACAAATAAGTCACTCCTTTAATAAGTTAATACTTCTGAAAGTCTGGTATATCCTTTTATAAAAGACAGGCATATTCACTATTCACATTAAAGGTTGCGGAAGCTACCACAGAAATGACCCAAACAGCATTTGTCTAAGTAGGTCATTTACTGGTCAAAAACTATTGAGACCATATTCTAGCATTGGCTAAATGTTTTAGATTGGTCTGGTTTTATCTTTGCATTCAATTGAGTCGTTGATAAAAAAATATATAAGATCATTTAAGAAGCATATGGCTCAAAGAATAGAGCAGGGCACTAGCAATGCCAAGACATGATTTCCAGAGAATGAAAGAACTTGTCCTTGAATGCAATGTAAATCACTTTGGATAAAAGCACCTGTCAAATGCATACATGCAAAAATCATCCAAAGCATTTCATCAAAACCAATGCTCTTTTTGAACTGACATTGTTGGAAGCAGAAAAAAACTCCATCATTATTAGACACATTATCTAAAAAATACATACATTCTTGTCGCTAGGAAGGTGTTCTTGGAAGAAAGGGTTAAGTGCTTTTTAGTGGTTCGACTGTTGAATACAGGTTTGAAAACGTTACACCATTCACTAATGCTTACATGTGACTCGCACATGTGCGTGTAGGGACGGCTGGTTTGAAGATGATTAGATCAGTGGATTCGCTTTTCCTGACAAACACACTCTGACGGGCATACAAACAGGTTTGTGTCTGTCAGTAAACAAATCATCTATGCTATTCAACACGTGCATCCACACAAACACACACCACCAGGGATTAAGAGATGGCAGAAATACTTAAACAGAAATGACAGGGGCCAAATGATTTTGACCCCCACCACACACACACACAGATCTGAAACACTCACATGATCACACAGATAAACACATATACACACACATATACAGGCAAATGACTTGTACGACAATAATTTAAAGGATAAAAGCGTTTCAAAGCGAGACAAGCCTGTTAAAGGCTTTGACGCTTGACATATCTGCTAAAAAAAACCCCAATGCAACCTGTATTCACTTGCCAGCCTCAAAGGAGCAGTTTTCTGTACTTTAGATCTGAAGAGCTCTCACATTTCTTTTCCACTTTGTTTATATATTGCTCACTCAATTAAAGTTTAATTAACTCAACACAACACCATTCACTGACCTTTCGTTATACTTCCCCCTGCCCACTTCTCGTCTCTCCTCCCTGCATGCTGTTTTGTTTCTTTTTGTGCCTAAATGTTCCCTCCGTTTCAGTCCTGCATCCTCCAGCCGGTAGGGTTAGCGGAGCTGGCTCCAGGGACTGGACACATGGGGCGAGAGAGAAAGAGTTAGTGCTCAGCGGTCTTCTGGTCCACTCAATACAAAATGTTCATCCAAATAGAGACCCTGCTTTCCCATTCAGTTTGAGCTTTAGTCAAACATTTCTCACCATCAGCAGCAGGGAAAAAAAAAAACTCCCCACCTCCACATTGCTTTTGATTCCTCTATATTTCAACAAACTACATACATAAACAGAAAGACTTAGAAAGAAACTATATTACTGATGGTCTCTCAGACACAATGGTTTTCACACTAACAATAATATTAATTATACCTTACCTCTAAACCTAACCTCACACAAACCTGTTGACATGGTAATACATGAGCTTTTCAAGTAACAATGACCACTTTAAAATCCTCACGGGTCAGTTTTTGACTTGTTTTACTAGACCATTTTGCAAGATGTAAACAACACTGGTCCAGAAACACTTCCTGTTTCAGTTTGGAACTGTTTTCTTTACTTCACATGTAAAGAAAACATCTTAAAGATGTTGTTTAACTTTTTGATTCAGTTTTACATGTTCTGTTGGTTGTATTTTATCCCAGCTTTTATGTAGTGTTAAAAAACTGAAACAGGAAGTGCTTCTGGACCAGTGTTGTTTACATCTTGCAAAATGGTCTATAGGACATTTTCTACAATGTGTCCCTTATAATTGTAGCCAAACCTGTAACAAATAAACAAGTTAAAATTGGTTGTTTCTTAAACTTGGACACTTTCATATTTAATTAAATGGTTAAATTTATCATATTTATCTTTAAAACTATGACAAAGTCTGAAATAAGCAAACCATTTTATTTATTTATTTATTTTTGTGAAAATGATTTAAACAAAACATAAAAAAAACACGATTGCATCTTAGTTCCCATTCGAGAATGGTCACTTCGTATTGCATAGCTAATACACAGTGGGGAAACTCTTAAGAATTTTGAAGCTTGTATTTTAAAACGCAGTATAGCTGCACAGCAATACCATCCGAGCCACTTGGAGGTAACTGAGGTAACTGCACATCCAATGACGAGGCAGCTTAGATGCGCAAACCAATCAAGCAGCTTGGCACCAAGCAGAAGGGGTGTGGCTATAGCTATAAAACCCGCTCCATTTCGCCATTGCACAGACTTAATCTCCTTCAGCAAACTTTCATGTCTCTGCCCCCCGTCACAAACCAGCACCATTTTTTCCTAAGGTGAATGAAGAACTGACAAACTCATGGCGCGCCCCTTGGCACGCAAAAGCTCTTCCGATGACTGACACCAGGCCCATATTGGACCTCAGACATCTTACAAGAGCCCTCATGAGACAGTGAGGAATGCTAACTACCAAACAAATCCTCTCGCAAGTTCGCCAGAACTTCAGTCTCTCCCTGGCACCCCGTACATTTACGAAGTGCAAGGACACTGCGCTTTCTCCTCTGAGACAACGGGGGATTGGGCGTGCTGAACTATCTTGACGACTGGCTCATCCGGGCTCAGTCGAAAACCAAGTTATTGACGCACAGGTCCTGGTTCCTCGGACATGTGGAATGCCTTGGGCTCAGGATCAATTCTTCCAAGAGCAAACTGTCACCCAGTCAGAATGTAATCTTTCTGGGCACGGTTATAGACTCAACACAAATGAGGGTTCGGCTTACGCCAGAGCGCTTGCTCTCTATCCAGAGCCAAGCAACTTCTCTCAGGGTGGGTGCGCACACGCCCCTCAAGAAGTTTCAGAGGCTTTTGAGTCTTATGGCTGCTATCGTCAGTACTCAACTAGGACTACTGCATATGCGCTCACTACAGTACTGGCTATAACGCCGTGTGCCAGCCCATGGCGTTCAGGACGCCTGCATATCAAGGTGAACCATGGCTACTGTACATTAAGGCCCTGGCACCCTGGAAAACACTGTACTGGTACCAGTCGGGTTTGGCCATGGGCATAGTCTTCATAAGTAAGAAAATTTTCACAGATGCATCCAACCTAGGTTGGGGGGGCGCTGCACGAGGGCAAGCCTATCTCCAGCCTCTGGTTGAGTACAGAGAAGAGCTTACACATAAACTGCCTCTGAGAAACTGAGAGTGGCTCATGTCCAGGGAATACAGAATCTGGGTGCGGACATGCTGTCTCGAGACAACACTCTCCCCAAGGAATGGTCTCTCAACCCTCAGACAGTCCTTTGGATCTGGAGTGTGTTCAGCAGGGCAGAGGCAGACCTCTTCGGCTCAGCACTCACCGCACAGTGTTCTTCTTGAAGAACAAGGATGCATTGGCCCATGCTTCGCCCAGACGCCCTCTCTATGCGTCCCCCCCCCCAGGTCATTGAGCGGATCAAGGAGACCAAAAGTGAAGTGTCCTCCTAGTTGCCCCGACTCAGGTCTGGTTCATCAAATTGTTTTGGCTTGAGTTTCACGGTGAGCATTGGGTTGTTTCCCTAGGCGCTAGTCGAGTCAGTTGCTAACAGTGCAGCGTTTTAAATTACGTTCAACCGAGTACGTCTTCCCCTTTTTTTCTCGGGATGCAAAAAAATATATGGGTCAGCATTTCGGTATCGTCGATACATGTTAATTTTCATTGTTATTAGCCTGATAAGAAAATGTGGTCGATATATTAAAGCAGACAAATAATGTATTATTTCCTTCAGCTAAGACACTTCAGATGTGCACTGTTCGCCATGATGGTTCTGAAAGGGGCTGTTAAGTAACATGTGCAGCGCAAAATCATATAGGCTACATAAAATTATAATGAGATCATCATAATAATTGTGTTTTGGACAAACAGATAAGCCTAAAACAACGCTTGATTACCACAGCATGTTGCTTTGGACAGTATGCGCTATAATACTATGAATGCTGGAATGTTTTCATTCTCACTACACTTAACACTTCTGTCAGGGGATGTTCCCAAATAGGGGGTGTTAGGGTTGATGACAAACCAACACACTTGAACTTTATTACCAGTGATGACAGCATACTGGGTTGCAGGGGCTGGCTCAAGCTTCAGGCCTCTCTTCATGGCTTTTGTCATAATGTTCTTCTACTTCCTCTGCACGATGGTGACAAGTTGTTCAAAGTCATCTTTTCTAGAGAATATTCTCTTGAAGGAGAATGGGGTTAGGCGAAGAGAGCGAACATGATGCCAGATATTGTTGCTGCTCTGCTGTCTGGTGTTTTTCTCAAGTGCCCATGCCTCAGGTTTTGAGAATACCATGGCACTGAACTTTTCAATCTGCACTTCATTAAGGACAGTACAGAAAGAGCCTGGCTGTGGTGGCAAAGGGATTGCTGGGAAGTCAGTGGAGTTGGATTGGGAGGATGCTTGTGAAGTGTTGTCCAATCGTGGGAGCTGTATGCAATGATAGGGGGGAATACATTTATTATTTACATTATGTTTCCTGTATATATTTTATTTTATTTGTTTTTTTTTTACTAGGCCTCATTTAAATAATTTATTTGTTATGAATTTACACATAAAACCAGATTCACACAAAGGATCCACACCAGGATCGCACAGAAGACCAAGAGGAAGAGGAAGTAAATCGTTTAAAGAGGCAACTTGCCGATAAATTAAAAGTAAATGCCTTGCTGAGGGAAGAGATTAAAACTTATCAACCATCTCACACACTCACCCACACCACACACAATCAAGCTCATTACCAACTCACACCAGAGACTATCTAACTGCAGTGTGCCTGAGTACTTTAAGTACTGCACACGTTTTAGTAATGATGAGTTCAACCAGCTGTGTTCATTTTTCAGGATACCCAGCACTGCAATAGATACACAAACACTTAGCCCTGTGACATACCGCACAGTAGAACAGCAGATCAACCTCATGCCTTTACGACAACAGTTCCTACTCGTGGCTCTGAAGCTGAGGCCAAACTTTGAGCTGAAAAAGAGCTGGCCTTCAAATGTCAACTTCCAGAATGAACTGTTAGTACTTTATTCAATTCATGTATTGATTTCATGTATGGTAGACTAGGCGACATATCTATTTGGCCACACAGGGTCAGCATAACAGAAAACATGCCTGACAACAACAGAGCTGAGTTCCCAACAACCTTTGCATTTCTTGATGATACAGAGATTAAGGCAGAAAAGCCTGATCTGTCTGTGCACACACACAGCTAAGATAATGGGCTCTATGCACTGCGGTATTTCCAGTGATGGTGTAAGGATGCTCAATAACTTCCGCCGATCGTAGAGTCCAATGGAACTTATGAGAATTTATATACAATTTTATACTCCATGGTTATACTAAAGAAACGTTAGTCACAAAAACAGATAAAACAGACAGCCCTCGTTGTGTTTATGCTTCTTTTTAAAATTATATTTAATAAACATAACTATAAAATTACATCTAAACGTATGAAAGTTTAATTTCAAATGCGGAACTTATGCATGCATATAGTCCATTTCCTGAATTTGAATGTTTTTAATGTCGTAACTGACATGGTTGATAAATCGATTACGGTGTTGTTATTGTGAATGAAATCAAATGTATGTTGGCTATGAGACTGCAATAAAATGTTTTCCTGCAAATGATAAGAAATTAGTCATTATCTTTAACAGCTTTCATCTGCTTTTGCTGGTAACTCAAGCCATTTCCAAGAGGGTACTTTTCCTGACCTATTACTACATTTATTGGGGGTTTGTTTGCTACGTAGCTCATAGGTGTCCCTGTCAGCTGTAGCTCATAGGTGTCCCTGTCGGAGGTGGCCCTGTGACATGGAAAAGTCATGGAAAAAACATACATTTCTACTTATGTCAAGAGATCTGAAATACAAAATACATTTCTACATGTCATGTGCTCTCAAACACATAGGCTACATCAAATGACATCAAATTAAGTTGGTTATTGGAAGGACACAAGGGGATAGCCAGCCTACATGGTGTTAAAAATCAACGTAGTTGTGACTCACTTGTCATTGCTGTATTGGCAGAAGATGGGTCTCCGTTTTCGTTCCATCTTGGCCCTGTTGCTATTGAGCTATTGCTGCTCTCTCTGCTCTTATCCATGGTAGGCTACATGGATGCGCAGGGAGTTCTCGCCCAGAACTGAACCATACCGCCAGTCCAAACTGTATGGTAATTATCAGTCATATTTGACAATACTGACAGAAATTATTCTTTGCATTACCTATTTTAAAAAGAGTTCAAATTTACATTTCTACCACTATTTCTTTTTCTATGATGGGAATGATAGTGGTGAACATTTTGAAATCAAACTAGGTGTCAAATATGTTATAAGAGAATTCATATTCTAAAAGTCCACAATGCCTATAGCTGAAGAAACTCTGTTATAGGATTGAAGGATGACACATGTTGAATAATTAATGTGTTATTTTTGAAACTTATCTTCAGCTTTTCTCTCCAGGTGACCCAAAGTGGGTATAATGTTACAAAGCCAAGGTTTAATCCCAGAATTAAAGCTTAATCCATTCTCACACCGGCAGTTTACCTTCCATCATTAGAGAGAACGAGAAAAATAATGAAAGTATAATGACCGATTTCTCAGAATGTTGAACAATTGCATCAGGGTGTGAATGTTGGTCAACCGACACATCACACTGCCTTATCAAAAGTTACACTCTCCACTCTCACCCACTTCAAGAACCTTACTAGGTCCAAATGTACCTCTCAGCAGTATATCATTTTAAGTTGGCTTATCCGTGAGTGTGTATGTGTGATTGCTGCTGTAGAAAACGGCACCGGCAGAGATCTGTTTGTCAGATTAAGGCTAGGTCTGAGCTAAACTTCACGTTAATGGCGACTCAGGCTCTCAAATCCTCCAGTTTGAGAGCGGCATTCTGTCTGTTGGAGTTGAGCTTTGAGTTAAAATACGGCATGCACTGAACACACAGACACACACACACACAAAACTTTCTTCCATAAACTTCCACGGAGCCAAACTTCAGCCATCTGTCGATCATAACATATCCTAATTATTTAACTCTTCCACTCAAATCTGCTCTCTCTCTCTCTCCCCACCCTCCCTCCATCTGCTGGGTGAGAAACTGATGTCTATAGACAACCGGTGATCAAACATGTCCTTTTATTGCATGTCTCAAGTCAGTTCAGATGACATGTGCTCGCGCACTAACTCCCTCATCATTGCTTCTACATTTATTTTTATTATTAACTTTATTTCAGTAAATGTGGCATGGCTCAATTCAGAATTTCATCATAAGTCTGTAAAAATGTAGTCTCAAATTATGGGGTTATTTTGCTGAAAACACCTCAACAAATATTCTTCATATGCAGGTAGAAAAACAATACACATTGTTGTGTATTTAGGAACTTCGTTTTATCACTAGCAACATGATTAGATTTTAATGTGAAGCAGCTGTTTGCAAACTCTGTGTTTTCAGCTATGACCTAATAATTGTCAATAACATTATTTGTGCAGTATATTGTAAATTGTTTTTACGATAAAGCTTGAGTTAAAAACCAGCATCTGCTAAATGTAAGTGCAGCAAAAACATCAAAGTAACTGTTAAGCGGTAAAAAAAGAAGCAAATCACGGGGAACAGCAGAATAATCATAACCCTTTTTGCTAATTTATTCAGAATATAATTAGCTTAAATATTAAAATAACTAATTTTAACAGTCATCACCCATGACGATTAAATTAATAACTTCATCAAGTAGCATACAATTAATCTAGAAGTTCACAAAGGGCAATTTTACATTCATAACACTCGTGATGTACAATATAATGGGGGGGTTATATGTTTGTGTGTGTATATATATATATATATCATTGTGTACATGATATTGTTAGTCAATATGAAAGTGAACTTTAGGCCCCAAAAGGTTAAATGCATAAGAGCAGTTAAATCTACCTCACATCTACATTTTAATATCAAGGTTTTATTATGCTATGTGCTGGGTTTCCCTGTCAGTTCCAGTAGAATAATAACACACAAAGGCCAACATTTTTTGCTGGTCTAGAGGAAACGTACAGTCTTGAACAGACATGAACAAGGGATGTTTTTTGTGCCCCTGATTCGGTCCTGGCCATTTGATATTGAGCGTCTGCCGATACCGAGTCCTGATCTGATTTTTGTATAGTTCTCAAACAATTATTGAAGACAAGTAAACCATCAGTAATACAAAATACAATAAGAACAAAGAAACAAATTATAAACCAAAGAAACAATACATGTAATAGAACAAAGATACAAATGAAATGCTTTTTTTCCAGGAAGGTCAACTAAAAGTAGACAATTTTGACTTAACCGTGTTTCGCTACATCTCAGATCACATGCACAGAATCTGGGTGAATTCTCTTTTACAGCTTCATAATTTACTTTTAATAATTATTTTTAATACCAGCACATCCTGCAGTTTAGCAACAGTAGACTGCAATGGTGTTCAATAATTTGGCTGATTTGGACGTTAAGTTTGGGCCAGTGCACAACTTTCAGGGCCTTTGATAAGTACACTTGAGACTATATCTCCTGAAAGAGGCCGAAAAATAAAAGGCTTAGTTGCACAAGATCTGATGTGGTGTGAAAAGCGACTTTATGATTTTTCCAAATTTCATTTATCGACCAAACAGAAGATAAAACAAATTCATGATTTGAGAGCCTGTTTATATCACATGCGTGCACACACGCATTCTTTCTCAATTCATCTCAGCAGCTCATCCGGGCTTTGATTTCCCGCTGTTACTGTGGCATTTGTTTCCATGGTTACCAAAAACACTCAAACTGAGATACAGACAGTCTTTCGGAAAAAAGCAAACAGTTGTCACTTACCAACTGTGCACGCTCACACACGCACACACATTCCCCCTTCTACATGAGTGTTCATTTGATTCTGACATAAGCCAGTGCATTGTAATTTAAAAGTTATACACATGTCATATACTGTACGTATATACACATATAGGAAAAACTCAGTTTTAAGCATTGTCGTGTAAAAGTAAGCTTAGTTTAATTTAACCAAAACCTTTTATGCTGCAGCCATTCAACAAAATAAATTGACCCTGACCGTAAAGTACAAGTTTTCGCAAAAAATGAAAAAGTCATTTACTCTCATGTTTTTCAAAACTCACATGATTTTGACACCAAAAGATGATGACATTAATGTCAAAGCTGCTCTTTTAATACAACGGAAGTAAATGGAGAACAAACCTATAAAAAGCAGGATTTCACTGGCTTGTACAATAGTTTATTTTTAATGTTTATGACGGTTATAGAATCATTTGCCATACTTTTAAAATCTTCACAGCCTTGAATTGTATAGAAAAAAGCACTGTGAATTCACACTGGAACAACATGATGAAGGTTTTTTCATTTGTGGGTGTACAATCTGTATAATTCCTATTGGACAATTGATATTTACTCACATGCACTTACGTACTTATTTACTCGGGTAACCCTGAAGATCTTCTTAATGACATGCTCATTGATTTGTACTCTCAGCACCGTATTTTTTTCACCGACTGCCCCTAGACATCGCCATGGGAACGGCATGCCGGGAACAGCTCACGCTGTTTCTCTCAATGTAACTGTAAGCATATAGGGTATTTGCTATTGACCTGTGACTCAAGCCAGGTCCTTATACTGATAAGTCGGATGTCTGCTGTATTCAACCAACTTTACCGTGAAGAATTTTCAAGGTTCTGTAGATGATGGTTCTTTTCTTAGTATTCCATATGAATCCTCTTTCAATCTTTGCCATTTGTCTCCAGTTTACAGGCTATGCATTTTCTTGTATATTACTTCTACGTCTTTATCACACGTCCTTACAATGTATGCGTTTTATTATCTTTATCTACATAGGTTTGGTGAATTTAGATGGATCGGTTGGGTTTTATGAACTTTTAAAGACTTTGCAACTGTTGAAGTGATTTTTTTGTGTAATTTGAATGTATTTCAATCAGCTCACTCATGTAATGCTGCAATTAACAATGAATGATGTTTAATGATCTTTAATCACTATTTTCGTAACAATTGTGCGCGCATGCATGTACCAGTTTGTGTGAGAATAAGTTGTCCCCTGTGGTGTCCAAACAGAGTCCGCTTTGATAAATAACTGGAATGAAATAAATTAATTATACATTGGCATAAATAGTATCACGAGTACAACATTATATTTACTTTAAAACTATTTGAAGTTTACTGCACAGATCAGATGAATATTAAAGATGGATGGTCAACAACCAGAAAAATCTTTTTTTTTTTTTTTTTTAATGATTAATGATACAGATTTATTGAATTAATTCTGGGCATTTCCAACCAAAATGAGTCACTATAACAGTATGAGCCATTATACTTGATGATTTACACTCCACCATCACCGTTCTCTCGCTATTAGTCTCTCGTATCACCTCATCTCACACAGCTTTCTAAAATGGAATGCAGTGGAATATTGTTTTGATATTTTCATATCTTGGAATTTAATTCACATGGTTGCCATTTCAGCTGCTACATTTTCTCCTGTTGCTACATTTTTGCCTCATCCCTTAAACACACTCTATATGTTTTAACACGATTTGAAGTTCTCCTACTTTGCCTGCCGGGTGTTTAACTCTTCAGAGAGAATAACAACTGTCTACTTTCATCATCCTAGGGACAAAATCATGCGGTATGTGTTCTTTTTCCCCTTCAAAAGCGCTCCTCTTTAGCGATGGTTTTTCATACTGTAGGTGTGAGTAGGTGGTGTGTTTGAACCCTGAACATTAAACAGCTTCAACAAACATCCTGAACAACAATTCTAAAAATACACGATGGAACAGCTCTGCATCATTCATATGCACAAAACCAGCAGGTGTTTAGTCTACTGCAGTTTCACGTAGATTAGGATTGAATGTCAGTAACCTTTTAACATTTCCACATGCGCAGGTAAATCTGCTTTGAACTCGTTTTTCCTTTACGTTTGGCCTAAAAAACCCAGGGTTTGGGGTCATCCAGTTTGAAATGTTGACTGCAATTATAATTCTTTGCAACTACTGTCTAAAAACGCGGTGGATCCTTCACTAGAAACCGAAATAACTCACTCCCGCTAAACTTTTAATCTTTGAATTGTTGCACGCAGGAACGATACAAGTCGACATCGTTATGACAAAAAGTTTGTTAAAAAGTATTTCCTACTAAAGCAAGGCAGTATTTGGCTGTTTCTCAGTTCCAAGATAGCAAAGAACGAACTTGCGTTCTCGTGGTTTTGCCAGGCAACCTTGAAAGAACAAAATCGGAAGAATGCAAGAACACAGAACGCACCTTTATGAAAATTGAGATGTGCTGAGATCTAGTTGCTCAAGCATATTATAGCGACCAATTAAATTCCACTGCTATGCTGATGATATTCAAATAGATCTCACCACCAGCTCTGATAGGCCATCTCTGCCTGACTCACTCACTGTGTCAGGGACATCAACCATTGGATGTCACTGAATTTCCTCAAATTAAATGACAAGAAAACCGAGATATTAGTGATTGGCTCTATTGCCTCAGTCAAAAGGATGGACCAGTCCTTTGATATTGATGGAATTCACATCAAGCCTTCGCCATCGATTTGTAACCTAGGTGTCTTATTCGATCAAACTCTATATCATTTGGATCTCATATTTCTTCTCTTGTTAAAAAAATCTCTTTTATCATGCCTGGACTATTGCAATGCCTTATTTCTTGGTCTTCCCAAAAAATGTATTGCAAGATTACAGTACGTTCAAAACCTCTAGGCGTTACTCCTCTGCTTCACCAACTACCTGTGGCATCACGTATCCACTTTAAGGTATTGATTCTAACGTCCAAAGCATTAAATGGTCTTGCTCCACAATATTTTTTTCTGACCTACTCAACCTTACCGTCCGACACGGTCTCTCATATCAGCTGAACTTCCCTTTACTGTCCATCCCTCGTTTCCGGTTGTCCACTGGAAGGTCTTTCAGTACTAATGCTCCTCAACTATGGAATTCGCTCTTATACAACCTCATCTGTGGCTACATTCAAGACCCAGTTAAAAACATATATTTTTAACATGCGTTTTAGGTAATGTGATTATATATATCCTATGTGACTACAGTATGTATATATGGTTGTCTAAATGTATTGTGTACAGTACAATGTAAAGCGACTTGAAAGGCGCTATATAAATAAAACCAACGTAACATTACAAATGTCACAACCTATTAAAACATTTATGTCATATTACTACAGATTTTTTTTTTTTTTTATTCACCGCATGCTAATAAAAATACTGCATGCTTTCTTCAGGTTATCACTTCATTTAGATTAATCAAAACAAATGGTCAAATGCTTATGAGTCGTCACATAATATTTGCAAGCTTGCGAGGTCAAATCTCAGTAAAATGTGTAAAAAACGAGAATTTTAAAGCTTTCTAATGCATCCTCGATAACAAGAACACATCTGGGCAGTTTCATGCGCCCTCTGTACTTGCATTATTGAGTATTGTACTTGAACTTTGATGGTTGAAGATCTAGTACAAGAACACAAGGACACAAGATCGCTCAAGAACGCATATTAAGAAACGGCCTTTGACTCTGTTCAAGCGTATCCGTTGCAGACTAGTGGCCTTGCCCAGTGCATTATGGGAGTTTGGCACCTACCTCTTTGGCAAAAGGGAAGACAACTGCCTTTTCCCCTCTGTTTTCTCTTGTAGGGTACACTGATAATAAAATTAAAAAAATAAAACCTTTTTAATATAATTCACTACAATATTATGTCTACTATAGTTAATAATGAATATGAAATATATATATTATAATATAATGTCATTATTTGTGATCAACAGTGATTAGAAATAGGACAAAAAAAATTATATGGGAGAATATACTGGAAGCTCACAGATCACTGAGATTTTAGAGGTAACACACACTGTATGCTGTCAGACTCGACACTTTATTTTGGTAAACTGAAAAAAAAAGGTGTAGGATTAACTTTGAAACAATTCTCACTCAGAAAATTGCTAGTAAATCTCACAAATAATTACAAAGAAATGGCAGGACACGCATTAGACTTTCAAGTAGACTGACTGAAATAGTATTTTCTTGTAAAGCATTCTCCAATAATCTGTATTATTTAAAGTTTGAAATCTTTTTTTTCTTAATTGTGATTAACTCTTAAAATAAGGGGCTGTATTTCTTTTTGACATCTTAAATTGATAGTCTTAAATTGATAGTCAAAAAAATATCTTTTTTTTGGGACTTACATATTGTACAGTACTGTTGTCAACACCATAGTAAACACAATTTCTGCCAAAATGCCATGGTTACAGCAAATGTTGCTACTGCTTTAAAATCATTTCAAATGTATCCTTTAAAAAGTATATACGATCGTTTATTACAACAATAACTGTAGATAAATGCCATTTTGGCAGCAGCTCTGTTTACCATGGTAAATGATTTATGAAAACATTTCCACGGCTGACGTGAATATACCAGAAGAATCTTCTGCTGTAGCGTTGGACTCTTTTGAGTGCCTATTCTGTTTGTTCTGGCAAGAGTTTCTACATTTGCTTCAGACAACCTCAAGGTTCTGTTTGTGCAGTTTTGAATAAAAAGCCTTTCAAAAGGTTGATGATTTTGTACTGACAAATCCAAACCTGCTTATAGACACACACACACACACACACGTCCACACGCGTCCAAACACATTGATATTAGCTTTAATTACTGTGTGGGTTTGTTTGTTTATCATGGTAACCACTTCAACAAATATTGAAGGAATCAACAAGTCAAGATAATGGGCTAATTTACAAAATGGCGTGTGCAGCGCACAACTGTGTGTGTGTGTGTCAGAAAGAGAGAAAGGGGACAATCATGATGTGGGGTGCCTGGCTCTAGCGTATTAATTATCTGATTTCTGTGGTTATAATAGTGCTGATTGAGAGACCCATTTAGAGTGAAATACTCCCCCCACCCGCCTCTTACTCCATCACTGTGCATCTCCTCTTTGTTTTTATCTCGCTCATATGCTCATCTTGCTCTCGGTTTGCCGTGCGCTGCCAGCAGATGTACCTGGAACTGTTGTTATTGTGTCACACACTGAATATGCAAGCAGCTGAATCAAAAGAAATTCAAAATAAACATTGGAACAATTGTTGTTGTTAACTAAAATGACTGAAAACCGTTTTCGTCGTTAGAAAAGCTGAAATAAAATATAAATGAAATACTTTCTATGTCAACGTTTCTAATCATTAAACACTAAAATCTCTTAATACCAAAGTATTAAAACGTCCTCCACCCTTATGTTTGTCCATTCGTCCACAGGAACGTGCATCCAAACATCCAAACGCAAACAGGTCTGTGTTGTGTGTTATGATTTCTTTCTGAGCAGATGGTCTCAAAGCCTTCTGTACGATCTGTCCTAACAGTCTGTTCTTACTGTGAAGCCCCTCAATTCTTTCTCTCTCCCTCTCACACATACACACCCATTTGGGTTATCAAATGTTGTTTGGTTTGTGTGATTACGCTTGGTAAGCGGCAGGCTGTTGTGTAATTTTGTCTAATGTCAGAGCGCTGTGGGATGACAGAGGAATTCGGTCTTTCTCGCAGGGTGAGAAACACAAGCTAAATATTTCAACTGTCATATTTACACTCTTTTTTTTGTTTGTTTTTTGCCATCCCCAAATTGACAGGCTTCAGAAATTAAAATGAGTGAACATCAATACTGATATAGCAAGTCACAGGATACACCCTCTCACAAATAGAGGCCGTATGTTGTGTAGGTTGAGGTGCGATTAAAGTCCGGGAGACACAGCATGGAACATTTCCACCCTTAACTGTAGGGAGAAAAACACATGAGACCCATCCATAGCAATGAATCTTCTCGCATGAAAAACCCAAATCCTTAACAGATTGCCTGCTCTTCTAAACACACATGAAATGTTACAGTTCTTCTTTACTAACGGGATAGCAAATACACCTTTAAATACTCGTTATAAGTAGACAATGTCATGCTAATTTGGAACAACATGAAGGTTGTGATCATGTGATCCTGGATGGTGATTCCTGATGATTCATTTTGAATGATTCATTTCTATCCACGTGTTGTTGACTTACTTTATATCTGGACTTACTCCGTAACTGTAGATTGTCAAGTCCCAGAAAGTAGAAAACCACACCATAAAAACAGTTGTGCCCTGTATTCTAAGCCTTCTGAGCCATTTGATAGTTTTGTGTGAGACAAACTGATATAAGTTCTCACTGAAAATGTACTAAAATTTTCCTAGAAAACAGAAAAAACAAAAGAAGATAAAAGAAAGAGAGTGCTTCACAATCACCCAATCAGCAAGCCAGGCAAAATATTCAATATAATAATGTGGAATGTCTGCTTTTGTGTTTCACACAAGATAAATAATTCAGGACGATGGAACGATAAACGAGTAAATGATCAGATTGTTTTCATTTGTCGGTGCACTATCCCTTTAAGTCTCATTGTCATTTATGGAGAAGTAACAATAACAGTCACAAATCCGTCCTCATCTGATTTGTCACGGCTACACAAACAAGCGCTACTTTGCAGCCAAATCTAGTTTGCGACCAAAACGATGCAGCAACTAAATCAACATTGATTCAGCAAAATCAATTACAGATCCTTTTCAGTCTTGATGGTATAAGCTTTCAACTCAAATCTTTTCTACAGCGCAGTGCTGTTGTGTTCGTGACCACCTGTGTCGGCAGCAGTCTGATGATTGTTATTTCCTGTTGCCAGGTGATGCCGCCCGCCCGCCGTGTATCCTGACCTTTTCACTGGAACCAGGATTTTTTTTTTAAACAGATGTGAAATATATCTGTATATACAAGGCAGTGAAATTGTGAGTGTTGAAAAACAACACATGGACCTTTGACTGTTGCAACCAAACCCCTTACTCTACTGATAGCAGTAAAATTGGTACAGGTTTCCTAGAGCTATTGTATGGTTTCTTGGAGCTCAGTTTCTTGCCCTTTGTGACCTGCTGGAATATCGTGACTTCACAATATATGCTGTTCCTTTTAAGATGCTGTGGTAAGACGTAAAAATAAATGGAAATGGAAATGCGCAGACTTCCAGCCGAATTCATCATCAGCGTTCTGCTCCTCCTGAATGCATCTCTTTCTCTCTGCTCTTCTATGTTCTTTTGAAATCTTTTGTGTTCCCTATTGTATTGCCAGAGATAATCCAAGGGCAGATTAACATGTTTGCACAGAGACACGCACACAAACAAAGGTTAAAGATGTGATACAATGATGTATGGACTGTCACTGCCCACATCAACAAAATTATCTCTAACTTCATCAGTACATTCACTCACTCAAAGAGACACACACACACATTGGCTATCCATAGACATAATGATTTTTATACTGTATAAACCATTCTAGCTCCTACACTCTGGTTGTTTCAATCCAAATTTGGGTCAAATATGGACAAACCCAAATGTTGGGTTAATAATGCTATTAAAAAAATTACAGTTGAAAGTGAAAGTTACATTTTTAACCCAATATTTGGGTTTGTCCATATTTTACGCAAATTTGGGTTCAAACAACCCAGCATTGTTTACTGTGTAACCCTAAACACACTCTCACAGAAAACCTTCTTCATTTTTACATTTTCAGAAAAAAAAAATAATAATAATGGGGGAATCAAAAAATAATGTCTCCACAGGATAAATGTCTGTTATTACTTGATTTTCATCCATTTAACACGAGCAATAACAGTAATCAACCTTAATTTTTTAATAATTATGTATTTATATAATTCTCCAAACATTGTTTAATTTTTCAACAGCAACACAAAATGACAAAAAACAAAAACAAATTCAAGATTCTTTGATTAACACAATGCTAAAAAGAACTACATTTATTTGAAATATAAATATTTTGGACACTTTTGAATAAAAGTATTCATTTCTTTTTAAAAACATTGACGTATTGAATGGTAGTGTATATTTAAAAATATTTGATGGACCATTTGGAGATTTTTATGTTGCTCCATTATACAAATATGGATGGCTGTAATTGTTTAAAAGTATTGAACAGTATTGAACATTGGGGAAAACTATTCTTGCACATCAAGAAATACATAATTATAGTCTAACTGAATTATACAATATTTTGAAGAAATGGAAATACCACATACGTTGAATTAATTTGAATTTCATTCAATTTCAATTTTACTTCCCTTATTTCAAATTACATTTCAATTTCAGGAATATAAAGGCATTCTATTTTCAGAATGGTGCACAGTCCGGTTTTTACTTTACAGAAGTCTCTGTCTCTTTAAAAGACTCATCCTCTATTCTCAGTCATCCTTAAAGCTTATATTACCAAATCTAAACCCCAGAGTCACAGACTATTAACTCACTCTACTTAAATATGCTCAGCTTAGCATAAAGAACAACTACAGAACGGGAGAGAGAGAATTGGGGTTAAAGCATGTTAAGAAGAAAAAAAACAAGAGGATAAGGGCAAATGAAAGGACAGAGAGCATAAAAAAGAGAAGAGCCAAAATGAATTGGAGGGAGTAAGATGAAGAGTGTTCTTGAAGCATCAGCAAAGTCTCTCTCTTTCTCTCTATTGAGCGAATTAGAGGGAGAGAGAGAAACACCGACCGAGAGACTGAAAAGAGATGAATGAGTGAAAGTATTGCGAGTGAAGGAGGAAGATGGATGGATAGACGAATGGAGGTAATGTGTGAATGAAAGAGAGTTAGACCTGTTGTGATGACAAGACTCTAGAGGAAACATTGCCATTATGACCTCACCGGCAGAAAAGAAAAACAGGAAAGAAGAGGTGGAGGGGAAAAAAAAGAGAAGTAAAATGAACTGAATGTGATTCCCTCTTCTCCTTTTCATTTGATGAGCTGACACTCCTTTCTAAAGTGCAGTTCTAACGAGTGAATTAACCTGAAAAGCGTTTTGTCACTGGCCCGATTTAAATGCAGCAAAGTGGAATAGGGAATTCTGGGGCTAGTTAACTTGACACCTTAACTTTACAGAGTTTCTGAAAGCCAATATCTGTATATGCACTTAAGTTATAAATGATAGATAATGTATAAAAATAGTAGGCCTTGACACTGGCCTACCATTTAAAAGCCATTAAAAAAAAATTAAATCAAAAAGCCTAAATTAAAATGGTTCGTCTTATAAAGTGACCGATTCTCTTTAGAAAAATTGACTAAACCACTCGATTCATATCTCT
Organism: Pimephales promelas; assembly: GCF_016745375.1. The sequence continues at coordinate 7,729,584 of NW_024121876.1, read as the reverse complement.
TTAAGAGCTTTTTGAAGCATCAAAGTGTCAGTTGCGTAGGTGTCAATGAAGGGACAGCAAGCTCGCAAGATTTCATAAAAAGTATCTTCATTTGTGTTCCGCAGCTGAACTCTTACAGGTCATCTCAAAGACTCTCAAAGAAGTCTTACGGGTTTGGAACAACACACAAGGGTGATGACCGAATTCAACATTTTGGGTAAACTAATCCTTTAACATTTAAAAACATGACTAGTCATCAGTGTCCCATGATCCATAAGAAATCATTATAATATGCTGATTTTGTTTTCAGGATTCATTTCTTGTTATTATCAATGTCGTGCTGTGCTGAATATTTTTGTGGAAATTGTGATAAACGTTTTTTTTTTTTTTTTTTTTTGGGATTCTTTGATTAACAGAACGTTGGCATGTATATGAAACCCCTTTAGCAACATCATAAATGTCTTTACTGTTACTTTTCATCATTTGAATATTTCATCCTGAATGTAGAGCATAGGCCTATTTATTTTCACTGTATAAATAAATATGTATACTTTATACAATGCTTTGACATTACAGCATAGTGCAAACCTAAGCATAACACCACGAATGATTAACCAACACAAAGTTTTCATAAGATCTGTAATATCACGTTTTATTTCACTTCTTAAAGAGCCGCTCTGATTAGGGTTTTTATAACAGCACCTGATCAGCACTATATCTGCTCCGTTAAACAGGTCTTTCTGACCTCGCTCACCCATGAGATCGTTCAAGTCATTAGGGTAATTAAACTGGTTACTATACCTTTGTGAGGAGCTGATCTTTGCATACAAAGTAAGGGTCTTTATCAAGGTTCAGTTTGTGAAAAAGTGTAATTCTTTGTATTCTCACTAAACACTGGTTGAGCTGCACACTTGCATTGTAGATATGCCCTGTATTCCAATTCACATGGATATCGATCCTAAATACTCTGTGATATAAGAATTGTTGTATCTTGTATCATAGAAGATAATTATTTAAAGTATGCATATGTGCATGCTATGTTGGCTAATAACAAAGGTCAATCCAATCAAGGGCTGTTTTGGCAACCGCAACAAGTGATTTTTTTTTAGTGAATGACTGAATGAATTCAACTTTTCCAGTTAATGAACAATGCAGAGAAATGCAAGGCCAGAGCATTTCTTAAAAATAATCTAACTTGATTTTAACATAATTAATCGAGTTAGCTGCAAACACTTATGTGATGATGTTCTTTGAAGCTAAGATAATTGTATGATTTTTATAATAGGCTCAAATGCACACTTTACCTTCACCAACAAAGTATATAATTTTATCAGTGGCAATGAAACAAGTTTTAGAGTATGGGGTGCTTACGTTACTATAGGAAGAAGACTGGTCTCATGAATATTAATTAGCTTGCAGCACATTGCTATGTATTCTCTCATGTTAAAATAAATATTTATGAGCCATAAAATTTCCATGCTGTCTTGTCATTGAGATACAATATCCAGCCAGTTTTACATTTACTTAGAAATTTTTCCTATAAATAACATGTAATTAATCCAGATAGTGAGTAACTATAACTTATTAGTATTGTGTATATAAGATATTGCACCCTTGGTAAATATGAGCTAAACAGACATAAAAAAAACATAAAAAAAAATGTTTTTACTTTTTCCTTTTCTCTTCAAATATCTAAGCACTTGAAGAAAAAGATCTGCTAATGCCAGTATTCAGAGTACAAGTGGAATAAATTAAACAAATGTGTTTTTCTCTAAAATGTGTATGCAAAAATGATTATAAAAAGTATAAAAATAACAAAATAAAAATCCTAAAACAATGGGCTCAGATCCCCTGTCATATGTTTTATTCCTTATTACACAGAGCAGTTATTTGCAAAGGGGGTTGAACAAAGTATTAAATGAAGGGCTGCAATTGTTGAATACATTTTTGTGAATATTTTGAATGACCGACAAAGAGACCAAAGACACTTTTGCATAGCCTGTTTTGCTCCCATTTATCAAGCGTTTTCTTGATCATCAGAAATATCCTTTTAGTGTTAGCTATCAGAGGTAGTACACATTTTAATATCAGACGAAGGGAAAGTGGCACCTAGCATAAATAGTGCCAATTGGGATGCAGCCATTGGGTTATTCTTTTTCTCTATAGAAAACCACACACTCACCACGTGGCTGCTCTCTGTTAACAGCTGCTACAGCCTTTTAGTCAGATTTTTAGACAGACAGAGAGAGAGAGAGAGAGAGAGGGGAAAGTTAGCGTGTCCCACTCAAGTGGCCGCGCTCCAGCGACTCTGAAACACCTGTCATAATGAGGGCCACGCTGGACATGCTCCAGTGATCTGTGAGCCAACGCATGTCTATTAGTGTGTGTTTTTGCAGCACACCTTGCCGTGTGTAAATGTGTGTATTTTGCCTTCCATTTGGACAGAGATCAGTTTCACCTGCAATGGCGCGGAACAACACAAACACATAAACAGTAAACAGCAAACACAGCACAGGTGTGGCCAAACATCTGCTAGGGTTACTGTGGTTACAAACTTAATACAGGAGCACTGGCAGTTAAATTTTGGCTAGCTACTCGTGTGTGTTTCTGAGTGATTAGCGGCGTCTATAATTGTGTCTCTGTGTGTGTGTTTGTAGGAATGATTCAATAAGAGCTAATGTTTATCACTTTTTAATCCACAAATGATCAGCGTTTGTAGTTACATGGGTGTGTGTCTCATATTAACCACAGTAATGGGGCCTGTTTACCCGAGAGGATCCTCATATGCCTTGAATGAATCCATCCATCTTTCTTTAAATTACTCATCTTTATTTCACAACATACCTCCTCTCTCTCTGCTTTGGGAATTCTCTCCACTTTTGCAATGATTTCTTTCACTAGAGAGATTTTTCTTGTCTCTCTCTCTCTCTCTCTCTCTCTCTTACCTGCACAGAAACTCTTCCACAAAATACCTCAATCTGTCTGTCCTTCCTTTTAATGGCCCCCACACCCCCGCCCCATTCTTCCCCCTCCACCGTTTCTCGTCCTCTCTGATCCTTTCTGTCAGCTGAACTCTTTCATCTGTCCTTCGCCTTTATCTGCACCCCACTCGTCTGCCTGAAGGAGGGATGGAGGGTTCCCCTCTTTCATTTGAGTTAGAGATGTGCTGTTTTATGTTAACATGCCCAGACTGATGCAGATAGAATCTGACACTCTGTCTCTCTTACACACACACAGTTTGGTCGCACAGAAGGAACAGCAAAAAGACACAGAATACTTTCACTCCAGACATGAAGGGCTTACTTGCAAAGTTTTGGGAGTGACAACTTAAATGCATTCGTGAATCTCTTAAATTAAATTATTATCCATGTCTATACTACTAATATGGTTGCAAATAAAAAATTGAACTAACAAATATATTCACAACAAAGATGTAATAATAATAATTGGTATTGGTATTCTAAAAAATCCCCAAAACAAATAATAATTGGTATTCTAAAAAAAAAAAAAAAAAAAAAAAAAAAAAATCAATCAAATATTTTACAAAAACAATATTATTAGACATTGTTTAGCAGTGAGGTCCAATTTTAATACTGAATTGGAAGCTTTGAGAGTAAAACTGTTAGATGGGTGACGTATTGGACCCATAATTAACAATATTTGGCACTTTTTATAGCAGGAAGAACTATTCTAACAAAACAGTGACATATTAATGACAAATAAAATAAAGATATGAAGAGTTCAGATGCAAAAGCCTCTAAATGCCATTTGAAATTTTCTTCTTTAATGATGATTTTTATCAAACTTGTATATTTAAGTTCAGTAATTTCACTTAAATAACAATTAATAGGTAATTATCATTGCCATTTAAGTGAAATCACTGAATAAAAATTATCATTCTAGAAGAAAATTTCAAATGGCATTTAGAGGCTTTTGCATCTGAACTCTTCATATCTTGATTAACAGTTAATAGTATAAACAGTTAATAAACAGTTAAATCTCAAATTAAAGTTTCAATAAGAATCTGGATGAATACACAACACTTGTGCACTGAATCGTGAATAATCTTTATAGTTGCGTCTGGTTATGTTACAGTATTTATTTATTTATTTTTTTATAATTGGTACCCAGGAAAATAGACTTTTTTCACACTTTATTCCAACTTTTTATTACATATTTAATATGCATGTAGTGAAGTTGTGTCTGGAGTGTAAAATTAATTTAGGCTATGTGTTCCATGTTTCAATTTAATCATTTGTCATTGACACAATGAAACAACAAATTGTGTGGATGTCATTTTTGGCTAAATGGTTAAGCTTGCACACATTATTCGCAGCCTAAAATTCAACAAATCGCCATATGTGGCAAGTCTTAGCTCTATTACTAGATGTTATTTTGATGGATTTAGTGAAAATGGCCAGATGGAAGGAACTGTCCTCTGCACCCAAAGGGATATTGTTAAAATAGCTAAATCTGGTCAATTGGTTTTGGATATTGCTCATGTGCTAGATGTGAATAGTAACAATTTTCACAGAATTATTCAAAAGCACAGTGAGACCATACCATGCAAGCACTATGTAAAGTGCTGTGGTTTGTCAAGGAAGAGTGGTGAGCATTAGTGATAGGAGAATTAAAATCACCTGAATGTGGGACTTCCTCAAAACTGCATCTAAATAACATGGATGAGACATCCAACTTCCAATTTCATCTTGAACTCTAAGCCAATGGCTATAAGAGAATGTGTTCAGAGGTTGTGTACCAGTAACAAAGCCATTTATTAGTTTATCTACTGCAAATATCACCTTGGACTGCATTTTATATAGCGCTTTCATTGACCCAATAGTCACCAAAGCGCTTTACATTTGACTCAAATTCACCCATTCACTCACCCATTCATACACCGACGGCGGTGTCAGCCATGCGCGCCATCCTATTATATTTTACATATTGTTGAAACTTGGCAGCGCATACTACAGTTTGCAGTGATTATCACGCATGAAGAAAATAGGCGCTGTTCATGTGCGCACTTTGCTATGCGCGCGGCAGCTCTGCCTGCGTTGGCGCTAGAACATACACGGCAGATTTAATAATATTTCCAAACTCCCTTGGTAAATAGTGAGGTCTCATAGATACGCAAAGCAGTTCGACATCATCAGGGCTGCATAAAGTCTCTCTCACTGTGTATTTTTTTCAACATTTGTCACTCATGTATATGCAGATTCCTCCTCCATTGAGATATCCAGCTGCAGACCCGCAGCACCACCAGTTTCAGAAACCCAGCGCCAGAACCGGAAGTTAGGGAGGGCGGGGTGGAATTATTATTATTAGTGCATTATAGTTATTTTTGCAAGAATGTAAGGACAAAATGGGCCTGAGATTGAGTTCCTCATTTGATACATTGTAAGTTAAATTTATACAAGATTGTTGTGATAAAACAGGCCTAGGGTTGAATTGGTCATTGTTTCGTTTAAAACAAGGCCGAATTTTATCTCTCTCTCTTTTAGATTATGACATTATTATTTTACACGAAAAAAAATGCATGCTGCACATGTTCTTGTGAAATAAGGTATATTTTATAAAAAATGCCCATACGTTGTTGTTTTTTTTTTTATTAAACAATCAAAATCAACTTACAAAAACATATCTTCAATATCAAAACAATTTAAGATTTTTATAAACAAAATAAATAAATAAACAGAACATAAAATACCACAGGGATCTCAGTTAACGAATTGTGTCTAATTTTGAAAACCTCCAAGGCTTGTCTTGTTTTTATATCTTTCAAAGCTTTCTTATACAGAGTTAACTCCTTCATTAAAAACAAAAACAAAGGTCTTACCTTTAAATCTACACGTATGTATGAACTGCTTAGATAAAACAATTAAACTGTTATACATTAAAATGCCCATAAGTTTCAAGTATTATTTTTTCACCATCATGATCAGGAAGTAACTCATAATACAATGAAACGGATAACTATATACAAATATATTACACAAAATCAAAGTTTTAAAATGCGTATTGTACTGTAATGTAGCATTATAATATACATAGAGAGTAGGACTATGGAGTCAAAGTAGGGCCATATATATCTGCAAAATAAAACAATGTTTCGCAAAAAAAATATATGTTTTGCAAATAAAAACAAATGTTTTGCAAAAAAAAATATATGTTTTGCAAATAAAAAAAATGTGGTGCAAATAAAAGTAGAGTATTGAGGAAAAAATTATTTTTTGCAAGTAAAAAAAATAATTGCAAAAGAAAAGTTGACCAATGGGGGAAAAAATAAAGTTTAGCAAAGTAAAACTTTAGCAGCATTGACTTTGCAACACATACTTCCCTTTGCGCCGCTCCTTTAAATCCGCGTTTCAGTCATCCGTGCCTCTGCGGCGCACGCTTTGCTTTACGCTTCCTTTTTCTTTGCACCTCGCTTTGTGTCCCTGGTTTGACGTGGGGGCGGGGTCAAGAGGTTGGGGTGTGTACAACATAGACATCATATAGGTAGACGCCCTATCGACCGCTACTGCCTATTAGCACGGACGAGAATTGGAGCCGCCATCTTAAACCGGTCATCCGCTCCGCTCAGTGTAATCTGAATAGCAGGTGAAATGAGCTGTCAGCGCATTAAATTAATCATATCTCACTGAATACTGAACTGATTTTCACGGGGGTTTTTTGCTGCAAAGGTCATACATGTAGCTATGATACAGGACACATGGTTCGGCGTATTTTAATATCCATTGTAGGTTAACAGTAATATAATATTCTCATATAAGATATAAAGTGACCAGACACAATATATGTGATGAAGGATATAATGTATTTTATAATTTACACACTATAAATATAATAAAGAAGCAGAAACAGATAGTAGCAGTAAAGTAAGATATTTTAATAAGTTGAAGAAACAGTTTATGATTGACACACGCACATACACACGCACACACGAACAGACACACACACACACACACACACACACTCTCTCTCTCTCTCTCTCTCTCTCTCTCTCTCTCTCTCTCTCTCTCTCTCTCTCTCTCTCACACACACACACAGAACGCAGCCACCTGTAATAAAAATTGAGAAGAAGCTTTTCAACGTGTTTGCATCAGTAACGTTAATTTCTAAAAATTAAATTCGGACAACATTAAGCCTATACCTTTTTTATTGTATGTGGATGTAGGAGGGGAAAATGTCGAGACTAAAGCCCTATCGGATTAACTTTATAAGGGTAGATGGGGTAAGTTAATGTAATTTTACCACAGGACTTCTGTAATATCAATAGCCAAATCGCATGTGGTAAGATATAGGTTATCAATAAAACTAGAAGTTGGAGAGGTAACTCAATTTGCGCATCGCTGTCATGCGTGTAGGCTATATTACGTTGCTTTCTGATGTGCGCAAACACAAACCTATACAACAGGGCAGTTAAATGCTTATCTGACAACCTAGAAGCTCTTGTAATTATTACTTTAACAGTTACCCCACCTCTCCATGCCGAGTGAACACCGGCTGATGCAGTAAACAGCATTTCACAACGATTTCAGTACAGTAATAGCAAATATCCTTGCTCCTTCTCGATTATCTGGCAATATTCTATTCACAAAATACAACCAATAGTGCGGTAATGTTAAGACTTACTTGTGAAAAGCCCTATTTTCGGTGGCCCGGCGATTAGAACAGGAAAATGCTCCACAGTGCTCTGGCATCTTATCTGCTGCCACGCAACGAGACTAGGAAGACGACCGGCTCAAGATGGCGGCCGGATTTCTCGTTTTCCAGCGGCCAATAGGGTATCTAGTCTCTATATGATATCTATGCTTGTACACACCCCAACCTCTTGACCCCGCCCCCCACGTCAAATCAGGGACACAAAGCGAGGTGCAAAGAAAAAGGAAGCGCAAAGGAAAGCGTGCGCCGCAGAGGCACGGATGACTGAAACGCGGATTTAAAGGAGCGGCGCAAAGGTTGCAAAGTCAATGCTGCTGAAGTTTTACTTTGCTAAACTTTATTTTTCCCCCATTGGTTAACTTTTCTTTTGCAATTATTTTTTTTACTTGCAAAAAAGCATTTTTCGTCAATACTCTACTTTTATTTGCAAAACATTTTTTTTTTTTTGCAAAACATATTTTTTTTTTGTTGCAAAACATTTTTTTTATTTGCAAAACATATATATTTTTTGCAAAACATTTTTTTTATTTGCAAAACATATATATTTTTTGCAAAACATTTTTTTATTTGCAAAACATATTTTTTTTTTTGCAAAACATTGTTTTATTTTGCAGATATATATGACCCTATATTTACTCCATATAGGACGTTTTATGTTCAATAAAAGCTGTTTCATGTGTAAAATACCCTCCAAATTACGTTAGGTGGCGTTATTAGGTTTCGAAACTAAGCCCCGCCCCTTACTTCCGGTTCTGGCGCTGAGTGCTACGGGTCTGCAGCTGGATACACAAGCCTCCATTCCTTTTCCCGGACGCGTCGGAGCGGTCTTCCGAGTTGAGCACGGAGTCTCGGTGAACATCATAAGGTTAGATTACCGGTAGCTACTCGAAACAGCTCCTTTGGTTGATACGAAGCTCATCCATTTTGGGTGTGGCCGCACATTGCTGAGGATTGACTGCAGCGGTGGTTTGTTAGTTCGTTGGCGGAGATGTTCCCTGACGCCTCCCATGATGTGTGTTGCTCGGATGGCTGCTGGCAGGTTATCCGGTGGTGTTGATTGATTGAAGTGGTCGGAAGGACAGCAAAGTTTATCTGGAGTAAACACGACTTAGTTCATATTCCCACCGCACGGTTATCACAGCACGACAAATTAAGCGTAGTTCTAGTGACGTAAGCTTGCATGGTAGCTCAGCTGGTGGTACAGAATTGTATTGTGATGTACGTGAAACATGAGTTACGACAAGAGCTCAAAGACTTGAAACTATCTAAAATGGAAATGTTTATTTCAGCAATTGTGTTTTCATGTCACACCTAATTTTGTTAACACTATTCGGTATGTTTAGTGTAGGTGTATAAAACACGATGGAACATTAACCATTTAGCACCACTCACCAGACATTCAGAACTGCGGTGATACATAGGCCTACAAAAACCAACCTAATAAAATGTTGCCAGATTCATGTTCATCTAACTAAACATGCTTTTGACGCCAATCACTGGACATTTTGCATTAAACTGTCGTGAAACATGCAACAAAATGTAATGCAATCCATCACTTTTGGCCACTATGGAGACACTCTGTCATCTGTCAAAATCTGTCATTTACTCACCCTCATTTCATTCCAAATCTGGAAAATAAAAGAATATAATTTCAGAAATGGTTAAATGTTTTTTTTTTTTTTTTTTATCCACATGAAAGTCAATGGTCACAAAAAATATTTGGTTACCAACGTTCCTAATGTTTTTTTGACGAAAAAAAGTCCCGCAGGTTTGGAATGACACGAGGTGAGAAATATTATGGTAGAATTATATATTTTTTTTGCTGAACTATATACTTTTAAGGTTAACTCCTTCCCTACCAGCATTTTTTTTCAGCATCAAAAGCGTTTTTGATCATTTTCACAAATTTCATGCTCTCAAAATATTTTGTTGTATGAATATCTAAACTTGTAATATATCAAAAGAAAGAACAGGGCCTCTGCTTTAACTCTTAAAAAAAGAGTTGTTTCATAATAAAAGCTGATAATTTCTGCTCCTTCATTCCCCCTGTTTTGATCAGGAGATGCGTAATAGCACCCACAACCGTATAACAGTGAAAATCCAAAAAATGCAGTCAATGGCGGGGAAAGAGTTAATCAAACAACTTAAGAAAAAGAGTTTCGCTCACTGCTCTTGCTCGAATAACTTCTATGAATATTTGAATTATGAAAGACCTTCAAACTGTTGTTTATTTAAAGCTTTTATTTAAATAAGTCAAATTATGTTAAACTCCCTTAAATTATTATGTTTTCTCAGATTACTTAGTCCCCCCAGAAGCACTGACAATTAATATAGCAACCTTTTGCTTTTTTTAAACCACAATTTATGCACTTAAAGTGTAACAAAGATGTTTTTGCTACTGCAATTCTCGGAAGCCCTTCTCATCCATGTTTATGCAATCGACATTGTGTTTTGCTTGTAGTGATATTTCAAACTAGTTGAGCTTCAATGATAATTAAAGGTGCTGTAAGCGATATTTGTTTGGATCACCACACATATGTCCCAACTACCTGACAGATATCACTGAGATAGGAGTCGTGAGAAATCACATCTGTCTCTGAGACTGCCCTAGGCCTGTAAACAGCAGAAAAGAGTCAGGGGAGCAGCCTGTGCTTTTTTTAATCAGGAACTTTATCTGCCTGTGCTTGTGTGTGGTGGTGTGCTTTAAATTAGCAATAGTTAATATACTGTATATTTAGAGAGACGGTAGTACTGTGTAAGGGGGTGGAGACTGAAATCATGATGCTCAATATGGCAGCTGTATTAATGAAAGTTGACATTTAGGTTACAGCACCTATTTAAACATTTTTATTATGATTTATCCTAAAGAAGCACAATTTATTTTATGCCATTATCAAGTTTTTTATTAATGTGTCACCAAAAAGTGTTGTGGGCGGGGTTTGGGCGGGCATCCAGGCTACCAAAATGCTATTTATTGTTTAAATTTCATAATAAAGTTGACAGAATTTTACAGCTATTTGTTTCCTATCAATTAAAAACAAAGCACAAAGCGTATTGCGATTTATTGGATGGGAGGCATGCTGCAAATAATGTTTATTCAGGTTTCGTTTACACATTAACTGACAACAATATAGACTAAAAGATCGATTCTTCAGATTTAAAGAAATAGTTAACCCAAAAATGAAAATTATGCCATGATGATTTACTCACCCTCAAGCCATAGGTGTTTTCTTCTTTCGGTCGATCACAATCGGAGTTATATTAAATAATATTCAGGGCCAAGCACCAACATTTTTGAAGCTCCAAAAAAGCGCATCATAAAAGTACGACTCCAGTGGGTTAATAAATCAAAAAATATGTACATTTTGTAAAAACAATATCCATATTTAAAACTTTATAAAACTATGATCACTGGCTTCCGGCAACGGCCGTATGCATGTTCTTGAGAGATTTGGCAGGGTGACCTTTGACCTGACGTAGGACTAAAGCGCATCATAAAGTACAACTCCAGTGGGTTAATAAATCCAAAAAAGTGTACATTTTGTAAAAACAATTTCCATATTTAAAACTTTATGAAACTATGATCACTGGCTTCCGGCAATGGCCGTATGCATGTTCAAGAGAGATTCGGCAGGGTGACCTTTGACCTGACGTAAGCTTAGGTGAGATTTGATAGATGCAGAAATGCAGAGGACAGAGCAAAAAGCAGAGTTTCGATATAAGAGAAGGGGACATACATAGGACGTAGCTATGTTCTGCATGAACAGAAGCAGATTAAGCACTCTAAAGAGAAGTGACAACCGTTTTAGGCTGCAGTGTGAACATGACCACAGCATGACCGCGGTAGAGAGAAAAGGGCAGAGAGAGAAAACCAGAGGCGGGCAGTAAAGGGCAGAAAGAGACAGACAAAGGCGAGTTATTGTGTGAAAGAGTGTGTATATAAAGCTAATCCAGATAGAATGCAAATATTTGGTGGTTAATGTACGAGTGTGTGCGAGGTAGAGTATGTCAGTCCCTAAAGAGTTCAGAGTTAGAGTATTCTCACGTCTGAGCCACGTTGCTACGGGAAACAGTCTCAATGCCTATTGTTATAATAGAGCGAGAGAGAGCGAGTGTGGATGTGTGCAAGTCTTATATAACTGTCTGTATAAAATCCCTGCTTATGAAACGTGCGTTTAGAGACTTTATTGAATAGGATCTCAGTGAGGGGCTGAGTGCAGCATGACATTCTCTCTTCATGACAGAGTGTGCCTGTGCTGAGGGTCGAGAATATGTTAAGCTCACGAAGCTAAACACATCTAGAAGTAAAGAGAACAGAATGTTTTTGAACCCCTTTCTCTCTCTCTGTCTATCTATCAATAATCATTACTCTAATGGTGCAATAACAAAACTGCCTAGGATAAAAAATGTTTTGCAATAACAAAACTGCCTAAGATTTCAAAAATGGATGTATTCCTGTGAGAAAAAGACAGAGAAAAAAGAATGGTGTTTGTGTGAGAGAGAGCAGAAATATGAAAAAGTTTGCTTAACAGCTGACATTGTTTTAGAAGATAAGGCTCTGTGTGAGGACAAACTATTGTTTTCAAGATACACGCATATTACCCAATGTCGGGCTGGGCAACATACTCAAAAAATCAAAAGCACCAACAACAGAAAAGCCAAGCCGAAACTTATTTATGAAGAGCAACTAATTATATTTAAGATTTATGCATTCTAAATATGGAATATTTCCCATTTAATCAAATACTGTACATGCGTAGTGGCTATATATTAAAACAACAACTCCATTGCCAATTGTTGTAAGCACATGTTTGGCTCATAGACTGTTGTTTGGCTACTTGTGGGGAAAAATACTACAAATGTCCACACAAATATAATGATACATGCTGAAAGCCCACTTGTGACGACATAGGAGAGAAGTGGTCCTACCTTAAAATAAACTTAGTGTATGTATGGGACTTCAAAAGTATTTAAAGGAATACCAAGGTACACAAGCAATGGTAATTGAACTTTAAAGGGGACCTATCATGCTAAATCCACTTTTTCAGCCCTTAAATTCCTTTTTTCGCTAAGTGTTTATAAGTACAGAAAAGTTGAAATTTATTTTCTTCAGGTGCTTCGTTTATATCTTTATATTCTGTTTTGGTCATATTTTGCAACCTGCTCCGATTATTCTGTTCTTTATGACGTATTTTGAACAATTACAGCGTACAGTATTTGCAGCGGAACTGCCAAATAAGGACAATGGTCATTTAGCTGTGGTGTTTTCTGATGCTTTTCTAAACGTATCGTATTATCAATACAGATTTTTAGTGGTAAGATGATTAGACCGTAGTCATTTATCATCTTAGTGTCCTTGTTTGAACAAGGGAAATAATCGACTTTCACTTATAACACAATACAGTTACATACCATTGCAATACATCCTTATAAAGAAATTGTTCTGCAGGTTCGTCATCTTCTTTTTCAGCTCGCTCTGGCTCGAACATGTAAGGCTTGATGGACAAATCTTCCGTTTCCGTCATCCATTTTACATGCTTAGAAAAACGCAACGTTTTATTTTGTGTCACCGTCCGAGTCGAGTTACACTGCTCGAGTAACTGTATTTAAATAGGGAAAACGTGGAGGTGTGTGGTCGCTTCTGTGTTTGGCCCATATTGAATGAACTGGGCTAGTTAAGTGCTATCAAAGTGTCTCGCGCGCCAGAGCGATTGAGTGCATACACTGAGAGACAAGTACCAACTCGTCTTAGTTAAAGGGAATAACATGGTATATATGAAAAAATGGTGGAGTATCCCTTTTAAGGGTTTTCGTGTTGGCAAAGTGTTATGGTGTGTTCACAAAGTCAATGCAAAGACACGACTAGACGCATCATTCACATTCGAAATGTCTTTATCTGCGGAACAGGGCCGTTTGACGTTGAGCTCAATGAAAACCTTCGATATTCATTGCTACCAAACGTGGATTGTAGGAAAAGATCCCAGATAATCCAGTGCTCTGTTTGTTATTTGTGTTAAAGTTCTTTTTTACGGAATAAGAAATCACTTCAAATGATATATAGGCGATGCTTGAATGAGCAGAAAATGATGATTGATGATTCAAATGATTCAATGATTCAATGATTCAGTGAGCTGATTCATTGCAGAGTTGTTCATTTGCGAATCAGGCATCGCAAGTTCTGATCTCAATTACCTACAACGCCGCCATTCCTGAAATATAAGCTAAACATTTTCCATACGCCATGACGCATTTGCGTGAAATTTTTTTAATTTAAAATGAAAATAAGATAAAGTCACTGATATCTGATAGATAAATACATAAATAAATAAAGTTAGAAAGTTTTTAAAATAAAAGTATTTACATATTTACAGTGGAAATATGTATATTCGATTGTCTTATATTCGCCGTCATCAATGTAGTTCAATATTTATCTAATTAAATCGTAAGAAAAGCTAAAAAATTGCATTAGTGTTTACACTTTTCAAGTTACGCAACATTTCTCAATCTTAGCGTTAAAACAAACAAACAAAACAAACAAAACAAATATTTCTAGGCTACTGTGTAGCCTACAATGTAAGTCTTTGAAGATTTTGAACGAATCGTTGAATCACTGATTCAGCAGCTTGTTCCTCAGTGCTCCGGTTTCCCCCACAAATCCAAAGACACTTTGGGTCAAACTGACTGATAAAGATTATTTGTAGCTCAACCTTATTTTTTGAAATTACTGTTTAGTCCTTT
>NW_024121876.1:7404803-7714699 GCF_016745375.1 Pimephales promelas | reverse complement strand
AACAACCCCACTTTTGTCAAAAAGGTGGCGCTACTGAGCCCTCACCACGCCCGTGTCTGCAACTTTGCACATGTCTACTGGCTAATAAATGTGATGTGTCTGTCGAGTTATGCATATTGAAGCATGCTAAGGGTCTCAAAAGCATCCTAAAAGCATCCTAAAAGAAGGGTAAAGTTTGATGCGTTGCCACGGCAACAGTTTCAAAGATATCAAGAATCCATTCACAGGTCTACATCTGCCGTATGTTTACATTATACAGATGAAGTTTGAAGCAAATCGGGTAAAAATAAAAGGGTGATATTCAAAGCATTTTGAAAGTGACACACTTCCTGCTGCCAGTGGTGGCGCTATAACTTTGACTCACAATAGTCACATCCATGTGATCGTCCTCTTACAGCGAACACACTGCTGAAGTTTCATCAAGATCAGTTAATGTATGCTGAAGTTATAACACACTTCCTGTTTCACGTTTCTCGCCATGATTTCGTTTCCTCGCCACGGCCAACCGTTCGAGATATCAAAAATCCCCTCGCAAACTTTCATCCTCAATGTCTTGACTTCACGCTGACCGAGTTTCGTCGAATTTGGATCAAAGCTCTAGGAGGAGTATTCAAATACCATTGCGAGCGTTTTACAAACAACCTCAATAGCCGACTTCCTGTTGGGCTGGGGTAAAAAGTAAAGCGCGAGGTATAGATGAAACGATGAGATCAACATGTGTACCGAGTTTCATATTATTACATGCAAGCGTGTTTGAGTTATGGACCAAGTGTTCGGACCCCGTTCCAGGGGCGCTGACGAGCCCCCCTGCCACGCCCGGGTACCATCTTCAGCCCGGCTCTGATGGCCGCGGGTCTGACCCGTGTGCAAAGTTTCAAGAGTTTTCGAGCATGTTAAGGGCCCCAAAAGTGCCCGAATAGTCGTAAGAAAAAATAATAAATAATAAATAAATATAGCTGCGAGCAGCGATGGCGGGCCCAAGCCGGTGGCACCGCAACCCGGTTCCTTTAGTTACCTAAAGGCACCCGGTGGCGGTGCCGAAGGCTTTGGCCCTTTTATGATTAAATGTTAAAACGGCTTGCCATACTCTGTCATTTCGACTAGTCAAAATTATGTTACAGATATCTTAAATGATAATACAAACTATCCAAAATGTAATTACGAATAGACAGAAAGACGTTGTTGATATCTACAATGTTAATTCCGGACAGGCAAACTTAGCTTTTAAATGTTAAAAGGGCTTGCCATACAGGGACGTAGGCTCAGAGAGAGGCTCACCATATTCAAACCAAAATATCTGACTTCCTCTTGGTCCGAGCTAATGACTATGTATTAGAAAGTTGTCCGGCTTGAGGAGTACAATGTATATACCGATTTTTGTAACTGTAGATAAAACTAACAACCCCACTTTTGTCAAAAGGTGGCGCTATTTAGTCCTTGCACCATGCCCGTTTCTGAAACTTTGCACGTCTACTGGCTAATAAATGTGATGTATCTGTTGAGTTTCAAGCAATTTCAATTTCAATTTGACTGTTGAAAAGAAGTGCGCCGATTAGATACTCAGGATCGGTATCGGCTCTGACACTGCCATCTTTGACGAGGCTGATTCAAATTCTATATTGTGCATATACTATTCTATGTAGGCACAAAGGCACAAAAACTTTCTAAAGTACCATAAAGTTTTTGTGTACTGTATTATTAGTGTTCTGAAGCTATTATGTGATATAGAAATTAATATTTAAGTCATTAAATTCAAGAACACAAACTTTTCCCTCTCTGCGCCTGTCAGTCATTCTCCATTCAGCATTCAAACAGCACGTCACATTCGGTTACAGTCAATGATGAAACGATCTTCAAGATGATTCAATGTTAATCCTATTATACTGGATCTTTAAGATAAAGGTCTAAAGGTCTATATTTTCGAATGAAGAAACTTTTTCTTGCTGGACTTTATTGCTGTAACTTAATCGTGTTACTTTCTACCGGGTGTCGGACGCTGTCGGTTAGATCACAACACTAGAGTCAGAGCACTATAATTGTTCTTCACGCACACAGTAACTGAAATTTAAAACCTTTAAAAGAAAAGGCTCAATAAACTATTGCATAGATAGATAATGTATAATACACTGTTCATAAATATGTATTTCCTTTGTGCTTTGAACTTTTCAATACGGACTCAATGCGCTGTAACTTCATGTGGCTTCAAGCACATCATTCTCCGCTCGGGATGCACATAAGTGCTTTGTGCTGCACCGTATTGGAGCCGTAATATCATAATGCAGTGACGTAATGACAGATTATTAATTGCCTTTCAATTATATGTTGCTGCGTCATTAAACATCTGTCCTATGCATTTCAAACATTTATAGCAGCCATGGCTATATTTTTTATGATTTTTGTTATCTTGTTTTTCATGAATGTATTTTTAAAAATAAGAGCAATGTGTATTATCTATTATTAATATGGTTTATAATAGCATTTTTGTCATAGATTATGACAAAGTAATCATATGATCCACCAGCGAGGAACCAGCAGAACAGAGTGAACATTCTTTCTGTTTAGTTCAATCCTACTTAATAGGAATTTATTTAAAATGCTCGCTCTACTCCACACCATTAATGTCTTGTGCGGACATCCGTATTTTGACTTTCGGTTTTAAGTAAGCGATTTAAAAGCTCCCAAGTCCCAGCGGAGTCACACGTTGATTAACCGGTGGGAATATACACAATAGGCCTACCTGATATTGAACACAAGAGGGCAGTATAGCACTACGTATGACTCAGATTATTATTTTTTTATGAATTTTACAACAATTCTGGCTGTTTTTGAACGTAAACATAATTCTTAAATGAAAAAAAGGAAAAATTGGGGAAGTTATAATATTTGTATAATTTAATTTAGAAACAAATGATGTATAATTACATTTTTAGAAGATATGAGGCTTTTAGTGTTTACTTTTTTGACATTACTTTAATCTTTTGCCATAGTTGCACATGTCTACTGGCTAATAAATGTGATGTATCTGTTGAGTTTCAAGCAATTTCAAGCATGCTAAGAGTCCCAAAAGCATCAAAAAAGAATGTTAAAGTTTGATTCGTTGCCACGGCAACAGTATCAAAGATATCAAAAATTCATTCACAGGTCTACATCTGCCGTGTATTTACATTATACAGATGAAGTTTGAAGCAAATCGGTTAAAAATAAGAGAGTGGTTTCAAAGCATTTTGAAAGTGACACACTTCCTGCTGCCAGTTGGTGGCGCTATAATTTTGACTCACAATAGTCACATCCATGTGATCGGTCTCTTACAGCGAAAACACTGCTGAAGTTTCATCAAGATCAGTTAATGTATGCTGAAGTTATAACACACATCCTGTTTCATGTTTCTCGCCATAATTTCGTTTCCTCGCCACGGCCAAACCGTTCGAGATATCAAAAATCCCTTGGCACCTTTTCATCCTTAATGTCTTGACTTCACGCTGATCGAGTTTCTGTCGAATTTGGTTCAGTGCTCTAGGAGCAATACTTTAAATTCCATTGCATGTGTTTTAAACACAACCCTAAATAGCCGTCTTCCTGTTGGGCTGGGGTAAAAAGTAAGAGTGTGAAGTAGGCTATATATGAAACGATGAGATCTATATGTGTACCAAGTTTCATATTATTACATGCAAGTGTGTTTGATTTATGGACCAAATTTTCAGACCAAGTTTATTGACCAAGTTAATCTGATTAATAAACTAATTATATAAAACTATTGTCAATGCACTACAATTAAACTAGTTATATGTCTTTACTTATAAAAAATAAAAATAAAAACTTATTTAAAAATACCAGGCTTGAGAAATGTATTTTCTTTATGCAGGTCATACACACAGCAGTGAAATGGTTAAGCCCCCTCCCCCTGCACACACACACACAGACACACACAGACAGCCAGACAGCAAAACACATGTAGGCTCAGAGTGACCATATTCAAACAAAAATATCTGACTTTCTGTGGGTCCTAGCTAATAAGTGTCAATTAGAAAGTTGTCCGGCTCGAGGAGTACAATATACATACCAATTTTT
Organism: Pimephales promelas; assembly: GCF_016745375.1. The sequence continues at coordinate 7,710,631 of NW_024121876.1, read as the reverse complement.
GTAACTCTAGTTAAAACTAACAACCCCACTTTTGTCAAAAGGTGGCGCTACTGAGCCCTCACCACGCCCGTTTCTGAAACTTTGCACATGTCTACTGGCTAATAAATGTGATGTGTCTGTCGAGTTTCATGCATTTTGAAGCATGCTAAGGGTCTCAAAAGCATCCTAAAAGCATCCTAAAAGAAGGGTAAAGTTTGATGCGTCGCCACGGCAACAGTTTCAAAGATATCAAGAATCCATTCACAGGTCTACATCTGCCGTATGTTTACATTATACATATGAAGTTTGAAGCAAATCGGGTAAAAATAAAAGGGTGATATCAAAGCATTTTGAAAGTGACACACTTCCTGCTGCCAGTTGGTGGCGCTATAACTTTGACTCACAATAGTCACATCCATGTGATCGTCCTCTTACAGCGAACACACTGCTGAAGTTTCATCAAGATCAGTTAATGTATGCTGAAGTTATAACACACTTCCTGTTTCACGTTTCTCGCCATGATTTCGTTTCCTCGCCACGGACAAACCGTTCGAGATATCAAAAATCCCCTCGCAAACTTTCATCCTCAATGTCTTGACTTCATGCTGACCGAGTTTCGTCGAATTTGGATCAAAGCTCTAGGAGGAGTATTAAAAATTCCATTGCGAGTGTTTTACGAACAACCCTAAATAGCCGACTTCCTGTTGGGCTGGGGTAAAAAGTAAAAGCACGAGGTATAGATGAAACGATGAGATCAACATGTGTACCGAGTTTCATATTATTACATACAAGCGTGTTTGAGTTATGGACCAAGTGTTCGGACCCCGTTCCAGGGGGCGCTGACGAGCCGCCCTGCCACGCCCGGGTACCAGCTTCAGCCCGGCTCTGATGGCCGCGGGTTCTGACCCGTGTGCAAAGTTTCAAGAGTTTTCGAGCACGTTAAGGGCCCCAAAAGTGCCCAAAAGGTAGTAAAATAATAATAAATATAGCTGCGAGCAGCGATGGCGGGCCCAAGCCGGTGGCACCGCAACCCCGGTTCCTTTAGTTACCTAAAGGCACCCGGGTAGCGGTGCCGAAGGCTTTGGCCCTTTTATGATTAAATGTTAAAACGGCTTGCCATACTCTGTCATTTCGACTAGTCACAATTATGTTACAGATATCTTAAATGATAATACAAACTATCCAAAATGTAATTACGAATAGACAGAAAGACGTTGTTGATATCTACAATGTTAATTCCGGACAGGCAAACTTAGCTTTTAAATGTTAAAAGGGCTTGCCATACAGGGACGTAGGCTCAGAGAGAGGCTCACCATATTCAAACCAAAATATCTGACTTCCTCTTGGTCCGAGCTAATGACTATGTATTAGAAAGTTGTCCGGCTTGAGGAGTACAATGTATATACCGATTTTTGTAACTGTAGATAAAACTAACAACCCCACTTTTGTCAAAAGGTGGCGCTATTTAGTCCTTGCACATGCCCGTTTCTGAAACTTTGCACATGTCTACTGGCTAATAAATGTGATGTATCTGTTGAGTTTCAAGCAATTTCAATTTCAATTTGACTGTTGAAAAGAAGTGCGCCGATTAGATACTCAGGATCGGTATCGGCTCTGACACTGCCATCTTTGACGAGGCTGATTCAAATTCTATATTGTGCATATACTATTCTGTTAGGCACAAAGGCACAAAAACTTTCTAAAGTACCATAAAGTTTTTGTGTACTGTATTATTAGTGTTCTGAAGCTATTATGTGATATAGAAATTAATATTTAAGTCATTAAATTCAAGAACACAAACTTTTCCCTCTCTGCGCCTGTCAGTCATTCTCCATTCAGCATTCAAACAGCACGTCACATTCGGTTACAGTCAATGATGAAACGATCTTCAAGATGATTCAATGTTAATCCTATTATACTGGATCTTTAAGATAAAGGTCTAAAGGTCTATATTTTCGAATGAAGAAACTTTTTCTTGCTGGACTTTATTGCTGTAACTTAATCGTGTTACTTTCTACCGGGTGTCGGACGCTGTCGGTTAGATCACAACACTAGAGTCAGAGCACTATAATTGTTCTTCACGCACACAGTAACTGAAATTTAAAACCTTTAAAAGAAAAGGCTCAATAAACTATTGCATAGATAGATAATGTATAATACACTGTTCATAAATATGTATTTCCTTTGTGCTTTGAACTTTTCAATACGGACTCAATGCGCTGTAACTTCATGTGGCTTCAAGCACATCATTCTCCGCTCGGGATGCACATAAGTGCTTTGTGCTGCACCGTATTAGAGCCGTAATATCATAATGCAGTGACGTAATGACAGATTATTAATTGCCTTTCAATTATATATTATATAGCAGCCATGGCTATATTTTTTTATGATTTTTGTTATCTTGTTTTTCATGAATGTATTTTTCAAAAATAAGAGCAATGTGTATTATCTATTATTAATATGGTTTATAATAGCATTTTTGTCATAGATTATGACAAAGTAATCATATGATCCACCAGCGAGGAACCAGCAGAACAGAGTGAACATTCTTTCTGTTTAGTTCAATCCTACTTAATAGGAATTTATTTAAAATGCTCGCTCTACTCCACACCATTAATGTCTTGTGCGGACATCCGTATTTTGACTTTCGGTTTTAAGTAAGCGATTTAAAAGCTCCCAAGTCCCAGCGGAGTCACACGTTGATTAACCGGTGGGAATATACACAATAGGCCTACCTGATATTGAACACAAGAGGGCAGTATAGCACTACGTATGACTCAGATTATTATTTTTTTATGAATTTTACAACAATTCTGGCTGTTTTTGAACGTAAACATAATTCTTAAATGAAAAAAAGGAAAAATTGGGGAAGTTATAATATTTGTATAATTTAATTTAGAAACAAATGATGTATAATTACATTTTTAGAAGATATGAGGCTTTTAGTGTTTACTTTTTTGACATTACTTTAATCTTTTGCCATAGTTGCACATGTCTACTGGCTAATAAATGTGATGTATCTGTTGAGTTTCAAGCAATTTCAAGCATGCTAAGAGTCCCAAAAGCATCAAAAAAGAATGTTAAAGTTTGTTTCGTTGCCACGGCAACAGTATCAAAGATATCAAAAATTCATTCACAGGTCTACATCTGCCGTGTATTTACATTATACAGATGAAGTTTGAAGCAAATCGGTTAAAAATAAGAGAGTGATTTCAAAGCATTTTGAAAGTGACACACTTCCTGCTGCCAGTTGGTGGCGCTATAACTTTGACTCACAATAGTCACATCCATGTGATCGGTCTCTTACAGCGAAAACACTGCTGAAGTTTCATCAAGATCAGTTAATGTATGCTGAAGTTATAACACACATCCTGTTTCATGTTTCTCGCCATAATTTCGTTTCCTCGCCACGGCCAAACCGTTCGAGATATCAAAAATCCCGTGGCACTTTTTCATCCTTAATGTCTTGACTTCACGCTGATCGAGTTTCGTCGAATTTGGTTCAGTGCTCTAGGAGCAATAATTTAAATTCCATTGCATGTGTTTTAAACACAACCCTAAATAGCCAACTTCCTGTTGGGCTGGGGTAAAAAGTAAGAGTGTGAAGTATATATGAAACGATGAGATCTATATGTGTACCAAGTTTCATATTATTACATGCAAGTGTGTTTGATTTATGGACCAAATTTTCAGACCAAGTTTATTGACCAAGTTAATCTGATTAATAAACTAATTATATAAAACTATTGTCAATTCACTACAATTAAACTAGTTATATGCCTTTACTTATAAAAAATAAAAATAAAAACTTATTTAAAAAATACCAGGCTTGAGAAATGTATTTTCTTTATGCAGGTCATACACACAGCAGTGAAATGGTTAAGCCCCCTCCCCCTGCACACACACACACACACACAGCCAGCCAGCCAGCCAGACACAGAGACACACATGTAGGCTCAGAGTGGCCATATTCAAACAAAAATATCTGACTTTCTGTGGGTCCTAGCTAATAAGTGTCAATTAGAAAGTTGTCCGGCTCGAGGAGTACAATATACATACCAATTTTTGTAACTCTAGTTAAAACTAACAACCCCACTTTTGTCAAAAGGTGGCGCTACTGAGCCCTCACCACGCCCGTTTCTGAAACTTTGCACATGTCTACTGGCTAATAAATGTGATGTGTCTGTCGAGTTTCATGCAATTTGAAGCATGCTAAGGGTCTCAAAAGCATCCTAAAAGCATCCTAAAAGAAGGGTAAAGTTTGATGCGTCGCCACGGCAACAGTTTCAAAGATATCAAGAATCCATTCACAGGTCTACATCTGCCGTATGTTTACATTATACATATGAAGTTTGAAGCAAATCGGGTAAAAATAAAAGGGTGATATCAAAGCATTTTGAAAGTGACACACTTCCTGCTGCCAGTTGGTGGCGCTATAACTTTGACTCACAATAGTCACATCCATGTGATCGTCCTCTTACAGCGAACACACTGCTGAAGTTTCATCAAGATCAGTTAATGTATGCTGAAGTTATAACACACTTCCTGTTTCACGTTTCTCGCCATGATTTCGTTTCCTCGCCACGGACAAACCGTTCGAGATATCAAAAATCCCCTCGCAAACTTTCATCCTCAATGTCTTGACTTCACGCTGACCGAGTTTCGTCGAATGTGGATCAAAGCTCTAGGAGGAGTATTTGACATTCCATTGCGATCGTTTTACAAACAAACCTCAATAGCCGACTTCCTGTTGGGCTGGGGTAAAAAGTAAGAGCGCGAGGTATAGATGAAACGATGAGATCAACATGTGTACCGAGTTTCATATTATTACATACAAGCGTGTTTGAGTTATGGACCAAGTGTTCGGACCCCGTTCCAGGGGGCGCTGACGAGCCGCCCTGCCACGCCCGGGTACCAGCTTCAGCCCGGCTCTGATGGCCGCGGGTTCTGACCCGTGTGCAAAGTTTCAAGAGTTTTCGAGCACGTTAAGGGCCCCAAAAGTGCCCAAAAGGTAGTAAAATAATAATAAATATAGCTGCGAGCAGCGATGGCGGGCCCAAGCCGGTGGCACCGCAACCCCGGTTCCTTTAGTTACCTAAAGGCACCCGGGTAGCGGTGCCGAAGGCTTTGGCCCTTTTATGATTAAATGTTAAAACGGCTTGCCATACTCTGTCATTTCGACTAGTCACAATTATGTTACAGATGTCTTAAATGATAATACAAACTATCCAAAATGTAATTACGAATAGACAGAAAGACGTTGTTGATATCTACAATGTTAATTCCGGACAGGCAAACTTAGCTTTTAAATGTTAAAAGGGCTTGCCATACAGGGACGTAGGCTCAGAGAGAGGCTCACCATATTCAAACCAAAATATCTGACTTCCTCTTGGTCCGAGCTAATGACTATGTATTAGAAAGTTGTCCGGCTTGAGGAGTACAATGTATATACCGATTTTTGTAACTGTAGATAAAACTAACAACCCCACTTTTGTCAAAAGGTGGCGCTATTTAGTCCTTGCACTATGCCCGTTTCTGAAACTTTGCACATGTCTACTGGCTAATAAATGTGATGTATCTGTTGAGTTTCAAGCAATTTCAATTTCAATTTCAATTTGACTGTTGAAAAGAAGTGCGCCGATTAGATACTCAGGATCGGTATCGGCTCTGACACTGCCATCTTTGACGAGGCTGATTCAAATTCTATATTGTGCATATATACTATTCTATGTTAGGCACAAAGGCACAAAAACTTTCTAAAGTACCATAAAGTTTTTGTGTACTGTATTATTAGTGTTCTGAAGCTATTATGTGATATAGAAATTAATATTTAAGTCATTAAATTCAAGAACACAAACTTTTCCCTCTCTGCGCCTGTCAGTCATTCTCCATTCAGCATTCAAACAGCACGTCACATTCGGTTACAGTCAATGATGAAACGATCTTCAAGATGATTGAATGTTAATCCTATTATACTGGATCTTTAAGATAAAGGTCTAAAGGTCTATATTTTCGAATGAAGAAACTTTTTCTTGCTGGACTTTATTGCTGTAACTTAATCGTGTTACTTTCTACCGGGTGTCGGACGCTGTCGGTTAGATCACAACACTAGAGTCAGAGCACTATAATTGTTCTTCACGCACACAGTAACTGAAATTTAAAACCTTTAAAAGAAAAGGCTCAATAAACTATTGCATAGATAGATAATGTATAATACACTGTTCATAAATATGTATTTCCTTTGTGCTTTGAACTTTTCAATACGGACTCAATGCGCTGTAACTTCATGTGGCTTCAAGCACATCATTCTCCGCTCGGGATGCACATAAGTGCTTTGTGCTGCACCGTATTGGAGCCGTAATATCATAATGCAGTGACGTAATGACAGATTATTAATTGCCTTTCAATTATATGTTGCTGCGTCATTAAACATCTGTCCTATGCATTTCAAACATTTATAGCAGCCATGGCTATATTTTTTTATGATTTTTGTTATCTTGTTTTTCATGAATGTATTTTTCAAAAATAAGAGCAATGTGTATTATCTATTATTAATATGGTTTATAATAGCATTTTTGTCATAGATTATGACAAAGTAATCATATGATCCACCAGCGAGGAACCAGCAGAACAGAGTGAACATTCTTTCTGTTTAGTTCAATCCTACTTAATAGGAATTTATTTAAAATGCTCGCTCTACTCCACACCATTAATGTCTTGTGCGGACATCCGTATTTCGACTTTCGGTTTTAAGTAAGCGATTTAAAAGCTCCCAAGTCCCAGCGGAGTCACACGTTGATTAACCGGTGGGAATATACACAATAGGCCTACCTGATATTGAACACAAGAGGGCAGTATAGCACTACGTATGACTCAGATTATTATTTTTTTATGAATTTTACAACAATTCTGGCTGTTTTTGAACGTAAACATAATTCTTAAATGAAAAAAAGGAAAAATTGGGGAAGTTATAATATTTGTATAATTTAATTTAGAAACAAATGATGTATAATTACATTTTTAGAAGATATGAGGCTTTTAGTGTTTACTTTTTTGACATTACTTTAATCTTTTGCCATAGTTGCACATGTCTACTGGCTAATAAATGTGATGTATCTGTTGAGTTTCAAGCAATTTCAAGCATGCTAAGAGTCCCAAAAGCATCAAAAAAGAATGTTAAAGTTTGATTCGTTGCCACGGCAACAGTATCAAAGATATCAAAAATTCATTCACAGGTCTACATCTGCCGTGTATTTACATTATACAGATGAAGTTTGAAGCAAATCGGTTAAAAATAAGAGAGTGGTTTCAAAGCATTTTGAAAGTGACACACTTCCTGCTGCCAGTTGGTGGCGCTATAACTTTGACTCACAATAGTCACATCCATGTGATCGGTCTCTTACAGCGAAAACACTGCTGAAGTTTCATCAAGATCAGTTAATGTATGCTGAAGTTATAACACACATCCTGTTTCATGTTTCTCGCCATAATTTCGTTTCCTCGCCACGGCCAAACCGTTCGAGATATAAAAAATCCCTTGGCACCTTTTCATCCTTAATGTCTTGACTTCACGCTGATCGAGTTTTGTCGAATTTGGTTCAGTGCTCTAGGAGCAATACTTTAAATTCCATTGCATGTGTTTTAAACACAACCCTAAATAGCCGTCTTCCTGTTGGGCTGGGGTAAAAAGTAAGAGTGTGAAGTAGGCTATATATGAAACGATGAGATCTATATGTGTACCAAGTTTCATATTATTACATGCAAGTGTGTTTGATTTATGGACCAAATTTTCAGACCAAGTTTATTGACCAAGTTAATCTGATTAATAAACTAATTATATAAAACTATTGTCAATGCACTACAATTAAACTAGTTATATGCCTTTACTTATAAAAAATAAAAATAAAAACTTATTTAAAAAATACCAGGCTTGAGAAATGTATTTTCTTTATGCAGGTCATACACACAGCAGTGAAATGGTTAAGCCCCCTCCCCCTGCACACTCACACACACACACAGACAGCCAAGACAGAGACATGTAGGCTCAGAGTGACCATATTCAAACAAAAATATCTGAGTTTCTGTGGGTCCTAGCTAATAAGTGTAAATTAGAAAGTTGTCCGGCTCGAGGAGTACAATATACATACCAATTTTTGTAACTCTAGTTAAAACTAACAACCCCACTTTTGTCAAAAGGTGGCGCTACTGAGCCCTCACCACGCCCGTTTCTGAAACTTTGCACATGTCTACTGGCTAATAAATGTGATGTGTCTGTCGAGTTTCATGCATTTTGAAGCATGCTAAGGGTCTCAAAAGCATCCTAAAAGCATCCTAAAAGAAGGGTAAAGTTTGATGCGTCGCCACGGCAACAGTTTCAAAGATATCAAGAATCCATTCACAGGTCTACATCTGCCGTATGTTTACATTATACATATGAAGTTTGAAGCAAATCGGGTAAAAATAAAAGGGTGATATCAAAGCATTTTGAAAGTGACACACTTCCTGCTGCCAGTTGGTGGCGCTATAACTTTGACTCACAATAGTCACATCCATGTGATCGTCCTCTTACAGCGAACACACTGCTGAAGTTTCATCAAGATCAGTTAATGTATGCTGAAGTTATAACACACTTCCTGTTTCACGTTTCTCGCCATGATTTCGTTTCCTCGCCACGGACAAACCGTTCGAGATATCAAAAATCCCCTCGCAAACTTTCATCCTCAATGTCTTGACTTCACGCTGACCGAGTTTCGTCGAATTTGGATCAAAGCTCTAGGAGGAGTATTTGACATTCCATTGCGAGCGTTTTACAAACAAACCTCAATAGCCGACTTCCTGTTGGGCTGGGGTAAAAAGTAAGAGCGCGAGGTATAGATGAAACGATGAGATCAACATGTGTACCGAGTTTCATATTATTACATACAAGCGTGTTTGAGTTATGGACCAAGTGTTCGGACCCCGTTCCAGGGGGCGCTGACGAGCCCCCCTGCCACGCCCGGGTACCATCTTCAGCCCGGCTCTGATGGCCGCGGGTTCTGACCCGTGTGCAAAGTTTCAAGAGTTTTCGAGCATGTTAAGGGCCCCAAAAGTGCCCAAAAGTCGTAATAATAATAATAATAATAATAATAAATATAGCTGCGAGCAGCGATGAAGGGCCCAAGCCGGTGGCACCGCAACCCCGGTTCCTTAGTTACCTAAAAGCACCAGGGTGGCCATGCCACTGGCTTTGGCCCTTCATCGCGGATCACAGCTATATATATATATATATATATATACTGTATATACATATATATATGAAGCCGGTGGCACCGCCACCCTGGTGCCTTTAGGTTTATTGTGCACGACATGCAAAATGTAACCCTGCTTTGACTGATGCAAGCTCTACAGCACAGTTTATAGTAAGAAAGAATATAGTAAGAAAGAAAAGTAAGCTGTTACTCTGAGATGGTTTGGGAAACAAACATTCATCATGTCGCATTGGTTTTAGTTACTTGTCCTCGAACAGAGCCCTAATCTGTTTATATTTCAGTTACACATTCTACATTGATTAAAAAAGAAAAATCAAATGTGTTTTTAATTCATACAGAAATAAAATATTTATAATTCAGCTGAGAATAAAGTTAGTTCAAATTTTAAGAAAAAACAAATATGATCTGAAATATAGCACATTCATTTTTAAATTCATTCAGGTTCAATTACCAAAAATACAATCTTAATTTAATTTAAAGCAAATAATAAATCTAAAATATATGGGTTATATGCATATTTTGTAAAAAAAAAAAAAAAAAGAAAGAAAGATATATATCCAAAAACACAAGGCCTTAAACTTTAACAAGGGTGCAACTCTTATCACTACAACAAACATAGTCACACACACAAGTCAAGTCACTTACATTTTAGATGCAATATTGACTTTTTAGATGCAATATTGACTTTTTTCTGTTTCAGCAGAGAAAATAGTTAAACAAAGATCACAGCGACCCATCGCGCATCTCAAAGCAATGTGTTTTCTCATTACTGAATGATTCAGCATTTTGAATCCATGACTCGTTCATTAAGACGGTCATCTGGCGACACCTTATGGTGATTTAGGGTTATGTTTAAAAGTATCGTTCTTTACAGCGATTTTTAATTGACTCCTGTTAAACCAATCTCGTAACATTATTGTGTAACCGATTTAATTTGATCAGCCTTACCTAGGGTAACAGCCCTATAGTGTCTTATTATTCTAAATTATTGAATTTATTGATCAAATTTACTAATGAAAAATGAAGCATACATTTATTAAGACTAGGCTGCCCTGCAGATATTAGGCTACAATATGCAGATTTAAATATACCATTTATCAAATAATCTGTTTATTTTTAGGTTACACATTACATTGTTTAAAAAATAAAAATCAAATGTGACCCGCTCTGGCGAAATGAGTCGGAAGTTGCAACCTTCCATTTTAAGATATGGGCCGATTATGTGGAAAAACCATGAAATAACAAAAAAAAAATATATATTTTTTTTTTGCTAATTTCAAAGAACAGACATTCAAAAATAATCTCACAGGGTTTCGTAGTCGAGATAATTGAGTAAAGGTATTTAAATAACGATTAAAGTTGTCAAAGCTTTAAATTCGCTGAAATAAACATTGCTCTTCTCAACTCCCCTCGTCACCTCTGAGCATTTCCCGGGTATCCCCTGAAACGTTGAACTCACTGGAGGCTTCTAACCTAAACTGCGTGAGTATATTTATCTGCAAGAAGAATATAGCCTATGTAAGGCTGTAACGATCGCGACACTCAGATCCACGAACCTGTGTCGCGGTGTGAGAAGACAGAATCACGACACCGACACGTCCCTTCAACTCCCGAAGTTATCCTTCACGTCCAGACCCAATGCTAGCTACAACATCTTTAAATTACTATTAGTATTATTTGAAGTTAACATTATAAAATACGTAGACTTACACCACAAAACTTAAATTATTACTAAATTTTTTTAAAATTGGGCAATTTCAGCATTATGGAGGAGATCCAATTCCCAGATAATTAAATATTTTAATAAATTGGCCTATGTGAACCACACTGCACAAACCAAAAGTAATACTCACCGGATGAAGAAGGGTTGACTCTCTCCAGAACATAAAATCTTTATTTTATTTTCCGTGTTCGCATTTATGAGGAAAAACAATCCGAACGTGACCGTTCTCTGGAAGCAGCACTAAAACTTTCACATAGCTTAAACATGCAAGCACAAAGCCTTTCTTTAAAGTAAATTTCGTTTTAAAATAATTATCTTAATTTAAATCAATGTTTCATCAACCAATTACTAGGATTTAATAATAAGAAATAAATTGCAGACAATAGGCTAGGCCTAATCACGACGCGGAGACGCGCGGCACGTGAACTGAAGCTTGTCTCATGAACCGAAAGTCAGCGTATAAGGTATCCTCACAGACATATATATTGAAATGTCTACTTTTAAAGACAACCATTCAAAATGAAAGAAAACAGACTGCTCTCTGCTTATGTGGGCTAATCCGTATGAAAACTGAATTTCTCTCTGACTCCTCTTCAATCTTTCTGATTTTAGAACATTTTTGTAAAAGTGACTTTTTAATTATTTATTTCAAAAAAATTAAAAATAAGTTGAGTTTCAGCCTCGTTAAATTGCATTTATATATGTTAATCTATTTGGTCAAATTAAGCTATATAAAATAAATAGTTTATCCCTTAAAATGCTATGGATTTTGAAAGATATCAAAAAAAAAAAAAAAAAAAAAAACGGGCAAAAAAACTTTAAAAGCGATTTTCTTAGGTTTTCAATTGGAAAAAAAGGGCAGACGACCAGAATTCAAATCTGTATATCTTTACAACCATTCAAGGTATGACCAAGGTATCATTTGAAAGCTTACAGTGTCCTCTTTCATTAATATCAAAATCTCAATTTTTAAATTTGGGTCACTGTGACTAATTTTGCTGGATCAGGTCGGTCACAAATGTGTTTTTTATTGTAGTATTATTTTATACAGAAATACATTATAATTATATATAATATACAAAATATAACCGTGGGCGCGATTAAACAGTGTTACAATAAAACTCAACATTGTGTTTTTTAAAAATAAATTCAAATAATACAAATCCCGAAATTGCGCTAATTTTAAAATTAAACTAAAACTCATGGCTGCACAAGCATTCATAACTGTGCGCGCCAACAGCGAGGAACCAGCAGAACAGAGTGAACGTTCATTCTGTTTAGTTCAATCCTACTTAATAGGAATTTATTTAAAATGCTTGCTCTACTCCACAACATTAATGTCTTGTGCGGATATCTGTATTTTGACTTTCGGTTTTAAGTAAGCGATTTAAAAGTTCCCGGTGGGAACCGGTGGGAATATACACAATAGGCCTAACTGATATTGAACACAAGAGGGCAGTATAGCACTACGTATGACTCAGATTATTTTTTCTTCTTCTGAATTTTACAACCTGGCTGTTTTTGAACGTAAACATAATTCTTAAATGAAAAAAGGGAAAAACTGCTTTAATTATAATATTTGTATAATTTAATTTAGAAACAAATGATGTATAATTACATTTTTAGAAGATATGAGGCTTTTAGTGTTTACTTTTTTGACATTACTTTAATCTTTTGCCAAAGTTGCACATGCCTACTGGCTAATAAATGTGATGTATCTGTCGAGCTATCTGTATCTATCTGTTTCAAGCAATTTCAAGCATGCTAAGAGTCCCAAAAGTATCAAAAAAGAATGTTAAAGTTTGATTTGTTGCCACAGCAACAGTATCAAAGATATCAAGAATCCATTCACAGGTCTACATCTGCTGTATTTTTACATTATACAGATGAAGTTTGAAGCAAATCGGTTAAAAATAAGAGGGTGATATCAAAGCATTTTGAAATTTACACACTTCCTGCTGCCAGTTGGTGGCGCTATAACTTTGACTCACAATAGTCACATCCATGTGATCGTCCTCTTACAGCGAACACACTGCTGAAGTTTCATCAAGATCAGTTAATGTATGCTGAAGTTATAACACACTTCCTGTTTCACGTTTCTCGCCATAATTTTGTTTCCTCGCCACGGACAAACCGTTCGAGATATCAAAAATCCCCTCGCAAACTTTCATCCTCAATGTCTTGACTTCATGCTGACCGAGTTTCGTCGAATTTGGATCAAAGCTCTAGGAGGAGTATTAAAAATTCCATTGCGAGTGTTTTACGAACAACCCTAAATAGCCGACTTCCTGTTGGGCTGGGGTAAAAAGTAAAAGCACGAGGTATAGATGAAACGATGAGATCAACATGTGTACCGAGTTTCATATTATTACATGCAAGCGTGTTTGATTTATGGACCAAGTGTTCGGACCCCGTTCCAGGGGGCGCTGTCTAGCCCCCTGCCACGCCCGGGTACCATCTTCAGCCCGGCCCTGATGGCCGCGGGTTCTGACCCGTGTGCAAAGTTTCAAGAGTTTTTGAGCATGTTAAGGGCCCCAAAAGTGCCCGAATAGTCGTATAAATAATAATAATAATAATAATAATAATAATCCTAAGGAAAACAATAGGGCCTTCGCCCTTTCAGGGCTTGGGCCCTAATAATAATAATAGAAAAAGAATAATCCTAAGGAAAACAATAGGGCCTTCGCCCTTTCAGGGCTTGGGCCCTAATAATAATAGAAAAGAATAATCCTAAGGTAAACAATAGGGCCTTCGCCCTTTCAGGGCTTGGGCCTAATAATCCCAAGGAAAACAATAGGGCCTTCGCCCTTTCAGGGCTTGGGCCCTAATAATCCCAAGGAAAACAATAGGGCCTTCGCCCTTTCAGGGCTTGGGCCCTAAATATATTGAAATATAAAGGACATTTTCATCAAAAGACTAAAACGACAAAACTGCTAGACAAGCACCAGTAACTGAAGTAAACTAGATTATATAAACTAGATAGATATAAATGATTCATGCCAAAGTTTTGTTTCTTTTAATACGTAAAGGATTTACTCGTGTTATTTATTACGCATTTACCAGCACATCATACTGCACTGTTTGCACAAAAGGTGCCGAACAAAGTCTGAACTGAATTTGTAGCCCCTCAATCTTTGTGCCCAATAGACAGCAGCAACAAACTTATCAGGAAAAAAATACCTAGCCTTGATGCTTTTCCCTTTCGTCTCATCTGAGTAAAGATTAATCTGATCTACAGAGCTCACATCTCCCTCACTCGCTTTTGACCAGTGCCACACAGCCAAGCTCGGCTCATCGTCATTTCTCATCCCTTCATCTGCAGCCTCTGACGTTCCATCAGCCAGCCCCTCTGCTGACACGAGTCCCTGCACACACACACACACAGTCCCAGCTCTAAGAGTCATGTCGGGTTACTTGCCTGCTCCTGCTGTGGTCTTTTCCTCTCTCAGTATTTTCTGTTGCCTTATGCTCAGGGAATTTAAATGTCACTCATTTCTGATTGGCTGTGTATGTGGAAAGCAATACAGGCTGTTTGTATTCTATATCCACACGTTCAAAGCGCTGCAGTTTCAGAGCTGACATACACTACATTTGAGATCTCCCCTATGAGCAACACAAAAAGAAACCTTTACGGGTTTATTAGGGAGGGTCAAAGTTTGTACGCCTGTCTATTTTCAGAGAACATGATTCAGAGCAGCTGATTCTGACACAATCTTTTCCCCAAAAGGCTTCATGATATAGCTTCATTCTAAATACAGTAAATGGCAGAACATCTGAGATGTTGACCTTGGTTTTCTTCACTCATTCTAGAATCAAATTCATTAGATTATTGTCATCATCATCAGTTTGAATGCTGAAAATATGTCCTTATGAATGTCACACCGACTCACTCCCAGCATTCACCATAGCGGGAGATACAATGAACACTATAACACAATAGATGATGCAGGCCTTTTTCACTCAAAGAATTGGTTGCAGCTACTGTTGTGAGATATTGTTCATTCACACTGCCTAAGCTTTCCTGCATTCTTTGCTTGCATTCATTTACCTTCTGGATGTGAATTTGGTTTTTGTTTACATTCTTTTCAGACCTCAGGTATAGATGTCAATGACAAGTTCTTTCAATCATGGGTTTCGTTGACATGGTAAAGTTCCCCTGTTATGCCATTTTTACGGTTCCTCTCCTACAATAGGTTTACATACATAAAAAAGTCAAAACACTTTCCTTTGCTCATAATATACATTGAGCACATCTTTTCTAAAAGTGAATCTTTCAAAAATCCAGTCTCCCTAAATCCCTCCATTCCACGAGCCTGCAATGTGATTGGTCAACTGCTTACAGTGTGTGTGGGCCATTACCAAATCCAAATTGCAGCTCTGGAGGGTTCCTCAATCCCTAGCGATTGTACACTCTGTTAGAACAATAACGATGGCATCGACTTTACCATATGAAGTTGAGCGCGAGTCCAATGATAAAACATTGGATGTTATTCAACCTAAACCTCCATCGCAAAGCAGGACATTTCTCAGTGATCGGTTTTACTCAGTTTATCATACATGGTTGTAACTAATTCCTCTACATAAGCATTAACAAGTGTTTGTTCATCAACCAATGTGTATATCATTAATTTAATTTATTGTGTAAATTTTTTGTAGTGCGCATGTGGAAACTATCATCGCGAGCACTATCGTGAGTGTCATAACTGTACAGTTTGTAAACCAAAATCTTGCTCCATCCTTCATCATTACTCAAAGTAATAAAAAATACAGACAGTCTGCATTAACTGACAAAATTTTACGTAATAGTGGGCCCACAGCTGATTAGCAGAACTATTTCAGTAAGATGTTAATAACGTGAGTTAGCCGGAGACCTACAGCTGCACTCGGTAGAAAATATACATCAATAATTAATCATACAGGTTGTGATTCAGAGGAGGTTGTTAGTCCAAGTAAAGTGGGCACTATCCCATCTTTAATTGATAAGCATTTTGCCAATCTCATGTTGGCCGAGATTTGAGAACCATTCGTCAGTAAAATGACGGAAACACAACAAAAGGTTATACTGCTGTTGTATCGCTGTGGTAATTTTAATCATTGACTCTTCACATCCTCTTCCTTTGTAAGTGTATACAGAGAGAATTTGCTTTTGCAGCGCAGAAAACAACGTCTTCTCGACATGTACACAACACGAATCAATCAGTGTTTTAGGGCGGGTAAAACTGGACCATAAACAGTCATTATGCTAATGTGTTACATTGTTACGTTTACGCAAGTGAGACTAGAATTATTGACGACTTGTTTCGGCACGGCAGTTCAGAATCGATTCTTTCTTTTGCAGGACAATACCATATCGAGCACTTTGATATTTCAAACTTTGCAGATCTTTTAGCAACTTGCAAGCAAGCAAGCACTTTATTTATTTATTTTATTTATTTATTTATTTACTTTATTTACAGCTACATTGCATGAAAGGTAAAGGTAAAAATGTAAATCTGAAAAAGCGTAAAAGCTGCACTTTAATGTGACATGGAATACACTGAAAACTGGAGAAAAGTAGGAAAGAATGAGGTTAGAGAATGCTTAAAGACCAGTGGTGCTTAAGGGGATGCAGGTTCAGATCTGGCCAGCATCATGTCTCAATTTCATTCCCCACTTTCCTCCCTAAACTGGCCTGCACTATAAAAGCAAAAAAAAAAAAAAAATAAAGAAATCCCTTAGCTATTTCTCTCAGGGGTGTAAAAGTGGTACCACTCTTTTCTTGTGGCACACACCTCATCCCCCCTCTCTCTCTCTCTCTCTCTCTCTCTCTCTCTCTCTCTCTCTCTCTCTCTCCTCTCTGTTGCTACTACTTTCATACTGTTGCCCCTAGAATTGAAAGATGTTGCGACAGTTCTTTAATCTGAGTAATCTGAGTATAGCCTAGAGGTAAGAGTCAAATAACTGAGTAGAACTGTGGAAAACATGCAATTAAATCAACCTTATGTGAAAGAAGATTGCTGGACCAAATACCAGAGTTAAAGATAGTATAGATATTCTAATGAAATATTACACCAGTAAAAGTAAGTCCTCCTCAATAAAAGTACAAGTTATCAAATAGCCAGCTCTCAATAAAAACAAAAAGATTAGTGGACGAAGACATTAAATATGCATGACCTGCAAATAAGCAAATGTTTCTTTTTATTAACAAAACGTGTCCTATACGCTATTAAAGGGATTGGCTGCTTGTCTTTTTACATCAGCCTTTTCATTCAAAAGCACCTTGCACAAGTTTATAACTTAAATATGATTTTCAATCACAATAAACAATACTAAAATTCGGCAAAAGTAACTTGGCTTCAGCCAAGTCCGCTGCACACTCCCAAAGTCCAATTTGGAACAGTGCGATCTGTTCAGGGATTCAATGGGTTCATCAAAAACAATCATCTCAAAAGCATGATTTAGTCTTGAATCCAATATCGCTATTATATCTCTGACCAAGTCTTGATTTCTTTAGTCTGAAATAACAAGGAACAATATGTTAATAATAGAGTAAAAATTAAGATATTATGCTTTGAAGTATAGTAAAGAAAAAGTAAAAGTCTCTGAAGTAGTAGTAATTAAATAACTTAGTAATGAAATAATTTAGTAATTAAATAACTCCCTTTTGAATATATATTAAATTTTTCTATATAAAGCTTCATGGTAGATTAAGTATTTAGCAGGTTCCATGCTGTCATCTCCTTAGTTTTAACACAACATACACAAAATACACAGATGCACGTACAAGCACAACTCATTGAGCTGGAAGAGAGAATAGATTAACTTTCCCCACTCTCAGAGTTTAGTTAGAGTTGAACATTCTTCTGTATCGACTTAGAGATTAGCTCACCTCCACCCTTCCACCTCCCCATGGGCGTTACCATGGAGACACAAATGTGGGAAAGAGGCTGTTGCTATCCCACAATTCCACATGTCTCTACGGGGCAAGAGATCAAACCGAAAGAGTCTCTCTCTCTGGCTCCGACTTTCTTTTGTTAACCCTTAGAAGGCTCCCTGCTGCGGTCGGATCTTTTAAAACTCAGTACTAAAGATTTACAAAGTGTTTCTCTGTAGGAGAACACTGAGACCAGCAGGAGTTGTAATCATACAACCGCCCAAACAATTCATTATCAAACCCAGAGTCTAACCCTGAACCATCCACTGATCTTACCAAATTTAAGTACAATGGAAAGCACAACGAAGATATTTTGTGCTAATGCAGCTAATGCAAAGACTATCAACACCAACAAAAACACAATAAAAAATACCAATAAACCTCTGAAAATTATAATGGTAGCACTTTATTTTACAGTCCTGTTCCCTATGTACTGTACATACTATGTACTTATTACCCAGTTATTGCAATTATCATAATAACTAGTTACTAACCCTGAACCTAAACCTAACCGTAACCCCTGTAGTTTATATTACCCAGTATTTTCTTAGGTAACACTGTAAGTACACATAAGTGCAAATACTGTAAAATAAAGTGCAACCATTATAATTAAATTAACACTTAGATGGAATTAAATGACCTTTATGCACTGCCCTTCGAAATGTTATGGTCAGTTATTTATTTTTCAAAGACATGATCATCTTATGATCATCCATTTATTTGATCACAAACCAGTAAAAACTATAATGTTATTACAAAATTCTCCTAAATTCATAAGATTTCTGAAAGTGCATTTAAATGTTATTATATAAAAATCTAAAATCTAAAGTCGCGACTACTGCAGGAATATGACCATCTCGGCGTTGAGATCGAGACTCCCCTTAAGCCGCGTTTCCACCCCAGGAACTTTCCCCGGGAACTAGGAACTTTGGGGTAATACTTGGTGTGTTAACACCGCAGGAACCAGGGTCTAAATGAAGTTCCGGGTAAAATTCCCCTCCCCCCCCAGAATTTAAAGTCCCTGCTGGCGAGGTCGTACTTTTTCAGAGTTCGGGAACTTTCGGGGTGGGACTTGTGTGCTGAACATGCTTATTGGTTCTTACTACTTGTTCTTTCTGCCCGATGGCGGGCGTTCGTCCCATCCATCTCATGGCCAATGTCCGCTGATAACAAACGTCTACTTTTATAGCATTACGAGCTTTCTGAATACGCTTTGGGTGCTCGTCTCTTTTCTGCCGTTTTGTTAATTACCTCGTTAGTAAACCAATCACACACAAAAGTAGCACAACTTGAATCTCCTCCATACAAAACTCAAAACGCACTCAAAACTCAAAACAAACGCGCAGACTGGGAGGAGCAGTCAAACGCAGTTCAACGTCACTACATAATATTCCCGCCCTGGACCGTTACTTTAGTCTGCGGTGTAAACGCAGTAAGCAAACGGTCTGGGGCAAAAAAAAGTCCCTATGAAAAAAGTTCCTGGGACAAATAGTTCCTGGTAATTGTGGTGGAAACGCGGCTTTAGTTCGCGAAGGTGGAGTCCCCATTCCCATGCCCCGCTCTATTGTTTCTTCTGGGCCAACTTGAAGGGGGTTAAAGTGCTGTGTGGGTTGGGTGTTCTGAGGATTGGTAGTACCATTCTTTCCTGAAGTGCATGAGGAGCTTAAGAGGGCAGGGACGGTACCTTTCTCTGCCAGAAACCGCCTAGGTTTTTTCCGCCTCACTACCCTTGATGGGGGAGCGACGAAGGGTTATGGCTATCCCTTCAGTGGAGCGGTATGTCGCGATACAACTGCATCCATTGACTGCTACCTTGTGGAAGGGGGGATCCTCGTCTCCCCTTTAAGGTCTGTAAGTTCTTTTTCGTCCTTACGGACAAGGCTTACAAAGCCTGTGGGCAAGCCGGTTCCTCTCTGCAGATCTCTATCCTACTGCAACGCAGGCCATACCAGTGTTTTTTGCATTCAAGGGTTCGAAGTCAGTACAAAGTCTTACCCTTTGAGTGCTCCACAGCCAGTTGGGTCTTCAGGTCAACAGGCAAAAGAGTAAACTCAACCCTACGGGCTAAGGATCTCTTCTTCCGGTATGGAGGTGGACTCGGTCCAACACGTCTCTCAGGAGGATCTAGTCTGGTCGGTGCTATACAGAAATGAGAAAGGGTCCCACTGAAACTTTTCAGAGGCTCCTGGGGCATTTGGCAGATGCAGCCACGGCTTCCTCCATATGAAGACTGCTTCGGCACTGGCTTCACGGCCGAGTCCCGAGGTGGTCGTGGCAGAGCGGCACACTCCGTGTGACAATCACCGAGCCTGCCGCCAAACTCTTAGCCCAGTGATCAGACCTCAACTACTGTTAACCTTAACTACATTAACTACTGGTAACTAATGAACCTTATTGTAAAGTGTTACTATTATTATTATTATCAATGTTGAAAACAGTTTATATTTTTGTGGAAACCGTGAAACATTTTCCTCCCAGAATTCTTTGATTAATAGAAAGTTCAAAAGAACATAATTTATTTCAAATAGAAATCTTTTGTAACATTACAAAACATTTACTGCCTCTTTTGATCAATTTAATACATCAATGCCAAATAAAAGTAATAAATTATTAATAAATAAATGAGATGTTCTAGTCAAAGGTTTTCTGTTCCGCCAGTGATTCCTCACCCAGACTCTCATTTAGGAGGATTTGTCTGAAGGAGAATTTGTAGGTGAGGCTGAATGTAATATAATAGATTTTGCTTTTTTTCTATGTTTGTTTGGTTGGTGGCAGTCTGATGAATTTGGTACTCTGTCGATGGATGAAATCGCATTGAGTGCCTGTTAGTTAGATTATGTCTGTTGTCTGATAATGTTAAATGTGATTTAACAGTAAACTGCAGCAGGGGTCACAACAAAGCCTAGAGCTGAACTCTCATGTGACTTGACCAGAATGCCAGAGCCCTATGGGTTTCACAAGACAGTGATACGATGATAAGACAGACCACTCGTGGCAAAATGAATTGAAGAAATGCAATGCCTTTGATTCCAGCATATGCATACCGTTTTTTTTTTTAGTTTGATTTGAACTAAAGCAGCAAAATGTTTGATTTATGATTGTTGCCTTGAGATGTTATTGAAAAGTAATCTTGACAAACACTTGTAGAGATTTCTGTTTTCCCCCATTGAATTAGATCTGAACCTGCATGCCTATTGTCTAGATAAAAAATAGCTGCCTGGGGGGTGCTGCCACGATGGCTGCAGAGCTAACTGATTTACTTTAAAGAGACTCTTGCCTGTCAATCATTTTTATACCCTCAGATTGATTAGAAATCACAGCCCTGATACATCAGGACATTCGCTACAAAACCTAGCAGTCATCAATTAGCGGAGCGTTGCACAGGTTCAGCCTGAACGTATATGTTTAAAATTTTGTGTCTGTATTTTAGTACAGACTTTTTTTAGTACAGACACACCCTACTTCCCAAACATGGTCCAGTACAGTTTTATTTGAACACACTGGTCACATATTGTATAAATAAAAAGTTATTCAAACTACATCATCTGCAATTTTTTAGCTCATGCACAATGACACGTTACATAAAAAAAGAAAGAAAACCAAAACCGAGTTTTTTTTTAAACCAGCAATGTCTCTTTAGCTCATTAGTGCTGCTAAAAAAGTGGGAAAAAAATGGTCTGTGTTTGTAGCTGTGAGTCAGTACTTTCAGTCATAAACATCATCAAATGGAGTTCATTGTGAGTTCGGCAAGCATCATCAAATATGTCTGAGAATTGCGCTGACTTCATTTGTTCAGTGTAAGGAATGGATCTAATTTCTCACTGAATGGATTAAAAAGGAAAATTAGACTTAAATGTAAAATCACACATAGACACACACACACACAATTTTTCTACAGTTAAACCCAATGTTTAATTTGCATTGAGGCAGTGAACTCTTGACTGTTTGCTTTCCAGGTAGACCATTTTAATTGCAAACCCCAATTATCTTAATGACACTAAACGCAGTATTAAGTTGTTTAGTTTTGCTTATAGTCTTAACATATTGGACTTGCACACTAGACCTTCAAAGAAAGTAGTAAAAGAGCTTTGCAAGAGATTCAGCATTCAATCTAAAGAGCATTTTTTTTCAATCTCCCTGACATTTAATACTTGCTTGTTGTTTCTACATTTCTTTAAGTTAGATCAATAATAAATGCAAAACAACTGGCCTTTTATATTAGCCAATTTCTCCACCCCCTGTGTGTGTGTGTGTGTGTGCGTGCGTGTGTGCGTGTGTGTGTGTGTGTGTGTGTGTGTGTGTGTGTGTGGATATTTGCTCTCACACACACACACACACACACACACCCAGCCAGTGGCAGAAAAGTTTGATTGTGTGATGCAACACTGACTCAATAGAAGCTAATGAGTGTTTAAACATGTTCTTCACATGTTCTTCATTTCCCTCTCTGTCATGCCTTCATCACAACCATCTTTGGGGTAACAGTCAACGGTCCCAGTCAGAAAAACACTTGCTAACTAATAAAGCGAAAGATGCAGAAAGGTTTCTTTGAGAGTCAGGGGAAAGAAAATACTGTATCATTACTCATAAAAACAATAAAAGCCATTTAAAAGTCCCCACAATATTAGAAAAACTGTGAGTGAGGTACTGTAGGTTTTTATAGTTAAAGGGACACCATGCAGGAATCCTGTTTTTGTCAAACAGCGATCCCTAGAGACCCCTGGAGTAAAAGGTTAACTAGCTATTTAGCTCATCATTCGGAATAACGATAAATAAAATAAACCATGTTTTTTTGTTTTTTTTATTCTTAAGATGCAAAATGTTTCTTTTAGGATCGGGTTAAGGTTTGGGTTTTTGAATATGCTGTTAGAGCATACAGCTATGTGTGAGAGAAAGCCTTTAAAAAAAGCAGCATCAAGAAAGTGATGGTCTATTCCTCACTCCCTCGCTTCTGTCGCATCGCCCCTTTTTATTTCTCTTTCTTACCTATCTCACATCCATCTCTGCACTGCTGGTTTGTACATCACTAAAGCTGAGATCCAGACTCCCACCCTCCCTCTTTCTGCTCTTTTAGCCCAGCTCCCTCACTCCCCACTGGGCTTGAGTTGTCAGAAATCCCCCTCTCTCCCCTGGATCTCCACTAAGCCTGGTTCTTACTTGCTTGCTCCCTCTAAGATCTGTCCTCTGGGAGAGCTGTACACCCTGCATGCTGTGGAAAATAGTGCACACACACACACACAAAATGACATTCAGATGTATGGATGGACATGAATAAAACCCCACAAACAGAAATATACAGCCTAATATACACCCACATGCATATACAGGGTTACTAAAATCTCTCCCCCCCTCTCTCTCTCTCTCTCTCTCTCTCTCTCACACACACACACACACACACACACACACAGAATGAAATCTGCATGTTCTTTCAGTGGGGGTGAATAGCCTTACTCACTGATGCTTAGTTTTTCCATTTTCCTGCTGTCACATGCGCTGAATATAAACAAAATCTTCGCCATTTGAACCCATTGCGCAGACATTAAAAGTCCATCTTCTTATAGCTTGCCACTATAAATGCTCCTCGTAAATAAAATGTGCTGTCCATCCACATGGTCCAAAACGTTTAAATAGCAAAGTGCAGCGAGTGCAGATATGATACTGAAACAAAAGAACAGCCAGCCATTTCTGAGATCATGAAACAACAAAAGAGGACAAGAGATCTTATCTACCCATCTATCTGCCCATATGTCTGTACATTGAACAAAAAAAATAGCTGATTACTTGGTGTTTTTGTGCTGTAGGTTGTATTTGCATTAAGAACTTAATGCCTTTTTCGTCTATTATGTATATTTTGTAAATACACGTGAAAAATTGTCTGTGAGGACTGAATTGAATTTAAAACTTGTGAGTGACAGTAAATTTGTAATTTTAAGCCTGGCAGGGGATCTTCATCACGGCTGGCTGCATAAACAATTGAACGCCTCCGAAGCTCAAACTGAGAAGAATGTGAAGAAATTGTAATCAGCAACTGTTGAGTTATTGCCATGCACCCACCTGTGGCATGTTTTGTCCTTCTGACTCTGGTAAAAGTCACTTTTTTCATCCACCCAAACAGTACAATTTATCCAGGGGTGAGGGAGGGGCACTGAGCTTTAGGCATTGTACTTGCTCATCATTACTGACAGCAAGAAAGCAAGAAAGAAAAACTCGCCAAATTATAAGACCGTTCACGCACAAAATGGAAAATTTTCTTTATTCTTTCTGCTGTGGAATATAAAAGATATTTTGTAAATAATTGGTAAACAGTTTTGGATACCATTATCTTCCATTGTATGGACAAAGAAAAAAAAAACACATTTGTCAAAATTCTTTTATGTTCCTAAGAAGAAAGTAGGTCAAACAGGTTGGGAACAACATAAGGGTGAGTAAATGACACAATTTTCATTTTGGGTGAACAGTTGTTTACCACAAATTTTCGGAAAGTGGTGCATTTATAAGTGGTCTTTTAGTAAGGGAAATAATACTTGAATACAATCGAAACTGATTACTCTTTCTCTTATTCCATTCATTTTAATGCAAAACTCACACACTCTCTCTTTCTCTCTCACACATGCACACACCTTTTTTTTTTTACATTTTGTGTTGCTGCCTTATTTTAAACTACTTTTTTCACATTGATCTACACTCCATGCAACTATATAAAAGCAAAAAAAAAAATATATATATTTTTTTTTATTATAAAATTTTATAATTACATTGCGTAAGTATTTAAACCCTTTTCTGGGACACTGGAAATCTAGCTCAGGAGCATTTCAATTTTGCTTTTAGATGTTACTACACTTCAAGTGTTGTTAACCTGTGGCAAATTTAATTGAATGGGTATGATTTAGAAAGGCACACACCTCTCAATAATGCATATCAGAGCAAAAGCCAAGTCATAAGGTCAAAGGAACTGCCTGTAGAGATCAGAGGCAAGATTGTATCAAGACATCAATCTGAGGAAGACTACACAAAAAATTCTGCTATATTGAAGGTTTACAAAAGCATGTAGCCTCCATAATCATTAATGGAAGAAGTTTGGAACAACCAGGACTCTTCCAAGAGCTGGCCTCCTGGCCAGGCTGAGCAATCGGTGAAGAAGGGCCTTGGTTTGAGTGGTGACCAAGAAGCTGATGGTCACTCTGGTTGAGCTCCATGATCATATAAGTGCATGAATATTTTACAGAAGGACAAAAATCACTGCAATACTCCAGTGATCTGACCTTTATGGCAGAGTGGCCAGACTCAAGTCTCTCTTCAGCGAAGACACATGCAAACCCACTTGAAATTTACAAACAAGCACCTAAAGGGCTCTCAGACTGTGAGAAACAAGGTTCGCTGAAAGATTTCTGAATTTATCTTCTCATAGGTTTAAAAGTAAAAGTTCTTAGATTAGAAGAACTCAGCTGCTTTTCTTAGTTTTTTGTAATTGATAATAAAATTCATTCTTAAGGGATGATAATTAAACACATTGCAAAGTCAAATTCTAGGTTTTGGTGACTAATGAGGCATTTGTACAAGAGTTTAGTTTTAAGCTAGATACTTTGCCTTGTAAATGAGTAAATTTTTTGACATAAAACCAATACACTATAACAATTTCTCAGTATTTTCACACCTCCTGCCTAAAAATTTTATTTATTGTTTAGTCTGGCATCCTCTTATTACTCAACAACTTAAGTGGTGCCTTGAGTGGCGATCTTACCTCACTCCCCTTATATGTTCAATATTTTAATTGAACATATTTAATTTAAAATAAACAAAGCTGATGAACTGAAAACCATTATAGAAAATCAAAGAATTTCATTCACAACTTTACCATAATGTGCCGTCTGCACTAAAGGACATTTCATTGTCATTCATGTCTCTTTCAAGAGTTTCACAGAGGTCTGGCTGTGTTTGC
The DNA here is from genome assembly GCF_016745375.1 of Pimephales promelas. Next base: position 7,684,829 of record NW_024121876.1, on the reverse strand, counting down.
TGCTGTTGGCTTTCTCCCTTGGCTGATGGATTTTCCCACTGGGAATTAAAGCTGCTTAAACACACACTCACAGGTCTCATTAACTTACAAATGTCTTAAGAGTTTCTTGTAGAATCAATTCATACTTGCAAACTCAGGGTTATTCTTCAGAAACAGATGAGCTGTCTTGAACTCAGGTCATGCATTTGAGTGCATAGTATTTTTTATTTGTATTTTAAGTATTTTAAATATATATTTTTTTTTATTTTTTGGGGTGTTATGGATGGTTACCAGGGCATTGTTTTGGATTTTTTTTTTTTTTTGAGTGCTTACAATGTCCATGGCACAAATAATGTGAGGCACATTACGTGTTAAAGTTTAAGAGGATTTTGTTAGAAAGAAAACAACACAACTGATGTGATGCTACTCTTTCTCCTTATGAGGCTGTACTCAAGTGAATTTAATTAGAGGGTTAAGGATGTAAACAGCTTGTAAACAGCTCTGAAATTTGAAGCAGGTTGTGGCTTTTGTACTGAGGTCTGGCTGAACGACTCCAAGAACAGAAAGCCACAACACAGCATCAATGTGTCCGATCAAGTGAGGAAAACCAAGTACAAACCCAATAATCTCAGTCCCCCTTTCTCTCAGCGACCCCCCCTCCCACACCCCCCGTCCGAGGGAGAGAATGAACGAGAGAGGTTGAGGCAGAGAGGGATGGTTTCCCTGAAGGCTGGTTTATAAGAGGGAATCCAGAGTAGAGAGGAGACATGGCTAATTTACCACAGAAACACCACTGACACCTTGATGAATGAGCCTCTATATACCTCAACTCTGTGTGTGTGTGGGGCGTTCACAGTATAACTGTGCGACGCACACCCGAGTGTGAAGGGAGGGGTCGAGCCCCCTAATTCACCCCACTGCTGCTGTTGCTGGGGGCAACTGGGGCCAAAGACAGGAGGAGCTGAGGTAAAAAGGGGGCAATAAAAAATGAAAAGCAGGATAACAAATGAGGGGTTGGGGAAAGGTGACTGAATTTGAGAGAGAGCAAGAAGGGAGACAGCAGGCAGGGTCGTTGCATTGTACATGTGTCACTCTTCCTGTATGCGGCACACTCTACCCAAAAGACTGACTGGATCCTTTCCATCTGAATGGAGAGTGAGAGAATTACAAATTGAGACATCCTTGATATAATGCAGTAAATCATGAAAATAATTAAATGCATTCCACTTTGAGCCACCTGACCATTTCGACAGCGAGATATAATTGGAGACTCTCCCACAGCTCAAACTGTACAGAGAGAGAGAACACGACATCCTTTTCCTCTCCTGTTGGTAGGCAATAATCATATCACCATGACAACGCAGCGAAAAAAAGAAAGAAAAAAAAACCCCGGGAAGAATGCGCCTGTGATGATTCTGACGGACCCTTTGGCAAGAATAAAAAAGCAGGTCGGAAGATATCGCAGCAACACTCCAAATCTAAACAACTGTAGGAAGATTCACATTGACCTTTAGATGATAAGAGGTTTGCTGTTGGGAAGTGTCAGGATATATTATGAAGCTCAGCAAAATGTTACAGTATGTGTATGTGTGTGCGGCTCTGTCTGTAGTTGTCATATACTGTAATGTCTGAAAGCTTGAATCGCTAATACACTGTGACCAGCAAACGTGTGTGTTTGTGGTTGTATGTGGTGCATTATATTCTGTATGTAGTTCTCATGAATAGTAATGTTTCAGTGCTTATACTGCAGATATACAGTGACATGTACACTCAATATTGTCTTACTGTTGAGGTTTAGGCTGATGAACTGTCAACACATACATTTTTTTTCTTGTTTCCCAGGAAAACGTCCTTAACAGGGTCATGTTTGTGCATGTATAAGATCTGCAAAGTTACAAAGCTCCAGATCCAGACCTAGCTATAACGGCTAGATTGATTTCTCCCTCACATACCTACGTCACTAGGTGGAAATATTTGCATAATGCGGCCCACAAGCATACGCAAAGAAAGTAGGCGTGGCTTCAGTCCATAGTAGTGGTCACCGTCATGTCGTGAGACGCTGTGTGTTTCTATGCGAAAGCAAAAAGCCCGAAAGTGGACGCAATTAGGAATCAGTGGATAAGATTTATGTAACACTGTTCCAGAACAGTACAACCCAAATGTTTGTGTGTGCAGCACATTTGATGGAGGATAGTTTCCTGAACATGGGAGAGTACAAAACCAGCTGTCCACAAAGGCTATTTAAGAAAAAAATGGGGAAATTACAACTTTGCTAGTGCAATCTGGCGCTTCTGAATCAGAGCCTGTAAATGTGGTTTATTATTTGTTAAAGTACTTGCTATTGACTGTTCAAATGTTTGAGTTTTGTGCAGTGTAGAGTAACGCATATTGTTTGTCGTTCTTATGAGCAAAATTGCAGATATGGATTTAAGTTTACAAACATACAGTAGTATTCTCTGCTTATAATTGGGTGGTGAACAGATGACAAACATGGATGCATCACCATGGGTTCTCTTTCACACTGGCCGTTCTGCTAAAGTCATCCTTGCAAAGTTTGTTCTGTTCGATCGACTTAATATTCTGCATTTTCAGAATTCAGCATTTCATTTGAAACTTTTGAAAATGAAACCATAACTGTCTCCATATAAACTATGAAAACGTGAATTTTTGAAAACGGTGACATCATGCGAATGCGTATTACGCGTTCAGTCTATAGGCACGTAGTTCCCTATCGTTCGTTCAGCAAGCTCTTATTGAAGCCCGTGTTTTCCCGTGACAGAATTCTTCCTGCCGTCTCTGCCAGTGTTGTTATCCTCTGGATGTATTTATGCTCTTCTCCATATTATACCGCTTCAGCACTGGATTCATGGCCGAGTTCTGAGGTGGGCGTGGCAACGCGGCACCTACTAGGTCCAAGTTATTCCAGAGAGTTGCAGAGACCGCCCCAGAGACCGCCCACTGCCAGTGGTTCTATTCCCTGACCGAGGCAACTCTCGGCATAGACACTCTGGCACGCAGCTGGCCTGGAGCCTGCGCAAATTTGCGTTTCCCCCAGTGAATCTTCTCGCACAGACATTGTGCAAGGTCAGGGAGGACGAGGTGCAGGCCCTGCTAGTAGTGCCATACTGGCCCAGGAGGACCTGGTTCCCAGAACTAATGCTCCTCGAGACAGCCCCTCCTTGGCCGATTCCTCTGAGGAAGGACCTGCTTTCTCAGAGACGGGGCACCCTATGGCACCCGCGCCCAGATCTCTGGAAACTCCATGTCTGGCCCCTGGATGGGACGCGGAGGTTCTAGGTGACTTACCCCAAGAGGTCCTTAACACCATCACTTCGGCCCGAGCACCATCTACGAGACGAGCTTATGGGCTGAAGTGCAACCTGTTCATCGAGTGTTCTTCTCACCAAGAAGACCCCCGGAGATGTTCGATCAGAGCGCTGCTTTCCTTCCTGCAGCAAGGGTTAGAGCAGAGGCTGTCCACCCCCACCCTCAAAGTTTATGTTGCTGCAATATCTGCATACCATGACCCCATACTGGGTAAATTGGTTGGGAAGCATGACCTGGTCGTCAGGTTCCTTAGGGGGGCGAGAAGGTTAAATCCTCCTCGACCTCCCTCCATACCCTCTTGGGACCTTACGCTGATACTAAGAGCACTTCAGCTCGTCCAATTTGAGCCCTTGCAGTCAGTTGACTTAAAGCTTCTAACAATGAAGAATTTGCTTCTGCTGTCATTGGCCTCCATCAAGAGTGTAAGGAAGAAGAAGGGGAAGGCTGTCTCCAAGCAGAGGATGGCTCACTGTATAGTGGATGCCATCACCTTGGCTTACCAAGCACAAGGTGTGCCCTGTCCTCTCAGGCTGCGAGCTCACTCGACCAGAAGTGTTGCATTCTCCTGGGCTTTGGCACAGGGCGCCTCGCAGACAGACATCTGTAGAGCTGTGAGCTGGGTGACACCCAACATGTTCACAAGGTTTTATAGCCTTCATGTGGAACTGGTCGTATCCCGTGTTCTTGCCTCAAACGGTCAAAGCCACGAGGGGGCCCCGGGTTAGTGTCGGCTTGCTGCGCCCACAAGTGCGCTAGAATTCTCCAGAGAGTTTTCTTAGCAGACCCTGTGAGTCCTCCAATCATCCCTATGGCATCCGGACGTTGCGGAGCATCTGGTGCCAGGCCTACGAATGATGTATCTTCGAGAGCCAGCTCTAGGCCTGGATGCCCATATGTGTGACCTTCAGCAGGTTCCACATGCTTGTTCCACGGCAAGCTCTTATTGAAGCCCGTGTTTTCCCGTGACAGAATTCTTCCTGCCGTCTCTGCCAGTGTTGTTATCCTCCGGATGGTGAACCACTCAGGGACCCCATTTTGCACAGCCCTCACAAGGCTAGTACATATAGTATCTTCCACTAGACCTCTAAGGATGTGGATTGCGCAGCATTCACTCCTTTGTAAAAGATCGAATATTATCCGTTATCCAATATTTGTCACTATAAAGGGGTTATTCGGAACAGTAGTGATGGACACTCTCTGGGTAAGCCCTGTCTCATCGCCAAGAAGGGTAATAAGGGTAAGAAGGGTTAGGAGGCTTGCCCAGGGCACTGGAAGCGGGCAGCGCCGTGGCTTTTTTGTTAGGGATCCCATATCATTCAATACGACGAGACGGCGAGAGTGAACGAGTTATAGGGAACGATATGTAACCCTCGTTCCCTGAGTGAGGGAACGGAGACGTCTCGTCCCGTCGTCACGGGCGCTGTGCCATCGCTGGGGCCTGGGTCGCCAACTCAACTTCTCGCAAAAAACTGATTGCATCATGCACCAGCTGCTCATTTACGAGGCAGAGCAGATGAATGCAATGATTGTATGCCAATGTGAAATTGGTTCATTTAATTACACTCGAAGTCGATCGGTCCTCTGAGCGAGATCCCATATCGTTCGTTACGACGAGACGTCTCCATTCCCTCACTCAGGGAACGTGGGTTACATATGTAACCAAGACGTTCTTCTTTACAAAGTGACATCACCGACTACTGGCCTGGCATGAGTTATACAGCAGTTTTAATCGTTTTCTCTGATCTGTGTGAAAGGGTTTTCCGTTGTCGTGTAAACATACCTTAATCCAAATCTTTGTTGTGAGAGCATCACTCTGACACCATCTAGCTGTCAGAAAAGCTATAACCCAGCTGAAATCATTACTATCGAAACTAAAGCATGATAGATTACACAAGAAAACTTAGTTAAACAAAAACACATCAAAAATTCTCTAAATATACTAACTTTAGACTAATGAGCATTGTTTTTAAAGTACTGGACAGGACTCACAGGACAGCTTGCATGACTGAGGAATGTGTTTATTTATTATACATTGAACAAGTGCTAGAAAAAAGATATTTCCACATGACTTTTCTAAAGTTGAATCGCATTTATATTTGCATGTTATAAAATTATTTTTACATTATATAGTGATATGCTTAAATAATCTTTGCGTATAGGGAGGACCGACCCTGCAGACACTATCTTCAAAAGCCCTTGCTCTCTCTCTATCACTGATACAAAATGACAGCTGTCAATCATCAGCATAAATAAACCAGCAAGTCAGGTGGAACAAGAACTGTTAGTTTGTTTTGAAGGCTAATTCTATGTGACAACCTCTTTCTTTATGCCTAATCCACAGAGTGCACTTTCAAGTTGGAAATGAGAGCATTTTCGTAATGCGTGCAGACTGAAACACGTTTAGTGGTTAAGCAGCACAAAAGGCATCAAATTGGCAGCGCAAAAGAGCTGATGTCTACAGGGCACTACCATCCTGGTAGTTAGGATACAATTTTAGCATATGTCCTTGTGCATGTCATTTAATCATTATGTTATGCATCCATCAGCTGAAGAGCTTATTAATGGGTCCAGTTGGTCCTGATGTGTCCTGTCCCCAAAGATCTGAGCAGATTATCACTACTATTCTACCATAATCTGATGTGAACAGCTGCCTCGGGGCAGAGACCTGCAAACACACCAGCCAGTTAAGAGAGGGAGAGAGAAAAAAAAGAGAACAATGGAGAGTTAGAAAGTGAAAGAGAAAGGTAAATTGGAGAGGAGAGATCAGAAACTATAAGAGAAAAGCTTTAGTGGGGCCCTTTGCATGCAGTGACAGTACAGACAGCAGTAGGGTGTCCTCGGGGCTGCTGTGATCATGAACCTCTATCAGTAAATTACACTCTGAGGTCATGAATAAAATGTCTATAAAACTAAAGGGGTTCTGGATTTTGTTGAAGTTCGTTCTGCCTCAGCCTCTGACAGCAGTCAGCACAACTGCTCTTACAGTCTGCCAAGACTGATTTCACCCTTCAACCATGCTTTCATTTGCCTAAGCTTTCACCTTCTCTTGGAAAACGTGTCTTATTACTTCCAGAGCAAACCCCTAACGACGGCTTAGAGACACAACGCCCGAATCACACAAATACACCCCCATACGGTCTTTCATACACACACACACACACCGTTGAACACACGTCTTCCGTTGAACGTCAGCCATTGGCTATGCTGCTGGATCACAGGACTTGCCAAAAAATGCTCTACATAATTTATTGGAAGATTGTTAGATCTTTGTCCATATTGATGTTATATTCATAGCATGAGCTTTGAGCGTGAGTCTCGACATAACCACCCTGATCCAAAACAAAAGGCTCAAACTTCTCAGAAGAAACCATACAGAAAGCAGAGACTCTAAATCAAGAGAAATTTGTCTGTCTGGGTTCAGAATCTCCGTATTCAAAGCAAAATCAATCACTCCTGAGGATCAAAGCTTTATCGCACACCTGAATGTAATTTGTTTTGGCACATACACACAAAGACATCTGTGCATACGTGCCTGTCATTTACAAGACACTTTTATCAAGAGGACAGTCCTTCTGAAGCAACCTACTCTCTTGCTCAAGGGTACTGACACCTTTTCCATCCTAAAATAAATACAATAACAAAAACGTCATTTACATAAACGCAATCATTTTTTGTGTGAATATCTTTTTAAATCAATCAAATCAATCAATGGGACAGTCCCTCTGAAGCAATCTAGTCTCTTTCTCAAGGGACACCTTTCTCTACTGACACCTTTTCATCCATCCATCCACCCATCCAATAAATAGTAAATACAACAAAAAACACAACAATTTATGTAAATCACAATAATTTTTTTAAAAATCAATCCATCCATCTATCTATCATTTTATATTCTATGTTCTATATGGTATCTACCGATCTATCTGTTCCTTAAACCATAAGCATTGGTTTCTTTTATATTAGATTCAAGAGCTGGAAGATAGAGATCTCCATTCTTGATTTTCAGCTTTAATCAGAACTCCATTGAAAAGGAACAGCAGGAAATCAACCACCCCGTTCTCTCCAAGGTACACTTACAAAGACAGGTCGGACTGTGCAGTGGAACAATGCTTTTAAAGAACAGAAAGCATCCTAAAAAACAAATCAAACATTTTCATGGGGTGCTGTAATTGCATGTACTGTATAACAGGTTATGCAGGTGCACCACCTGTCTGACAGACTGCAGTGAACAATGTGAGGTGCATCTAAAAACGAGAAAACAAAAGATGTCTAGTGGGGATGAGGATGCTGTCCTGGCATGGCACCCATTCTTTATACATCTGCCCAGACATGACAAAAGCAGCAACAAAAATGAAGGTTTGATGCAAGCTGTGAGCACTGTGCCATACAAAGCTAAACACCTCAGTCTAAATGGATCTTTAATTTCCAATTTGAGTTTCAATTAAGTTTTGTCAGCCAATTCAATCCAGGTTTGACCCTCTTTCTTATTTGAAAAATGTTTTTTGTCCACACACTGAAAGTCAGACCCAATGTTGATTTGGAACAGTTCAATGACAGTTTGTTCCACAGAAAAAAAAGAAAGGCATGCAGGTTTGGAACAAGATTAGGTTGAGTAAATAATGAAAATTGTAATTTTTTTGGGAGAACTATCCCTTGAATAGTCAGTATATTGGACATCAGACAAGTAAGAGCAGCGTTGCATTGGCTGACAACACTTAATTGATACTCAAAGAGGTCTTTAAATTCTAATTTGAGTTTCAATGATGTTTTGTCAGCCAAAGCAATCCATGTATGACCCTCTTTCTTGTTTGAAAAACGTGTTTTGCCTATACACTGAAAGTCAGGTCCAATGTTGATTTTGAACAGTTTGTTCCACAGAAAAAGAAAGTCATTCAGCTTTGCAACAAGATTAGGGTGAGTAAATATTTAAAATGTATATAATTGAGGTCAGCTGTGGCATTGCTCAAGGGTACAGAGCCATGTCATATTTACAGTCAAAAAGTTTTTTGCCACAACAACCCTATAACTTATTTATCCACAGCATGGCTACATCTCTATGACAAAACTGACCACTAGAGGGCGACTCAGAGGGTGATAATTGAACACCCTTGTAATTTGCAACCTTGTACATGCACCTCCCACTGTGTAGCCAGTGTCCCAGTTTCAGAACCATGGACAACTGCCTACTGAATTCAGCAGTTTTCTGTTCAGGACCATAAAGTGATTTCTATTACTAGCCTATATGTCATGTACTATAGATGATTAACTGTCTGTATTTTTTCTATGTACATTTCTGAAATGCACTTTCTGTAAAGCTGCTTTGAAACAATATGTATTGTGAAAAGCAATATACAAATAATTTTGAATTGAACAGAATTGAATGTCTTTCCGTTCAGCCCCTCAAACAGCTTTACGCCATTCTCCCTCTCTTACAGACTAAGAGCCTCTTACTTCGACCAAGAGAATAAGTGAATTGAGCTCAGGAGAGAAATATGGTCAATCTCCAGGGTTACACAACATCCACTCAAGCCCCAAACAACATTCTGTCGGGGCAAGAGACACAGTGACCTTCTCTTAACCAATTTCTTCAATAAATTTGTGTGGAACATTTAGAGTGTCTTCTTTACCCATTCAAGAAAGTATTTAGCAGAATTGCTGTCCATAACAGTTTAGTCTCTGTTGTAAGAAGGAGAACCATCAGTTGATCTACTGAAAGCCAGCATTAACTGAATATGTTAATTTCCTTACAATCTGACCACTGTGTGAACCCTGATTGACGAGGAACCATTACATTGTTTTGGCTGCAAGAGTTGACAGGATAAAGGTTCTGTATTACGTAGGGCAGGACTTAATTTTTACCATTGAGAATTGATTGGATTGTTGGATCATTGATGTTTGCTAAAAAAAAGAAGGTTCAAGTTTGATTTCAAGGTGACTTGACTTGAGACCGAATCAAAGAGATTGGTTCGCATTTGACCACCCTTAAAGGATTAGTTCACTTTTGAAAAAACTTTTGCTGATAATTTACTCACCCCCATGTCATCCAAGATGTCCATGTCTTTCTTTCCTCAGTCGAAAAGAAATTTAGGTTGTTGATGAAAACATTCCATGATTTTTCTCCATATAATGGACTTCAATGGGAACCGGATGGTTCAAGGTCCAAAAGACAGTTAATAACTGTTTCAGATGCAGCTTCAAATGTCTTTAAACGATATCAGACCATGAATAAGGGTCTTATCATGCGAAACGATCGGTTATTTCAAAACTTATTCCAAAAATGTAACTTTTCTAAGGACAAATGCTAGCCTTGCTCTATTCTGTGAGGCGCGTTTGCAACGTCACGTATTACGTAATTGCGTTCAAAAGGTCACGGGCGACGTAGCCAGAAGTACAGAGTCAGTGTTTACAAGTTGAACGCATAGGTTGAACGTGCAAACTAGCTCAAACGCCGTTTACAAAAAAAGGAATTAAAAGGAAAAACAACGATGTCGGACGATTTTGATTCTGTACTTCCGGCTACGTCGCCCGTGACCTTTTGAACGTAATTACGTATTACGTGACGTTACAAACGCGCCTCACAGAATAGAGCTAGGCTAGCGTTTGTCCTTAGAAAAGTTACATTTTTGGAATAAGTTTTGAAATAACCGATCGTTTCGCATGATAAGACCCTTATTCATCGTGTCGTTTAAAGACATTTGAAGCTGCATCTGAAACTGTTATTAACACTATCTTTTGGACCTTGAACCATCCGGTTCCCATTGAAGTCCATTATATGGAGAAAAATCCTGGAATGTTTTCATCAAAAACCTATATTTCTTTTCGACTGAGGAAAGAAAGACATGGACATCTTGGATAACATGGGGGTGAGTAAATTATCAGCAAAAGTTTTTTCAAAAGTGAACTAATCCTTTAAAATCTTTTTTTTTTTTTTTTCAAATGAGAGTTTTAAGGAAACAAATAAGTCACTCCTTTAATAAGTTAATACTTCTGAAAGTCTGGTATATCCTTTTATAAAAGACAGGCATATTCACTATTCACATTAAAGGTTGCGGAAGCTACCACAGAAATGACCCAAACAGCATTTGTCTAAGTAGGTCATTTACTGGTCAAAAACTATTGAGACCATATTCTAGCATTGGCTAAATGTTTTAGATTGGTCTGGTTTTATCTTTGCATTCAATTGAGTCGTTGATAGCATATGGCTCAAAGAATAGAGCAGGGCACTAGCAATGCCAAGACATGATTTCCAGAGAATGAAAGAACTTGAATGCAATGTAAATCACTTTGGATAAAAGCACCTGTCAAATGCATGCAAAAATCATCCAAAGCATTTCATCAAAACCAATGCTCTTTTTGAACTGACATTGTTGGAAGCAGAAAAAAACTCCATCATTATTAGACACATTATCTAAAAAATACATACATTCTTGTCGCTAGGAAGGTGTTCTTGGAAGAAAGGGTTAAGTGCTTTTTAGTGGTTCGACTGTTGAATACAGGTTTGAAAACGTTACACCACTCACTAATGCTTACATGTGACTCGCACATGTGCGTGTGTAGGGACGGCTGGGTTGAAGATGATTAGATCAGTGGATTCGCTTTTCCTGACAAACACACTCTGACGGGCATACAAACAGGTTTGTGTCTGTCAGTAAACAAATCATCTATGCTATTCAACACGTGCATCCACACAAACACACACCACCAGGGATTAAGAGATGGCAGAAATACTTAAACAGAAATGACAGGGGCCAAATGATTTTGACCCCCACCACACACACACAGATCTGAAACACTCACATGATCACACAGATAAACACATATACACACACATATGTAGGCAAATGACTTGTACGACAATAATTTAAAGGATAAAAGCGTTTCAAAGCGAGACAAGCCTGTTAAAGGCTTTGACGCTTGACATATCTGCTAAAAAAAAAACCCCAATGCAACCTGTATTCACTTGCCAGCCTCAAAGGAGCAGTTTTCTGTACTTTAGATCTGAAGAGCTCTCACATTTCTTTTCCACTTTGTTTATATATTGCTCACTCAATTAAAGTTTAATTAACTCAACACAACACCATTCACTGACCTTTCGTTATACTTCCCCCTGCCCACTTCTCGTCTCTCCTCCCTGCATGCTGTTTTGTTTCTTTTTGTGCCTAAATGTTCCCTCCGTTTCAGTCCTGCATCCTCCAGCCGGTAGGGTTAGCGGAGCTGGCTCCAGGGACTGGACACATGGGGCGAGAGAGAAAGAGTTAGTGCTCAGCGGTCTTCTGGTCCACTCAATACAAAATGTTCATCCAAATAGAGACCCTGCTTTCCCATTCAGTTTGAGCTTTAGTCAAACATTTCTCACCATCAGCAGCAGGGAAAAAAAAAACTCCCCACCTCCACATTGCTTTTGATTCCTCTATATTTCAACAAACTACATACATAAACAGAAAGACTTAGAAAGAAACTATATTACTGATGGTCTCTCAGACACAATGGTTTTCACACTAACAATAATATTAATTATACCTTACCTCTAAACCTAACCTCACACAAACCTGTTGACATGGTAATACATGAGCTTTTCAAGTAACAATGACCACTTTAAAATCCTCACGGGTCAGTTTTTGACTTGTTTTACTAGACCATTTTGCAAGATGTAAACAACACTGGTCCAGAAACACTTCCTGTTTCAGTTTGGAACTGTTTTCTTTACTTCACATGTAAACAAAACATCTTAAAGATGTTGTTTAACTTTTTAATTCAGTTTTACATGTTCTGTTGGTTGTATTTTATCCCAGCTTTTATGTAGTGTTAAAAAACCGGAAGTGCTTCTGGACCAGTGTTGTTTACATATTGCAAAATGGTCTACAGGACATTTTCTACAATTTGTCCCTTATAATTATAGCCAAACCTGTAACACATAAACAAGTTAAAATTGGTTGTTTCTTAAACTCTGGCACTTTCATATTAAATGAAATGGTTAAATTTACCATATTTATCTTTAAAACTATGACAAAGTCTGAAATAAGCAAACCATTTTATTTATTTATTTATTTTTGTGAAAATGATTTAAACAAAACATAAAAAAAAACATGATTGCATCTTAGTTCCCATTTGAGAATGGTCACTTCGTATTGCATAGCTAATACACAGTGGGGAAACTCAAGAATTTTGAAGCTTGTATTTTAAAACGCAGTATAGCTGCACAGCAATACCATCCGAGCCACTTGGAGGTAACTGAGGTAACTGCACATCCAATGACGAGGCAGCTTAGATGCGCAAACCAATCAAGCAGCTTGGCACCAAGCAGAAGGGGTGTGGCTATAGCTATAAAACCCGCTCCATTTCGCCATTGCACAGACTTAATCTCCTTCAGCAAACTTTCATGTCTCTGCCCCCCGTCACAAACCAGCACCATTTTTTCCTAAGGTGAATGAAGAACTGACAAACTCATGGCGCGCCCCTTGGCACGCAAAAGCTCTTCCGATGACTGACACCAGGCCCATATTGGACCTCGGACATCTTACAAGAGCCCTCATAAGACAGTGAGGAATGCTAACTACCAAACAAATCCTCTCGCAAGTTCGCCACTCTCCCTGGCACCCCGTACATTTACGAAGTGCAAGGACACTGCGCTTTCTCCTCTGAGACAACGGGGGATTGGGCGTGCTGAACTATCTTGACGACTGGCTCATCCGGGCTCAGTCGAAAACCAAGTTATTGACACACAGGTCCTGGTTCCTCGGACATGTGAAATGCCTTGGGCTCAGGATCAATTCTTCCAAGAGCAAACTGTCACCCAGTCAGAATGTAATCTTTCTGGGCACGGTTATAGACTCAACACAAATGAGAGTTCGGCTTACGCCAGAGCGCTTGCTCTCTGTCCAGAGCCAAGCAACTTCTCTCAGGGTGGGTGCGCACAAGCCCCTCAAGAAGTTTCAGAGGCTTTTGAGTCTTATGGCTGCTATCGTCAGTACTCAACCAGGACTACTGCATATGCGCTCACTACAGTACTGGCTATAACGCCGTGTGCCAGCCCATGGCGTTCAGGACGCCTGCATATCAAGGTGAACCATGGCTACTGTACATTAAGGCCCTGGCACCCTGGAAAACACTGTACTGGTACCAGTCGGGTTTGGCCATGGGCATAGTCTTCATAAGTAAGAAAATTTTCACAGATGCATCCAACCTAGGTTGGGGGGGCGCTGCACGAGGGCAAGCCTATCTCCAGCCTCTGGTTGAGTACAGAGAAGAGCTTACACATAAACTGCCTCTAAAAAACTGAGAGTGGCTCATGTCCAGGGAATACAGAATCTGGGTGCGGACATGCTGTCTCGAGACAACACTCTCCCCAAGGAATGGTCTCTTAACCCTCAGACAGTCCTTTGGATCTGGAGTGTGTTCAGCAGGGCAGAGGCAGACCTCTTCGGCTCAGCACTCACCGCACAGTGTTCTTCTTGAAGAACAAGGATGCATTGGCCCATGCTTCGCCCAGACGCCCTCTCTATGCGTCCCCCCCCCCCAGGTCATTGAGCGGATCAAGGAGACCAAATGTGAAGTGTCCTCCTAGTTGCCCTGTCTCAGGTCTGGTTCATCAAATTGTTTTGGCTTGAGTTTCACGGTGAGCATTGGGTTGTTTCCCTAGGCGCTAGTCGAGTCAGTTGCTAATAGTGCAGCGTTTTAAATTACGTTCAACCGAGTACGTCTTCCCCTTTTTTTCTCGGGATGCAAAAAAATATATGGGTCAGCATTTCGGTATCGTCGATACATGTTAATTTTCATTGTTATTAGCCTGATAAGAAAATGTGGTCGATATATTAAAGCAGACAAATAATGTATTATTTCCTTCAGCTGAGACACTTCAGATGTGCACTGTTCGCCATGATGGTTCTGAAAGGGGCTGTTAAGTTCAACATGTGCAGCGCAAAATCATATAGGCTACATAAAATTATAATGAGATCATCATAATAATTGTGTTTTGGACAAACAGATAAGCCTAAAACAACGCTTGATTACCACAGCATGTTGCTTTGGACAGTATGCACTATAATACTTTGAATGCTGGAATGTTTTCATTCTCACTACACTTAACACTTTTGTCAGGGGATGTTCCTAAACAGGGGGTGTTAGGGTTGATTACAAACCAACACACTTGAACTTTATTACCAGTGATGACAGCATACTGGGTTGCAGGGGCTGGCTCAAGCTTCAGGCCTCTCTTCATGGCTTTTGTCATAATGTTCTTCTACTTCCTCTGCACGATGGTGACAAGTTGTTCAAAGTCATCTTTTCTAGAGAATATTCTCTTGAAGGAGAATGGGGTTAGGCGAAGAGAGCGAACATGATGCCAGATATTGTTGCTGCTCTGCTGTCTGGTGTTTTTCTCAAGTGCCCATGCCTCAGGTTTTGAGAATACCATGGCACTGAACTTTTCAATCTGCACTTCATTAAGAACAGTACAGAAAGAGCCTGGCTGTGGTGGCAAAGGGATTGCTGGGAAGTCAGTGGAGTTGGATTGGGAGGATGCTTGTGAAGTGTTGCAATGTATGCAATGATAGGGGGGGAATACATTTATTATTTACATTATGTTTCCTGTATATATTTTATTTTATTTGTTTTTTTTTTACTAGGCCTCATTTAAATAATTTATTTGTTATGAATTTACACATAAAACCAGATTCACACAAAGGATCCACACCAGGATCGCACAGAAGACCAAGAGGAAGAGGAAGTAAATCGTTTAAAGAGGCAACTTGCCGATAAATTAAAAGTAAATGCCTTGCTGAGGGAAGAGATTAAAACTTATCAACCATCTCACACACTCACCCACACCACACACAATCAAGCTCATTACCAACTCACACCAGAGACTATCTAACTGCAGTGTGCCTGAGGACTTTAAGTACTGCACACGTTTTAGTAATGATGAGTTCAACCAGCTGTGTTCATTTTTCAGGATACCCAGCACTGCAATAGATACACAAACACTTAGCCCTGTGACATACCGCACAGTAGAACAGCAGATCAACCTCATGCCTTTACGACAACAGTTCCTACTCGTGGCTCTGAAGCTGAGGCCAAACTTTGAGCTGAAAAAGAGCTGGCCTTCAAATGTCAACTTCCAGAATGAACTGTTAGTACTTTATTCAATTCATGGATTGATTTCATGTATGGTAGACTAGGCGACATATCTATTTGGCCACACAGGGTCAGCATAACAGAAAACATGCCTGACAACAACAGAGCTGAGTTCCCAACAACCTTTGCATTTCTTGATGGTGAAGATTCAAAATCTCTTCATTTAATGTTGTTTTTAGTACTATTATTATTTTGTATTAATATTCATTATATGTATCTGTTTTATTACATGTATACACACATTATTATTTGTAATCTTTGCATTTGTGATTATAATGTTTTGAAGATGTGGGAGAGAGAGAGACTTTAGGAGACTTTGGGATAAGTTAAACTGTATGAGTGAATGTATGTTGGAGTGAGACTGAAAGTTTATGCAGTGTATAGGGAAACGATATACATTCCATAGTAAATGGAAACCACATGTTCTTGTGGTCATAGGTATGTGTTACTATGGTGATGCAGTTTTTTCTTGGTCAGTGGTATAAAGACTGAGACCCTTTGTTCAAAAAGTAGGAAGAGATGGTAACGATGCAGAATGAAGACCTCTGTTTCTCTTCCTCCTATGTCTTATAAATATTATAAATAAATTCGAGAGATCTCTTGGCAAAATCACTGGTGTCTCTTTTCATGGGGAAAGCAAAATAAGTTTTTTTAGATCTACAATTTGGCGTCACGGGAACAGGATGCATGTCCAGGCATTCGTCTCAATCATTGCAGGTAAGACTTTTTGCTTTATAAAAAGTTCTAAGTCTGCCTGATGATTAGAGACAGTGACTGAAACTGCTGAAAGAACTGTTTGATTTTGGGTACCAGTTGTTTTGCCAATGAATATAAGACATAGTAAAATATAAATAGTAAAATGAATAAAATTAAGTCATTTGAATTGAATTTGGCTTATTTAAGTTCTCTGAAAAGTAAACCTCAAACAATATTTGAAATGCTGGGATAGAGGTGGATCTTTTTTAGAAAAAAGACCATCTAGTCAGAAATTTGGAATTAGCTGTAAAACGGTTAAGCTAGTAAAATTTGCTTGGTTATAACTGCGACGTGGTTGGATAGTGGCGGGACTGTTTAAAGAAGGCAGAGTAATCCCTAAAACATCCAGCACACCGAAGATTCGTTCTCAGTAGGAGACGAGGAAAGTTGTAACACAAGTGGTACTTGATTGACCAAAGCGGTTAAATGTGGCGGGACTGTTTAAAACGATGGCAGGGTAATCCCTAAAACATTGTAACACGCTAGAGTTATACAAGTATAAAAGGCGCCCTTGTAACTAGCTAGGATCGTGGGCATTCTGAACCTGACCGTAAAGCTGTTCAAATATTTGAGGAGACTGATCCGAGTTAACTTTAAGAAAAAATAAATACCAAAGAAATTAATCTGAGATAAAATCCAAAGTATTTGAAAAGAAAGGAAAAAAAAGGAACCGTTTTGAGTTTTAAAAAGAAAACTAAAATACTGAAAAGCATTAGAGTTAACTTTTCTTTAAATTTTTCTTTTGTTCTGTGAGTGAGGGAGAAAGAGAGCGAAGCAGCCCCTCCCTTCAGAATTGCCCTGTACCTTCACACACACACATCCAGTTGGTGAGGGAGAGAGGCAGGGAGCCCCACACACACATACCTATACACACACACAGCCTGCAGCTCTGAGCACACACACATACATATACAGACAGCCTGCAGCTCTGAGCACACACACAGACGCATCACATAGGCTGCAGTTTCTGAACATAGACGCACATACATACATAGTAAATCATCACATGTCCAGAGAAGGAAAACACAACCAGTGGTGATCTATTTGATCCAGATTGGACAAATATAATAACTGAAGCTGAAAGGAAATATTCACAAGCACCAGTGAAATCTGCGACAACAGTAACGCCTCCACCTTACAAACCAATTTATCCACCTTTGCCTGAGCAATACACAAGTTCATCTAAACCTCTGACGCAGCCTCAAGCTTCAAGATCAAACGGAGGTCCAGTTGACAAACTGTTTATTGCATCTGCACAAGCAGCTCCAATAATAACGAGATCTAAATCAGCCCAGCCAAGCAGAGACATGATGAGATGTACACCGGCTCATAATTATGGATCTGACTGGAGTGACGAGACAAGGGATGACAACATGACCACAGTTGACAAGATTGGTCTTGAATTTTCTTCACCTGTGATTAAAAGGGAAGAGTCACAACCTGAGATGATGACCGAAGAAAGACCGTTTACTCCGGGAGAACGACAAGCCATTCTCTCAGCCTTACCTCCTCTGAAGAGACAAGATCCAAACACAGAGTTTTGGCGAGAATTAGACTCTCTGGTTGAAGCAAATCAACTGACACTAAAAGACATTCACACCATTGTGAAAGCTAAAATCCCAAGAGACAGATGGGAACGCTTGCCAGCAGTGATAACATCAGCCCAATGGGTAGACTTTGGGGTTGATGGCCAGGGAAGACACCTGGGTCTTTGGCAAACATTAGACGAATTTCGAAAAGAAATCCAAGAAATCTTGGGAAGTGGTAAAATTCCATTCACATCAGTGACATTGATTAAGCAAAAGGATGATGAATCTCCAGACGAATATGCTCTGCGTAAGTGGAACACTTATGAGAGATGGGCTCTCTGTGCAAAGAAACAACCTGACAGAGATGATGTACAATTCACTGACACACTTGTGGATGGCTTTAGCTCTAAATACCAACAAGCCTTATCACTTGGAGTCAATCCAGGCGAAACATTTGACCAAATTATGCAATGGGCTGGCCGTCTAGAGATGGCTATGAGATCAAACCTGGAAGAAGGAAACAAGCCAAACCAAAGAGGAGTGGCGACAGTTCAATACAACATGGACATAGAGAGGTGGTTGAAGATTTGCAGCAACTGTGGAAAGCATCGACACTTACGAAAAGACTGTTGGGCTAAAGGAGGTGGAGCAGAAGTCAAGGTCCATCTTTTAAACAAGTCATTGTGAAAAACCATGATGAAACCTCTCAAGGGAGGACGTGGACTGAAGCACAAGTTCGTCAGCTCATTGAAGGAATTATGTGTAACTGATTACTGGAACAGCAATGGTTCTACTTCCTGATGTTATGCCACCTGCAGAAACAGGAGGAGACTCTACTTTGTTTCAAGAGAAATTAAGATGTTATTTCACAATGCTGGACAAAGTTACCAAAGACAATAATAGAAAGTGAATTCAACAGCAATGGGATGAAAACACACCACTACTGATATTCCACACATTCCTGAGTTAGGCAGTTTTGTTATAGTCAAGCATGTTGTAAAGGGAAGGGTGTAGGAACAGATAGATGGTATCATTGGTCACAAGTTAAACCTTGCTTAGTGAATAACAAAATGATGATGGCCTATGGTTTAAGATTGAGCAAATCTAAGAATTCATTTTTTTAAATACTGGGAAAAGTGATGATTAATTGTTTTTCTGTTTCCATTTCAGGAATCAAGTTCATTGACATTAATTAGAGATGGTTAGAAGTTATTCTTGATAAAAGACATTGATAAAACCGAGAATGGAAAATACGGTGTGAGATAGGAGATTTTATACACTACACTACTTACAAAACACAACCTCACAAACAATGAACACCCGCTTACTGATTTACAACCCCAAGGGATAGGACCCTTTAACATCAACGTTTAATTTAATTTCTTATTTTGGCTCGGAACTGGAGGAGTTAATTAATTAACGAGTTAATTAATTAATGAGTCCAGGCACGGGCAGAAGACTTTTTTAGTTTTTCTTTTCTTAGATGATTGGGGTTCATTTTAAATGCTTACACATAGATGTTAAATGACACATAGCATACGGGGACATAACATGGGTTGGGTTTTTGTTTGTTATTTCTTTCCTTTTCTGTTTCAATTCTTTTGTCTTCTATGTCTATGTCTTGGTCTACTATTTCTCCTCAGCACTATCACTTACATAGGTTGGCCACCTGGAGATGATGGTGTGGAACTGACTGTCGTAGTTCCAGAGGAGGGACTGAAGATTCAAAATCTCTTCATTTAATGTTGTTTTTAGTACTATTATTATTTTGTATTAATATTCATTATATGTATCTGTTTTATTACATGTATACACACATTATTATTTGTAATCTTTGCATTTGTGATTATAATGTTTTGAAGATGTGGGAGAGAGAGAGACTTTAGGAGACTTTGGGATAAGTTAAACTGTATGAGTGAATGTATGTTGGAGTGAGACTGAAAGTTTATGCAGTGTATAGGGAAACGATATACATTCCATAGTAAATGGAAACCACATGTTCTTGTGGTCATAGGTATGTGTTACTATGGTGATGCAGTTTTTTCTTGGTCAGTGGTATAAAGACTGAGACCCTTTGTTCAAAAAGTAGGAAGAGATGGTAACGATGCAGAATGAAGACCTCTGTTTCTCTTCCTCCTATGTCTTATAAATATTATAAATAAATTCGAGAGATCTCTTGGCAAAATCACTGGTGTCTCTTTTCATGGGGAAAGCAAAATAAGTTTTTTTAGATCTACAATGGTACAGAGATTAAGGCAGAAAAGCCTGATCTGTCTGTGCACACAGCTAAGATAATGGGCTCTATGCACTCTATGCAGTATTTCCAGTGATGGTGTAAGGATGCTCGATAACTTCCGCCGATCGTAGAGTCCAATGGAACTTATGAGAATTTATATAAAATGTTATACTCCATGGTTATACTAAAGAAACATTAGTCACAAAAACAGATAAAACAGACACCACTCCTTGTGTTTATGCTTCTTTTTAAAATTATATTAAACAGTGTTGTAGTCGAGACCACCTCACTCGAGTCCGAGTCGACACCGAGACCAGAGAGAGTCGAGTCCGAGTCAAGACCGAGTCCATAGAGAGTCGAGTCGGAGTCGAGTCCGAGACCAGAGACGGTCGAGTCCGAGTCGAGACCGAGACCAGTGAGGGTTGATTACCTAATTTACTTTTATTTACTTAGAGAAATCCTTTTTTTTTTTTTTACTGAATTTACTTAGAGTTTAAAAAATATGATCAGTTTAGGGTAAAACGGCCACATAGTAGGTGGTGTTAAAAGTAATTTTATTACAATTTGTCATGCGCAGTTGCGCACTAGAAAATCACCAATCACTGGGCGTGTCAATAAATTTAAAGAAATATTTTATTCACATACATTAATAATCATGAAAAATATTTTTAATTGAACATCTAGATTTAATTGAATCTATACATCTAAACGTATGAAAGTTTCATTTCAAATGCGGAACTTATGCGTGCATATAGTCCATTTCCTGAATTTGAATGTTTTTAAGGTCGTAACTGACATGGTTTATAAATCGATTACGGTGTTGTTATTGTGAATGAAATCAAATGTATGTTGGCTATGAGACTGCAATAAAATGTTTTCCTGCAAATGATAAGAAATTAGTCATTATCTTTAACAGCTTTCATCTGCTTTTGCTGGTAGCTCAAGCCATATCCAGGAGGGTACTTTTCCTGACCTATTACTACATTTATCGGGGGTTTGTTTGCTGTGTAGCTCATAGGTGTCCCTGTCAGCTCTCTCAAAAACAGCAAATTCTGATCTGTTACCTCGGAGGTGGCCCTGTGACATGGAAAAGTCATGGAAAAAACATACATCTACTTATGTCAAGTGATCTGAAATACAAAATACATTTCTACATGTCATGTGCTCTCAAACACATAGGCTACATCAAATGACATCAAATTAAGTTGGTTATTGGAAGGACACAAGGGGATAGCCAGCCTACATGGTGTTAAAAATCAACGTAGTTGTGACTCACTTGTCATTGCTGTATTGGCAGAAGATGGGTCTCCGTTTTCGTTCCATCTTGGCCCTGTTGCTATTGAGCTATTGCTGCTCTCTCTGCTCTTATCCATGGTAGGCTACATGGATGCGCAGGGAGTTCTCGCCCAGAACTGAACCATACCGCCAGTCCAAACTGTATGTTAATTATCAGTCATATTTGACAATACTGACAGAAATTATTCTTTGCATTACCTATTTTAAAAAGAGTTCAAATTTACATTTCTACCACTATTTCTTTTTCTATGATGGGAATGACAGTGGTGAACATTTTGAAATCAAACTAGGTGTCAAATATGTTATAAGAGAATTCATATTCTAAAAGTCCACAATGCCTATAGCTGAAGAAACTCTGTTATAGGATTGAAGGATGACACATGTTGAATAATTAATGTGTTATTTTTGAAACTTATCTTCAGCTTTTCTCTCCAGGTGACCCAAAGTGGGTATAATGTTACAAAGCCAAGGTTTAATCCCAGAATTAAAGCTTAATCCATTCTCTCACCGGCAGTTTACAGAGAGAACGAGAGAAATAATGAAAGTATAATGACAGATTTCTCGGAATGTTGAACAATTGCATCAGGGTGTGAATGTTGGTCAACCGACACATCACACCGCCTTATCAAAAGTCACACTCTCCACTCTCACCCACTTCAAGAACCTTACTAGGTCCAAATGTACCTCTCAGCAGTATATCATTTTAAGTTGGCTTATCCGTGAGTGTGTATGTGTGATTGCTGCTGTAGAAAACGGCACCGGCAGAGATCTGTTTGTCAGATTAAGGCTAGGTCTGAGCTAAACTTCACGTTAATGGCGACTCAGGCTCTCAAATCCTCCAGTTTGAGAGCGGCATTCTGTCTGTTGGAGTTGAGCTTTGAGTTAAAATACGGCATGCACTGAACACACAGACACACACACAAAACTTTCTTCCATAAACTTCCACGGAGCCAAACTTCAGCCATCTGTCGATCATAACATATCCTAATTATTTAACTCTTCCACTCAAATCTGCTTCCTTTCTGTCTCTCTCTCTCTCCCCCCTCCCTCATTTAACTCTTCCACTCAAATCTGCTCTCTCTCTCTCTCCCCACCCTCCCTCCATCTGCTGGGTGAGAAACTGATGTCTATAGACAACCGGTGATCAAACATGTCCTTTTATTGCATGTCTCAAGTCAGTTCAGATGACATGTGCTCGCGCACTAACTCCCTCATCATTGCTTCTACATTTATTTTTATTATTAACTTTATTTCAGTAAATGTGGCATGGCTCAATTCAGAATTTCATCATAAATCTGTAAAAATGTAGTCTCAAATTATGGGGTTATTTTGCTGAAAACACCTCAACAAATATTCTTCATTTGCAGGTAGAAAAACAATACACATTGTTGTGTATTTAGGAACTTATAGCAACATGATTAGATTTTAATGTGAACCAGCTGTTTGCAAACTCTGTGTTTTCAACTATGACCTAATAATTGTCAATAACATTATTTGTGCAGTATATTGTAAATTGTTTTTACGATAAAGCTTGAGTTAAAAACCAGCATCTGCTAAATGTAAGTGCAGCAAAAACATCAAAGTAACTGTTAAGCGGTAAAAAAGAAGCAAGTCACGGGGAACAGCAGAATAATAATCATCACCCTTTTTGCTAATTCATTCAGAATATAATTAGCTTAAATATTAAAATAACTAATTTTAACAGTCATCACCCATGAAGATTAAATTAATAACTTCATCAAGGAGCATACAATTAATCTAGAAGTTCACAAAGGACAATTTTACATTCATAACACTCATGATGTACAATATAATGGGGGGGGGGGTTATATGTTTGTTTGTGTATATATATATATATATCATTGTGTACATGATATTGTTAGTCAATATGAAAGTGAACTTTAGGCCCCAAAAGGTTAAATGTATAAGAGCAGTTAAATCTACCTCACATCTACATTTTAATATCAAGGTGTTATTATGCTATGTGCTGGGTTTCCCTGTCAGTTCCAGTAGAACAATAACTCACAAAGGCCAACATTTTTTGCTGGTCTAGAGGAAACGTACAGTCTTGAACAGACATGAACAAGGGATGTTTTTTGTGCCCCTGATTCGGTCCTGGCCATTTGATATTGAGCGTCTGCCGATACCGAGTCCTGATCTGATTTTTGTATAGTTCTCAAACAATTATTGAAGACAAGTAAACCATCAGTAATACAAAATACAATAAGAACAAAGAAACAAATTATAAACCAAAGAAACAATACATGTAATAGAACAAAGATGCAAATGAAATGCTTTTTTTCCAGGAAGGTCAACTAAAAGTAGACAATTTTGACTTAACCGTGTTTCGCTATATCTCAGATCACATGCAAAGAATCTGGGTGAATTCTCTTTCACGGCTTCATAATTTACTTTTAATAATTATTTTTAATATCAAGCACATCCTGTAGTTTAGCAACAGTAGACTGCAATGGTGTTCAATAATTTGGCTGATTTGGACGTTAAGTTTGGGCCAGTGCACAACTTTCAGGGCCTTTGATAAGTACACTTGAGACTATATCTCCTGAAAGAGGTCGAAAAATAAAAGGCTTAGTTGCACAAGATCTGATGTGGTGTGAAAAGCGACTTTATGATTTTTCCAAATTTCATTTATCGACCAAAGAGAAGATAAAACAAATTCATGATTTGAGAGCCTGTTTATATCACATGCGTGCACACACGCATTCTTTCTCAATTCATCTCAGCAGCTCATCCGGGCTTTGATTTCCCGCTGTTACTGTGGCATTTGTTTCCATGGTTACCAAAAACACTCAAACTGAGATACAGACAGTCTTTCGGAAAAAAGCAAACAGTTGTCACTTACCAACTGTGCACGCTCACACACGCACACACATTCCCCCTTCTACATGAGTGTTCATTTGATTCTGACATAAGCCAGTGCATTGTAATTTAAAAGTTACACATATCATATACTGTACATATGAAGAGTTCAGATGCAAAAGCCTCTAAATGCCATTTGAAATTTTCTTCTTTAATGATGATTTTTTATCAAACTTGTATATTTAAGTTCAGTAATTTCACTTAAATAACAATTAATAGTAATTATCATTGCCATTTAAGTGAAATTACTGAACTTAAATATACAAGTTTGATAAAAAATCATCATTAAAGAAGAAAATTTCAAATGGCATTTAGAGGCTTTTGCATCTGAACTCTTCATATATACATATATAGGAAAAACTCAGTTTTAAGCATTGTCGTGTAAAAGTAAGCTTAGTTTAGTTTAACCAAAACCTTTTATGCTGCAGCCATTCAACAAAATAAATTGACCCTGACCGTAAAGTACAAGTTTTCGCAAAAAATGAAAAAGTCATTTACTCTCATGTTTTTCAAAACTCACATGATTTTGACACCAAAAGATGATGACATTAATGTCAAAGCTGCTCTTTTAATACAACGGAAGTAAATGGAGAACAAACCTATAAAAAGCAGGATTTCACTGGCTTGTACAATAGTTTATTTTTAATGTTTATGACGGTTATAGAATAATTTGCCATTCTCAGTGTTGGGAGTAACGCATTACAAAAGTAATACATTACAGTAACATATTAGTTTTTGCTGTAACGCAGTAGTGTAAGGCATTACTAATCATTTTTCAGTAATATTTTACTCATTACATGTTCAGTGAGGCTTGTATTACAGTTGTATTACAGTGTATTGTCTGCTTTTACTTCTTAAAGGCAACAGACTGTGTGAAAGTTTTAAAGCAGTCTTTTAGTGCCAGTTCAGAGCGGTCGCGTCTGTAACATTGTTTTTTCCTCATAAATGCGAACACGAAAACTAAAATAAAATGAATATTTTAAGTTCTATGGAGACTGGAGAGCCAATCCTACCTCATCCAATTTGCGCAGTGTAATTAACAGAATTACAAAAAATATATTTTGCCTCCTATTTTTTTGTCACGCATGAATGTGTGTATTTTCCCTAATATTAAAAATAAAACAGACTGATATTTGTCTAATGTCTGGAGTCATTTAAGCAAGTAGCCTATATACGTTTCAATACATGTATTTTCTGAGAATTTTTATTTCAAGTTTTGACTGCAAATGTCATCATGTCCATAATGCTGGACCCAATTTTAAATAATTTATCCTCAACTAGTTTTGTGGTGTAGGTCTACGTATTTTATAATGTTAACTTCAAATAATACTAATAGCATAATTTAAAGATAAGGCAGCATTGGATCTGGACGGTAAGGAGAATAACGCTGGAGTTGGAAGAGGTGTGTCGCGATTCTGTAGGTTTGTGAATCGGAGTCGTGTGGCGAATCGCGATTTTGGTTTCATATTGCATATCGTTACAGCCCCAAAGTTAAGTTCTACTTAGTAATTTTGGTGAAAGTAACTCAAAAGTAATACATGAGTAATGTAACGCATTACAATTCTGAGACAGTAATATTGTAAGGTAATGAATTACTTTTAAATAACAGTAACAAGTAATACCTAATGTATTACAGTTTGGAAGTAACTTGCACAACACTGGCCATTCTTTTAAAATCTTCACAGCCTTGAATTGTATAGAAAAAAGCACTGTGAATTCACACTGGAACAACATGATGAAGGTTTTTTCATTTGTGGGTGTACAATCTGTATAATTCCTATTGGACAATTGATATTTACTCACATGCACTTACGTACTTATTTACTCGGGTAACCCTGAAGATCTTCTTAATGACATGCTCATTGATTTGTACTCTCAGCACCGTATTTTTTTCACTGACTGCCCCTAGACATCGCCATGGGAACGGCATGCTGGGAACAGCTCACGCTGTTTCTCTCAATGTAACTGTAAGCATATAGGGTATTTGCTATTGACCTGTGACTCAAGCCAGGTCCTTATACTGATAAGTCAGATGTCTGCTGTATTCAACCAACTTTACCGTGAAGAATTTTCAAGGTTCTGTAGATGATGGTTCTTTTCTTAGTATTCCATATGAATCCTCTTTCAATCTTTGCCATTTGTCTCCAGTTTGCAGGCTATGCATTTTCTTGTATATTACTTCTACGTCTTTATCACACGTCCTTACAATGTATGCGTTTTATTATCTTTATCTACATAGGTTTGGTGAATTTAGATGGATCGGTTGGGTTTTATGAACTTTTAAAGACTTTGCAACTGTTTAAGTGATTTTTTTGTGTAATTTGAATGTATTTCAATCAGTTCACTCATTTAATGCTGCAATTAACAATGAATGAAGTTTAATGATCTTTAATCACTATTTTCGTAACAATTGTGCGCGCATGCATGTACCAGTTTGTGTGAGAATAAGTTGTCCCCTGTGGTGTCCAAACAGAGTCCGCTTTGATAAATAACTGGAATGAAATAAATTAAATATACATTGGCATAAATAGTATCACGAGTACAACATTATATTTACTTTAAAACTATTTGAAGTTTACTGCACAGATCAGATGAATATTAAAGATGGATGGTCAACAACCAGAAAAATCTTTTTTTTTTTTTTAATGATTAATGATACAGATTTATTGAATTAATTCTGGGCATTTCCAACCAAAATGAGTCACTATAACAGTATGAGCCATTATACTTGATGATTTACACTCCACCATCACCGTTCTCTCGCTAGTCTCTCGTATCACCTCATCTCACACAGCTTTCTAAAATGGAATGCAGTGGAATATTGTTTTGATATTTTCATATCTTGGAATTTAATTCACATGGTTGCCATTTCAGCTGCTACATTTTCTCCTGTTGCTACATTTTTGCCTCATCCCTTAAAAACACTCTATATGTTTTAACACGATTTGAAGTTCTCCTACTTTGCCTGCCGGGTGTTTAACTCTTCAGAGAGAATAACAACTGTCTACTTTCATCATCCTAGGGACAAAATCATGCGGTATGTGTTCTTTTTCCCCTTCAAAAGCGCTCCTCTTTAGCGATGGTTTTTCATACTGTAGGTGTGAGTAGGTGGTGTGTTTGAACCCTGAACATTAAACAGCTTCAACAAACATCCTGAACAACAATTCTAATAATACACGATGGAACAGCTCTGCATCATTCATATGCACAAAACCAGCAGGTGTTTAGTCTACTGCAGTTTCACGTAGATTAGGATTGAATGTCAGTAACCTTTTAACATTTCCACATGCGCAGGTAAATCTGCTTTGAACTCGTTTTTCCTTTACGTTTGGCCTAAAAAACCCAGGGTTTGGGGTCATCCAGTTTGAAATGTTGACTGCAATTATAATTCTTTGCAACTACTGTCTAAAACGTGGTGGATCCTTCACTAGAAACCGAAATAACTCACTCCCGCTAAACTTTTAATCTTTGAATTGTTGCACGCAGGAACGATACAAGTCGACATCGTTATGACAAAAAGTTTGTTAAAAAGTATTTCCTACTAAAGCAAGGCAGTATTTGGCTGTTTCTCAGTTCCAAGATAGCAAAGAACGAACTTGCGTTCTCGTGGTTTTGCCAGGCAACCTTGAAAGAACAAAATCGGAAGAATGCAAGAACACAGAACGCACCTTTATGAAAATTGAGATGTGCTGAGATCTAGTTGCTCAAGCATATTATAGCGACCAATTAAATTCCACTGCTATGCTGATGATATTCAAATAGATCTCACCACCAGCTCTGATAGGCCATCTCTGCCTGACTCACTCACTTTGTCAGGGACATCAACCATTGGATGTCACTGAATTTCCTCAAATTAAATGACAAGAAAACCGAGATATTAGTGATTGGCTCTTTTGCCTCAGTCAAAAGGATGGACCAGTCCTTTGATATTGATGGAATTCACATTAAGCCTTCGCCATCGATTTGTAACCTAGGTGTCTTATTCGATCAAACTCTATATCATTTGGATCTCATATTTCTTCTCTTGTTAAAAAAATCTCTTTTATCATGCCTGGACTATTGCAATGCCTTATTTCTTGGTCTTCCCAAAAAATGTATTGCAAGATTACAGTACGTTCAAAACCTCTAGGCGTTACTCCTCTGCTTTCACCAACTACCTGTGGCATCACGTATCCACTTTAAGGTATTGATTCTAACGTCCAAAGCATTAAATGGTCTTGCTCCACAATATTTTTTTCTGACCTACTCAACCTTACCGTCCGACACGGTCTCTCATATCAGCTGAACTTCCCTTTACTGTCCATCCCTCGTTTCCGGTTGTCCACTGGAAGGTCTTTCAGTACTAATGCTCCTCAACTATGGAATTCGCTCTTATACAACCTCATCTGTGGCTAGGTAATGTGATTATATATATCATATGTGACTACAGTATGTATATGGTTGTCTAAATGTATTGTGTACAGTACAATGTAAAGCGACTTGAAAGGCGCTATATAAATAAAACATATTCTTCTTCTTCCAATGCACAATAAAACCAACGTAACATTACAAATGTCACAACCTATTAAAACATTTATGTCAAATTACTACAGATTTTTTTTTTTTTTTATTCACCGCATGCTAATAAAAATACTGCATGCTTTCTTCAGGTTATCACTTCATTTAGAATAATCAAAACAAATGGTCAAATGCTTATGAGTCATCACATAATATTTGCAAGCTTGCGAGGTAAAATCTCAGTAAAATGTGTAAAAAACGAGAATTTTAAAGCTTTCTAATGCATCCTCGATAACAAGAACACATCTGGGCAGTTTCATGTGCCCTCTGTACTTGCATTATTGAGTATTGTACTTGAACTTTGATGGTTGAAGATGTAGTACAAAAACACAAGGACACAAGATCGCTCAAGAACGCATATTAAGAAATGGCCTTTGACTCTGTTCAAGCGTATCCATTGCAGACTAGTGGCCTTGCCCAGTGCATTATGGGAGTTTAAGTTTTCCTACCTATTTGGCAAAAGGGAAGAAAACTGCCTTTTTCCCTATGTAAAAAGGTAACAAAACCTTTTTAATATAATTCACTAAAATATTATGTTAATAATGAATATGTAATCTACTAATATATTGTCATTATTTGTGATCAACAGTGATTAGAAATAGGACAAAAAAATCTATGGGAGAATATACTGGAAGCTCACAGATCACTGAGATTTTAGAGGTAACACACACTGTATGCTGTCAGACTCGACACTTTATTTTGGTAAACTGAAAAAAAAAAAGGTGTAAGATTAACTTTGAAACAATTCTCACTCACTAAATTTCACAAATAATTACAAAGAAATGGCAGGAAACACATTAGATTTTCAAGTTGAATGACTGAAATAGTATTTTCTTGTAAAGCATTCTCCAATAATCTGTATTATTTAAAGTTTGAAATCTTTTTTTTTTTCTTAATTGTGACTAACACTTAAAATAAGGGGCTGTATTTCTTTTTGACAATCTTAAATTGACTTTTTTTGGACTTACATATTGTACAGTACTGTTGTCAACACCATAGTAAACACAATTTCTGCCAAAATGCCATGGTTACAGCAAATGTTGCTACTGCTTTAAAATCATTTCAAATGTATCCTTTAAAAAGTATATACGATCGTTTATTATAACAATAACTGTAGATAAATGCTATTTTGGCAGCAGCTCTGTTTACCATGGTAAATGATTTATGAAAACATTTCCACGGCTGACGTGAATATACCAGAAGAATCTTCTGCTGTAGCGTTGGACTCTTTTGAGTGCCTATTCTGTTTGTTCTGGCAAGAGTTTCTACATTCGCTTCAGACAACCTCAAGGTTCTGTTTGTGCAGTTTTGAATAAAAAGCCTTTCAAAAGGTTGACGATTTTGTACTGACAAATCCAAACCTGCTTAGACACACACACACACACACGTCCACACACGTCCAAACACATTGATATTAGCTTTAATTACTGTGTGGGTTTGTTTGTTTATCATGGTAACCACTTCAACAAATATTGAAGGAATCAACAAGTCAAGATAATGGGCTAATTTACAAAATGGCGTGTGCAGCGCACAACTGTGTGTGTGTGTGTCAGAAAGAGAGAAAGGGGACAATCATGATGTGGGGTGCCTGGCTCTAGCGTATTAATTATCTGATTTCTGTGGTTATAATAGTGCTGATTGAGAGACCCATTTAGACTAAAATACTCCCCCCACCCGCCTCTTACTCCATCACTGTGCATCTCCTCTTTGTTTTTATCTCGCTCATATGCTCATCTTGCTCTCGGTTTGCCGTGCGCTGCCAGCAGATGTACCTGGAACTGTTGTTATTGTGTCACACACTGAATATGCAAGCAGCTGAATCAAAAGAAATTCAAAATAAACATTGGAACAATTGTTGTTGTTAACTAAAATGACTGAAAACCGTTTTCGTCGTTAGAAAAGCTGAAATAAAATATAAATGAAATACTTTCTATGTCAACGTTTCTAATCATTAAACACTAAAATCTCTTAATACCAAAGTATTAAAACGTCCTCCACCCGTATGTTTGTCCATTCGTCCACAGGAACGTGCATCCAAACATCCAAACGCAAACAGGTCTGTGTTGTGTGTTATGATTTCTTTCTGAGCAGATGGTCTCAAAGCCTTCTGTACGATCTGTCCTAACAGTCTGTTCTTACTGTGAAGCCCCTCAATTCTTTCTCTCTCCCTCTCACACATACACACCCATTTGGGTTATCAAATGTTGTTTGGTTTGTGTGATTACGCTTGGTAAGCGGCAGGCTGTTGTGTAATTTTGTCTAATGTCAGAGCGCTGTGGGATGACAGAGGAATTCGGTCTTTCTCGCAGGGTGAGAAACACAAGCTAAATATTTCAACTGTCATATTTACACTCTTTTTTTTGTTTGTTTTTTGCCATCCCCAAATTGACAGGCTTCAGAAATTAAAATGAGTGAACATCAATACTGATATAGCAAGTCACAGGATACACCCTCTCACAAATAGAGGCCGTATGTTGTGTAGGTTGAGGTGTGATTAAAGTCCGGGAGACACAGCATGGAACATTTCCACCCTTAACTGTAGGGAGAAAAACACATGAGACCCATCCATAGCAATGAATCTTCTCGCATGAAAAACCCAAATCCTTAACAGATTGCCTGATCATCTAAACACACATGAATGTTACAGTTATTCTTTACTAACGGGATAGCAAATACACCTTTAAATACTCGTTATAAGTAGACAATGTCATGCTAATTTGGAACAACATGAAGGTTGTGATCATGTGATCCTGGATGGTGATTCCTGATGATTCATTTTGAGTGATTCATTTCTATCCACGTGTTGTTGACTTACTTTATATCTGGACTTACTCCGTAACTGTAGATTGTCAAGTCCCAGAAAGTAGAAAACCACACCATAAAAACAGTTGTGCCCTGTATTCTAAGCCTTCGGAGCCATTTGATAGTTTTGTGTGAGACAAACTGCTATAAGCTCTCACTGAAAATTTACTACAATTTTCCTAGAAAACAGAAAAAACAAAAGAAGATAAAAGAAAGAGGGTGCTTCACAATCACCCAATCAGCAAGCCAGGCAAAATATTCAATATAATAATGTGGAATGTCTGCTTTTGTGTTTCACAAGATAAATAATTCAGGACGATGGAACGATAAACGAGTAAATGATCAGATTGTTTTCATTTGTCGGTGCACTATCCCTTTAAGTCTCATTGTCATTTATGGAGAAGTAACAATAACAGTCACAAATCCGTCCTCATCTGATTTGTCACGGCTACACAAACAAGCGCTACTTTGCTGCCAAATCTAGTTTGCGACCAAAACGATGCAGCAACTAAATCAACATTGATTCAGCAAAATCAATTACAGATCCTTTTCAGTCTTGATGGTATAAGCTTTCAACTCAAATCTTTTCTACAGCGCAGTGCTGTTGTGTTCGTGACCACCTGTGTCGGCAGCAGTCTGATGATTGTTATTTCCTGTTGCCAGGTGATGCCGCCCGCCCGCCGTGTATCCTGACCTTTTCACTGGAACCAGGATTTTTTTTTTAAACAGATGTGAAATATATCTGTATATACAAGGCAGTGAAATTGTGAGTGTTGAAAAACAACACACGGACCTTTGACTGTTGCAACCAAACCCCTTACTCTACTGATAGCAGTA
Organism: Pimephales promelas; assembly: GCF_016745375.1. The sequence goes on along the minus strand of NW_024121876.1, from coordinate 7,652,498 downwards.
AAATTGGTACAGGTTTCCTAGAGCTATTGTATGGTTTCTTGGAGCTCAGTTTCTTGCCCTTTGTGACCTGCTGGAATATCGTGACTTCACAATATATGCTGTTCCTTTTAAGATGCTGTGGTAAGACGTAAAAATAAATGGAAATGGAAATGCGCAGACTTCCAGCCGAATTCATCATCAGCGTTCTGCTCCTCCTGAATGCATCTCTTTCTCTCTGCTCTTCTATGTTCTTTTGAAATCTTTTGTGTTCCCTATTGTATTGCCAGAGATAATCCAAGGGCAGATTAACATGTTTGCACAGAGACACGCACACAAACAAAGGTTAAAGATGTGATACAATGATGTATGGACTGTCACTGCCCACATCAACAAAATTATCTCTAACTTCATCAGTACATTCACTCACTCAAAGAGACACACACACACATTGGCTATCCATAGACATAATGATTTTTATACTGTATAAACCATTCTAGCTCCTACACTCTGGTTGTTTCAATCCAAATTTGGGTCAAATATGGACAAACCCAAATGTTGGGTTAATAATGCTATTAAAAAAATTACAGTTGAAAGTGAAAGTTACATTTTTAACCCAATATTTGGGTTTGTCCATATTTTACGCAAATTTGGGTTCAAACAACCCAGCATTGTTTAGTGTGTAACCCTAAACACACTCTCACAGAAAACCTTCTTCATTTTTACATTTTCAGAAAAAAAAAATAATAATAATGGGGGAATCAAAAAATAATGTCTCCACAGGATAAATGTCTTATTACTTGATTTTCATCCATTTAACACGAGCAAAATGTAACAGTAATCAACATTCATTTTTAATAATTATGTATTTATATAATTCTCCAAACATTGTTTAATTTTTCAACAGCAACACAAAAAATGACAAAAAAAAAACAAATTCAGGATTCTTTGATTAACACAATGCTAAAAAGAACTACATTTATTTGAAATATAAATATTTCGGTCACTTTTGAATAAAAGTATCAATTTCTTTTTAAAAACATTGACGTATTGAATGGTAGTGTATATTTAAAAATATTTGATGGACCATTTGGAGATTTTTATGTTGCTCCATTGTACAAAAATGGATGGCTGTAATTGTTTAAAAGTATTGAACAGTATTGAACATTGGGGAAAACTATTCTTGCACATCAAGAAATACATAATTAGTCTAACTGAATTATACAATATTTTGAAAAAATGGAAATACCACATACGTTGAATTAATTTGAATTTCATTCAATTTCAATTTTACTTCCCTTATTTCAAATTACATTTCAATTTCAGGAATATAAAGGCATTCTATTTTCAGAATGGTGCACAGTCCGGTTTTTACTTTACAGAAGTCTCTGTCTCTTTAAAAGACTCATCCTCTATTCTCAGTCATCCTTAAAGCTTATATTACCAAATCTAAACCCCAGAGTCACAGACTATTAACTCACTCTACTTAAATATGCTCAGTTTAGCATAAAGAACAACTACAGAACGGGAGAGAGAGAATTGGGGTTAAAGCATGTTAAGAAGAAAAAAAACAAGAGGATAAGGGCAAATGAAAGGACAGAGAGCATAAAAAAGAGAAGAGCCAAAATGAATTGGAGGGAGTAAGATGAAGAGTGTTCTTGAAGCATCAGCAAAGTCTCTCTCTTTCTCTCTATTGAGCGAATTAGAGGGAGAGAGAGAAACACCGACCGAGAGACTGAAAAGAGATGAATGAGTGAAAGTATTGCGAGTGAAGGAGGAAGATGGATGGATAGACGAATGGAGGTAATGTGTGAATGAAAGAGAGTTAGACCTGTTGTGATGACAAGACTCTAGAGGAAACATTGCCATTATGACCTCACCGGCAGAAAAGAAAAACAGGAAAGAAGAGGTGGAGGGGAAAAAAAAGAGAAGTAAAATGAACTGAATGTGATTCCCTCTTCTCCTTTTCATTTGATGAGCTGACACTCCTTTCTAAAGTGCAGTTCTAACGAGTGAATTAACCTGAAAAGCGTTTTGTCACTGGCCCGATTTAAATGCAGCAAAGTGGAATAGGGAATTCTGGGGCTAGTTAACTTGACACCTTAACTTGAGTTTCTGAAAGCCAATATCTGTATATGCACTTAAGTTATAAATGATAGATAATGTATAAAAATAGTAGGCCTTGACACTGGCCTACCATTTAAAAGCCATTAAAAAAAATTAAATCAAAAAGCCTAAATTAAAATGGTTCGTCTTATAAAGTGACCGATTCTCTTTAGAAAAATTGACTAAACCACTCGATTCATATCTCTTTAAGAGCTTTTTGAAGCATCAAAGTGTCAGTTGCGTAGGTGTCAATGAAGGGACAGCAAGCTCGCAAGATTTCATAAAAAGTATCTTCATTTGTGTTCCGCAGCTGAACTCTTACGGGTCATCTCAAAGACTCTCAAAGAAGTCTTACGGGTGTAACGGTTACCAGCTGGAGTGTCCTCTTGAGCCACCAGAGGGCACTCCAGATAAGACTATGTTTCACACAAACTACATTTCCCAGAACTCACTGCCCGGACTCATCATCACTGATCACATTCACCTGTACCTCATTCACTGATTGCATTCACCTGTGTCTCATCCTGTTAGTGTGTCTATATATACCTTGTGTTCACGTTCAGTGTTTGCGAAGTCTTGTTTAAGTGTTACACTGCATTTCTGAGCGTTTTCTGTGTTTGTTTTCTGGTTTTTGACGTTGGATTGTTCTTGGATTTTGATTACTGCTGCCTGCCCTGACCTCTGCCTGTTTCCCGGATTCCCACTGTGTATTCTCCATTGTCCTGTCTGCTAATTCTCGACCCTGCCTGTACGACTAATCTTAAATAAAGCTGCATTTGGATCTACATCTCCCAGTCTCGGAGCAGTTCGTAACAACGGGTTTGGAACAACACAAGGGTGAGTTATTGATGACCGAATTCAAAATTTTGGGTAAACTAATCCTTTAACATTTAAAAAACATGACTCTAGTCATCAGTGTCCCATGATCCATAAGAAATCATTATAATATGCTGATTTTGTTTTCAGGATTCATTTCTTGTTATTATCAATGTCATGCTGTGCTGAATATTTTTGTGGAAATTGTGATAAACGTTTTTTTTTTTTTGGGGATTCTTTGATTAACAGAACGTTGGCATGTATTTGAAACCCCTTTAGCAACATCATAAATGTCTTTACTGTTACTTTTGATCATTTGAATATTTCATGCTAAATGTAGAGCATAGGCCTATTTATTTTCACTGTATAAATAACTATGTATACTTTATACATTGCTTTGACATTACAGCATAGTGCAAACCTAAGCATAACACCACGAATGATTAACCAACACAAAGTTTTCATAAGATCTGTAATATCACGTTTTATTTCACTTCTTAAAGAGCCGCTCTGATTAGGGTTTTTATAACAGCACCTGATCAGCACTATATCTGCTCCGTTAAACAGGTCTTTCTGACCTCGCTCACCCATGAGATCGTTCAAGTCATTAGGGTAATTAAACTGGTTACTATACCTTTGTGAGGAGCTGATCTTTGCATACAAAGTAAGGGTCTTTATCAAGGTTCAGTTTGTGAAAAAGTGTAATTCTTTGTATTCTCACTAAACACTGGTTGAGCTGCACACTTGCATTGTAGATATGCCCTGTATTCCAATTCACATGGATACCGATCCTAAATACTCTGTGATATAAGAATTGTTGTATCTTGTATCATAGAAGATAATTATTTAAAGTATGCATATGTGCATGCTATGTTGGCTAATAACAAAGGTCAATCCAATCAAGGGCTGTTTTGGCAACCGCACCAAGTGATTTTTTTTTAGTGAATGACTGAATGAATTCAACTTTTCCAGTTAATGAACAATGCAGAGAAATGCAAGGCCAAAGCATTTCTTAAAAATAATCTAACTTGATTTTAACATAATTAATCAAGTTAGCTGCAAACACTTATGTGATGATGATGTTCTTTGAAGCTAAGATAATTGTATGATTTTTATTATAGGCTCAAATGCACACTTTACCTTCACCAACAAAGTATATAATTTTATCAGTGGCAATGAAACAAGTTTTAGAGTATGGGGTGCTTACGTTACTATAGGAAGAAGACTGGTCTCATAAATATTAATTAGCTTGCAGCACATTGCTATGTATTCTCTCATGTTAAAATAAATATTTATGAGCCATAAAATTTCCATGCTGTCTTGTCATTGAGATACAATATCCAGCCAGTTTTACATTTACTTAGAAATTTTTCCTATAAATAACATGTAATTAATCCAGATAGTGAGTAACTATAACTTATTAGTATTGTGTATAAGATATTGCACCCTTGGTAAATATGAGCTAAACAGACATAAAAAAAAAATGTTTTTACCTTTTCCTTTTCTCTTCAAATATCTAAGCACTTGAAGAAAAAGATCTGTAAATACCAGTATTCAGAGTAAAAGTGGAATAAATTAAACAAATGTGTTTTTCTCTAAAATGCAAAAATGATTAGAAAAAGTATAAAAATAAAAATAACAAAATAAAAATCCTAAAACAATGGGCTCAGATCCCCTGTCATATGTTTTATTCCTTATTACACAGAGCAGTTATTTGCAAAGGGGGTTGAACAAAGTATTAAATGAAGGGCTGCAATTGTTGAATACATTTTTGTGAATATTTTGAATGACCGACAAAGAGACCAAAGTCACTTTTGCATAGCCTGTTTTGCTCCCATTTATCAAGCGTTTTCTTGATCATCAGAAATATCCTTTTAGTGTTAGCTATCAGAGGTAGTACACATTTTAATATCAGACGAAGGGAAAGTGGCACCTAGCATAAATAGTGCCAATTGGGATGCAGCCATTGGGTTATTCTTTTTCTCTCAACCACACACTCACTACGTGGCTGCTCTCTGTTAACAGCTGCTACAGCCTTTTAGTCCGATTTTTAGGCAGACAGAGAGAGAGAGAGAGAGAGAGAGAGGGGAAAGTTAGCGTGTCCCACTCAAGTGGCCGCGCTCCAGCGACTCTGAAACACCTGTCATAATGAGGGCCACGCTGGACATGCTCCAGTGATCTGTGAGCCAACGCATGTCTATTAGTGTGTGTTTTTGCAGCACACCTTGCCGTGTGTAAATGTGTGTATTTTGCCTTCCATTTGGACAGAGATCAGTTTCACCTGCAATGGCGCGGAACAACACAAACACATAAACAGTAAACAGCAAACACAGCACAGGTGTGGCCAAACATCTGCTAGGGTTACTGTGGTTACAAACTTAATACAGGAGCACTGGCAGTTAAATTTTGGCTAGCTACTCTTGTGTGTTTCTGAGTGATTAGCGGCGTCTATAATTGTGTCTCTGTGTGTGTGTTTGTAGGAATGATTCAATAAGAGCTAATGTTTATCACTTTTTAATCCACAAATGATCAGCGTTTGTAGTTACATGGGTGTGTGTCTCATATTAACCACAGTAATGGGGCCTGTTTACCCGAGAGGATCCTCATATGCCTTGAATGAATCCATCCATCTTTCTTTAAATTACTCATCTTTATTTCACAACATACCTCCTCTCTCTCTGCTTTGGGAATTCTCTCCACTTTTGCAATGATTTCTTTCACTAGAGAGATTTTTCTTCTCTCTCTCTCTCTCTCTCTCTCTCTTTTACCTGCACAGAAACTCTTCCACAAAATACCTCAATCTGTCTGTCCTTCCTTTTAATGGCCCCCACACCCCCGCCCCATTCTTCCCCCTCCACCGTTTCTCGTCCTCTCTGATCCTTTCTGTCAGCTGAACTCTTTCATCTGTCCTTTGCCTTTATCTGCACCCCACTCGTCTGCCTGAAGGAGGGATGGAGGGTTCCCCTCTTTCATTTGAGTTAGAGATGTGCTGTTTTATGTTAACATGCCCAGACTGATGCAGATAGAATCTGACACTCTGTCTCTCTTACACACACACAGTTTGGTCGCACAGAAGGAACAGCAAAAAGACACAGAATACTTTCACTCCAGACATGAAGGGCTTACTTGCAAAGTTTTGGGAGCGACAACTTAAATGCATTCGTGAATCTCTTAAATTAAATTATTATCCATGTCTATACTACTAATAATATGGTTGCAAATAAAAAATTGAACTAACAAATGTATTCACAACAAAGATGTAATAATAATAATAATTGGTATTGGTATTCTAAAAAATCCCCAAAACAAATAATAATTGGTATTCTAAAAAAAAAAAAAAAAAAAAAAAAAAAAAAAAAAAAAATCAATCAAATATTTTACAAAAACAATATTATTAGACATTGTTTAGCATAGTGAGGTCCAATTTTAATACTGAACTGGAAGCTTTGAGAGTAAAACTGTTAGATGGGTGACGTATTGGACCCATAATTAACAATATTTGGCACTTTTTATAGCAGGAAGAAATATTCTAACAAAACAGTGACATATTAATGACAAATAAAATAAAGATATCTTGATCAACAGTTAATAGTATAAACAGTTAATAAACAGTTAAATCTCAAATTAAAGTTTCAATAAGAATCTGGATGACTACACAACACTTGTGCACTGAATCGTGAATAATCTTTATAGTTGCGTCTGGTTATGTTACAGTATTTATTTTTTTATAATTGGTACCCAGGAAAATAGACTTTTTCACACTTTATTCCAACTTTTTATTACATATTTAATATGCATGTAGTGAAGTTGTGTCTGGAGTGTAAAATTAATTTAGGCTATGTGTTCCATGTTTCAATTTAATCATTTGTCATTGACACAATGAAACAACAAATTGTGTGGATGTCATTTTTGGCTAAATGGTTAAGCTTGCACACATTATTCGCAGCCTAAAATTCAACAAATCGCCATATGTGGCAAGTCTTAGATCTATTACTAGATGTTATTTTGATGGATTTAGTGAAAATGGCCAGATGGAAGGAACTGTCCTCTGCAACCCAAAGGGATATTGTTAAAATAGCTAAATCTGGTCAATTGGTTTTGGATATTGCTCATGTGCTGGATGTGAATAGTAACAATTTTCACAGAATTATTTAAAAGCACAGTGAGACCACTACCACTACCACTGTAAAGTGCTGTGGTTTGTCAAGGAAGAGTGGTGAGCATTAGTGATAGGAGAATTAAAATCACCTGAATGTGGGAGCTCCTCAAAACTGCATCTAAATAACGTGGATGAGACATCCAACTTCCAATTTCATCTTGAACTCTAAGCCAATGGCTATAAGAGAATGTGTTGAGAGGTTGTGTACCAGTAACAAAGCCATTTATTAGTTTATCTACTGCAAATATCACCTTGGACTGCATTTTATATAGCGCTTTCCAATAGTCACCAAAGCGCTTTACATTTGCCTCAAATTCACCCATTCATACACCGACGGCGGTGTCAGCCATGCGCGCCATCCTATTATATTTTACATATTGTTGAAACTTGGCAGCGCATACTACAGTTTGCAGTGATTATAATCACGCATGAAGAAAATAGGCGCTGTTCATGTGCGCACTTTGCTATGCGCGCGGCAGCTATATAACTGACGTTTTGGGACGTCTTTTGACCATACGTCAATATTCGCCTTTTTAGGGCCCCCTTAAACGTCGGTAGATGAGGTTATGGGATCCTAACTCTACCCCATACCTAAACTTAACCCTAAACCTAACCCGTCACCTAACTGACGTTAAAGGTAAAGCGTCAGTTGTATGACGGCCCGGGATCGCCATCTACCGACGTTTAAGGGGGCCCTAAAAAGGCGGATATTGACGTATGGTCAAAATACGTCCCAAAACGTCAGTTATATGACGATTTGGGATGAGACTGTGTTAGCCTGCGTTGGCGCTAGAACATACACGGCAGATTTAATAATATTTCCAAACTCCCTGGTAAATAGTGAGGTCTCATAGATACGCAAAGCAGTTCGACATCATCAGGGCTGCATAAAGTCTCTCTCACTGTGTATTTTTTTCAACATTTGTCACTCATGTATATGCAGATTCCTCCTCCATTGAGATATCCAGCTGCAGACCCGCAGCACCACCAGTTTCAGAAACCCAGCGCCAGAACCGGAAGTTAAGGAGGGCGGGGCGGGATTATTATTAGTAGTGCATTATAGTTATTTTTGCAAGAATGTAAGGACAAAATGGGCCTGAGATTGAGTTCCTCATTTGATACATTGTAAGTTAAATTTATACAAGATTGTTGTGATAAAACAGGCGCAGGCCTAGGGTTGAATTGGTCATTGTTTCGTTTAAAACAAGGCCGAATTTTATCTCTCTCTCTTTTAGATTATGACATTATTATTTTACACGAAAAAAAATGCGCTGCACATGTTCTTGTGAAATAAGGTATATTTTATAAAAAATGCCCATACGTTGTTGTTTTTTTTTATTAAACAATCAAAATCAACTTACAAAAACATATCTTCAATATCAAAACAATTTAAGATTTTTATAAACAAAATAAATAAATAAACAGAACATAAAATACCACAGGGATCTAATCAGTTAACGAATTGTGTCTAATTTTGAAAACCTCCAAGGCTTGTCTTGTTTTTATATCTTTCAAAGCTTTCTTATGAGTTAACTCCTTCATTAAAAACAAAAACAAAGGTCTTACCTTTAAATCTACACGTATGTATGAACTGCTTAGATAAAACAATTAAACTGTTATACATTAAAATGCCCATAAGTTTCAAGTATTATTTTTTCACCATCATGATCAGGAAGTAACTCATAATACAATGAAACGGATATACAAATATATTACACAAAATCAAAGTTTTAAAATGCGTATTGTACTGTAATGTAGCATTATAATATACATACGTAGAGAGTAGGACGTTTTATGTTCAATAAAAGCTGTTTCATGTGTAAAATACCCTCCAAATTACGTTAGGTGGCGTTATTAGGTTTCGAAACTAAGCTCCGCCCCTTACTTCCGGTTCTGGCGCTGAGTGCTACGGGTCTGCAGCTGGATACACAAGCCTCCATTCCTTTTCCCGGACCCGGACGCGTCGGAGCGGTCTTCCGAGTTGAGTACGGAGTCTCGGTGAACATCATAAGGTTAGATTACCGGTAGCTACTCGAAACAGATCATTTGGTTGATACGAAGCTCATCCATTTTGGGTGTCAACGACCGCACATTGCTGAGGATTGACTGCAGCGGTGGTTTGTTAGTTCGTTGGCGGAGATGTTCACTGACGCCTCCCATGATGTGTGTTGCTCGGATGGCTGCTGGCAGGTTATCCGGTGGTGTTGATTGATTGAAGTGGTCGGAAGGACAGCAAAGTTTATCTGGAGTAAACACGACTTAGTTCATATTCCCACCGCACGGTTATCACAGCACGACAAATGAAGTGTTCGCTGATAAAAATAAGGCCTAAGTTTGTGGAGGCCCGGTGCCATTGTTTGGGGCTACCGACTTTCTATCGTGATTCAGAAATTCTCCCTATAGCAAAGCTTGCAGTTGTCAGCTCCAACATTGTCCCAAGCACAGAATTAAAACAAAACATACACTGCGCCACCGGATATCAAACTATAACTCCAACATCAAACTCAAACTATTACTCTATAACATACTCCTCATATTGTAATTGCTTAATAGAACCTGAAGTGTGATTAAAAGCAAATATTGTGCAAATATTAACGCAGGCTCATTGTAAAAACACACCTGTGGCAAGATTTATGCAAAATGTACATACAAATATTACTGCAGTTTTCATCAGAAATGAACACTAGTAAAACAAGCACAACAAGCCTTTTCAAACAAAATTACAGGGTCAGGCTTTTCATGCTGCTCCATGCAAAATATTATATTTTGACCTCAAAACACTTTTCCCCATAGTGCATGATTTGTAAACTAATACATTTTGGAGTTTGTATCACATAACCAGCAGCAGCTCTATATGTTTGTTTTTTCTGACACACTTATGCCGGGCTTACACCAAAGGATTTTCACAGTCCCAGACTAAAGACCGGCAGTCGGCACACTCCCGTCGTCTTGATCGTTAAATGTGAGGTGATAATCTGCAGTCGACGACCCGATTTATGGCAGTCTTTCTCTAGTCTTTCATATCAAACATGTTTGATATTATCGTAAGTCCTAGCGTAGTCCTAGTGACGTAAGCTTGCATGGTAGCTCAGCTGGTGGTACAGAATTGTATTGTGATGTACGTGAAACATGAGTTACGACAAGAGCTCAAAGACTTGAAACTATCTAAAATGGAAAGGTTTATTTCAGCAATTGTGTTTTCATGTCACACTTACTTTTGTTAACACTATTGGGTAGGTTTAGTGTAGGTGTATAAAACACGATGGAACATTAACCATTTAGCACCACTCACCAGACATTCAGAACTGCAGTGATACATAGGCCTACAAAAACCAACCTAATAAAATGTTGCCAGATTCATGTTCATCTAACTAAACATGCTTTTGACGCCAATCACTGGACATTTTGCATTAAACTGTCGTGAAACATGCAACACAATGTAATGCAATCCATCACTTTTGGCCACTATGGAGACACTCTGTCATCTGTCAAAATCTGTCATTTACTCACCCTCATTTCATTCCAAATCTGGAAAATAAAAGAATATAATTTCAGAAATGGTTAAATGTTTTTTTTTTTTTTTTATCCACATGAAAGTCAATGGTCACAAAAAATATTTGGTTACCAACGTTCCTAATGTTTTTTTGACGAAAAAAAGTCCCGCAGGTTTGGAATGACACGAGGTGAGAAATATTATGGTAGAATTATATATTTTTTTTGCTGAACTATATACTTTTAAGGTTAACTCCTTCCCTACCAGCATTTTTTTTCAGCATCAAAAGCGTTTTTGATCATTTTCACAAATTTCATGCTCTCAAAATATTTTGTTGTATGAATATCTAAACTTGTAATATATCAAAAGAAAGAACAGGGCCTCTGCTTTAACTCTTAAAAAAAGAGTTGTTTCATAATAAAAGCTGATAATTTCTGCTCCTTCATTCCCCCTGTTTTGATCAGGAGATGCGTAATAGCACCCACAACCGTATAACAGTGAAAATCCAAAAATGCAGTCAATGGCGGGGAAAGAGTTAATCAAACAACTTAAGAAAAAGAGTTTCGCTCACTGCTCTTGCTCGAATAACTTCTATGAATATTTGAATTATGAAAGACCTTCAAACTGTTGTTTATTTAAAGCTTTTATTTAAATAAGTCAAATTATGTTAAACTCCCTTAAATTATTATGTTTTCTCAGATTACTTAGTCCCCCCAGAAGCACTGACAATTAATATAGCAACCTTTTGCTTTTTTTAAACCACAATTTATGCACTTAAAGTGTAACAAAGATGTTTTTGCTACTGCAATTCTCGGAAGCCCTTCTCATCCATGTTTATGCAATCGACATTGTGTTTTGCTTGTAGTGATATTTCAAACTAGTTGAGCTTCAATGATAATTAAAGGTGCTGTAAGCGATATTTGTTTGGATCACCACACATATGTCCCAACTACCTGACAGATATCACTGAGATAGGAGTCGTGAGAAATCACATCTGTCTCTGAGACTGCCCTAGGCCTGTAAACAGCAGAAAAGAGTCAGGGGAGCAGCCTGTGCTTTTTTTAATCAGGAACTTTATCTGCCTGTGCTTGTGTGTGGTGGTGTGCTTTAAATTAGCAATAGTTAATATACTGTATATTTAGAGAGACGGTAGTACTGTGTAAGGGGGTGGAGACTGAAATCATGATGCTCAATATGGCAGCTGTATTAATGAAAGTTGACATTTAGGTTACAGCACCTATTTAAACATTTTTATTATGATTTATCCTAAAGAAGCACAATTTATTTTATGCCATTATCAAGTTTTTTATTAATGTGTCACCAAAAAGTGTTGTGGGCGGGGTTTGGGCGGGCATCCAGGCTACCAAAATGCTATTTATTGTTTAAATTTCATAATAAAGTTGACAGAATTTTACAGCTATTTGTTTCCTATCAATTAAAAACAAAGCACAAAGCGTATTGCGATTTATTGGATGGGAGGCATGCTGCAAATAATGTTTATTCAGGTTTCGTTTACACATTAACTGACAACAATATAGACTAAAAGATCGATTCTTCAGATTTAAAGAAATAGTTAACCCAAAAATGAAAATTATGCCATGATGATTTACTCACCCTCAAGCCATAGGTGTTTTCTTCTTTCGGTCGATCACAATCGGAGTTATATTAAATAATATTCAGGGCCAAGCACCAACATTTTTGAAGCTCCAAAAAAGCGCATCATAAAAGTACGACTCCAGTGGGTTAATAAATCAAAAAATATGTACATTTTGTAAAAACAATATCCATATTTAAAACTTTATAAAACTATGATCACTGGCTTCCGGCAACGGCCGTATGCATGTTCTTGAGAGATTTGGCAGGGTGACCTTTGACCTGACGTAGGACTAAAGCGCATCATAAAGTACAACTCCAGTGGGTTAATAAATCCAAAAAAGTGTACATTTTGTAAAAACAATTTCCATATTTAAAACTTTATGAAACTATGATCACTGGCTTCCGGCAATGGCCGTATGCATGTTCAAGAGAGATTCGGCAGGGTGACCTTTGACCTGACGTAAGCTTAGGTGAGATTTGATAGATGCAGAAATGCAGAGGACAGAGCAAAAAGCAGAGTTTCGATATAAGAGAAGGGGACATACATAGGACGTAGCTATGTTCTGCATGAACAGAAGCAGATTAAGCACTCTAAAGAGAAGTGACAACCGTTTTAGGCTGCAGTGTGAACATGACCACAGCATGACCGCGGTAGAGAGAAAAGGGCAGAGAGAGAAAACCAGAGGCGGGCAGTAAAGGGCAGAAAGAGACAGACAAAGGCGAGTTATTGTGTGAAAGAGTGTGTATATAAAGCTAATCCAGATAGAATGCAAATATTTGGTGGTTAATGTACGAGTGTGTGCGAGGTAGAGTATGTCAGTCCCTAAAGAGTTCAGAGTTAGAGTATTCTCACGTCTGAGCCACGTTGCTACGGGAAACAGTCTCAATGCCTATTGTTATAATAGAGCGAGAGAGAGCGAGTGTGGATGTGTGCAAGTCTTATATAACTGTCTGTATAAAATCCCTGCTTATGAAACGTGCGTTTAGAGACTTTATTGAATAGGATCTCAGTGAGGGGCTGAGTGCAGCATGACATTCTCTCTTCATGACAGAGTGTGCCTGTGCTGAGGGTCGAGAATATGTTAAGCTCACGAAGCTAAACACATCTAGAAGTAAAGAGAACAGAATGTTTTTGAACCCCTTTCTCTCTCTCTGTCTATCTATCAATAATCATTACTCTAATGGTGCAATAACAAAACTGCCTAGGATAAAAAATGTTTTGCAATAACAAAACTGCCTAAGATTTCAAAAATGGATGTATTCCTGTGAGAAAAAGACAGAGAAAAAAGAATGGTGTTTGTGTGAGAGAGAGCAGAAATATGAAAAAGTTTGCTTAACAGCTGACATTGTTTTAGAAGATAAGGCTCTGTGTGAGGACAAACTATTGTTTTCAAGATACACGCATATTACCCAATGTCGGGCTGGGCAACATACTCAAAAAATCAAAAGCACCAACAACAGAAAAGCCAAGCCGAAACTTATTTATGAAGAGCAACTAATTATATTTAAGATTTATGCATTCTAAATATGGAATATTTCCCATTTAATCAAATACTGTACATGCGTAGTGGCTATATATTAAAACAACAACTCCATTGCCAATTGTTGTAAGCACATGTTTGGCTCATAGACTGTTGTTTGGCTACTTGTGGGGAAAAATACTACAAATGTCCACACAAATATAATGATACATGCTGAAAGCCCACTTGTGACGACATAGGAGAGAAGTGGTCCTACCTTAAAATAAACTTAGTGTATGTATGGGACTTCAAAAGTATTTAAAGGAATACCAAGGTACACAAGCAATGGTAATTGAACTTTAAAGGGGACCTATCATGCTAAATCCACTTTTTCAGCCCTTAAATTCCTTTTTTCGCTAAGTGTTTATAAGTACAGAAAAGTTGAAATTATTTTCTTCAGGTGCTTCGTTTATATCTTTATATTCTGTTTTGGTCATATTTTGCAACCTGCTCCGATTATTCTGTTCTTTATGACGTATTTTGAACAATTACAGCGTACAGTATTTGCAGCGGAACTGCCAAATAAGGACAATGGTCATTTAGCTGTGGTGTTTTCTGATGCTTTTCTAAACGTATCGTATTATCAATACAGATTTTTAGTGGTAAGATGATTAGACCGTAGTCATTTATCATCTTAGTGTCCTTGTTTGAACAAGGGAAATAATCGACTTTCACTTATAACACAATACAGTTACATACCATTGCAATACATCCTTATAAAGAAATTGTTCTGCAGGTTCGTCATCTTCTTTTTCAGCTCGCTCTGGCTCGAACATGTAAGGCTTGATGGACAAATCTTCCGTTTCCGTCATCCATTTTACATGCTTAGAAAAACGCAACGTTTTATTTTGTGTCACCGTCCGAGGTCGAGTTACACTGCTCGAGTAACTGTATTTAAATAGGGAAAACGTGGAGGTGTGTGGTCGCTTCTGTGTTTGGCCCATATTGAATGAACTGGGCTAGTTAAGTGCTATCAAAGTGTCTCGCGCGCCAGAGCGATTGAGTGCATACACTGAGAGACAAGTACCAACTCGTCTTAGTTAAAGGGAATAACATGGTATATATGAAAAAATGGTGGAGTATCCCTTTTAAGGGTTTTCGTGTTGGCAAAGTGTTATGGTGTGTTCACAAAGTCAATGCAAAGACACGACTAGACGCATCATTCACATTCGAAATGTCTTTATCTGCGGAACAGGGCCGTTTGACGTTGAGCTCAATGAAAACCTTCGATATTCATTGCTACCAAACGTGGATTGTAGGAAAAGATCCAGATAATCCAGTGCTCTGTTTGTTATTTGTGTTAAAGTATCTCTTTTTTACGGAATAAGAAATCACTTCAAATGATTATAGGCGATGCTTGAATGAGCAGAAAATGATGATTGATGATTCAAATGATTCAATGATTCAATGATTCAGTGAGCTGATTCATTGCAAGAGTTGTTCATTTGCGAATCAGGCATCGCAAGTTCTGATCTCAATTACCTGACAACGCCGCCATTCCTGAAATATAAGCTAAACATTTTCCATACGCCATGACGCATTTGCGTGAAATTTTTTTAATTTAAAATGAAAATAAGATAAAGTCACTGATATCTGATAGATAAATACATAAATAAATAAAGTTAGAAAGTTTTTAAAATAAAAGTATTTACATATTTACAGTGGAAATATGTATATTCGATTGTCTTATATTCGCGTCATCAATGTAGTTCAATATTTATCTAATTAAATCGTAAGAAAAGCTAAAAAATTGCATTAGTGTTTACACTTTTCAAGTTACGCAACATTTCTCAATCTTAGCGTTAAAACAAACAAACAAACAAACAAAACAAAGCTATTTCTAGGCTACTGTAGGCCTACAATGTAAGTCTTTGAAGATTTTGAACGAATCGTTGAATCACTGATTCAGCAGCTTGTTCCTCAGTGCTCCGGTTTCCCCCCACAATCCAAAGACACTTTGGTCAAACTGACTGATAAAGATTATTTGTAGCTCAACCTTATTTTTTGAAATTACTGTTTAGTCCTTTTGAGTGGCAGTTCATCAATCCGGAACCACCTATATTTTAAAACGCGGATTAAGAAAATGTCAGGTAAGTCTACATTTTATCAACTGTAGCCTATAACCCCATTTCATACAATAGCTGTATTTTATTTTTTATTTTTTAATCAACTGATTTAAAAAATAGTTACGCTATTAACTCGCAATTATGAAATGTTAATCTATGGCTAGTGATGTTGTGGTCGTCCCCCAACAACTAGTCTACAGTGGTTAAAAACTACACAAGAGATAGTTAAAACATAAAATATAATAATTTCTGTAATTATTTACTTGCCCTCATGTCCTTTCACTGGGTTGACTGTCATTCTATCTAAAATCTTTTTTGTGTGTTCCACAAAGCAGCTTTGGAATGATGAGGGTTAGTAAATTATGACATACTTTTTTTTTTTTACTTTTGTTTTAACATTTTCGCTTGTTATAGAATTGAACAACATCCATGAAAGTATCATATCATGACTTAACCAACCAAGTGAAATCTTTGCTTGTTTTATCATGAAAACATCACGTTTAAATTGAGGTTGTTTGAAGCATTTGGCCGTAGGATGTTGATATTTTTTCTCTGTTTGGTCCAGATCTGTCATTTTTTTTAACTGCACTGCTGCCATATCTGTTTGGCAGCTAACTCTGATTGACAACTTCTTGTAGTCTTGAAGCCCTGCTGTGGATTATGAGTGTGTGTGTTTGGAGCATATATAAAGGTTAGGGTGTATGAGAGTTTAGGCCTGCAGGTCATACCCTATATCTGTGCATGTGTGAGCCAGGGTTACATTTTACAGTACTTGCTTTTTACAGTATGTCTGATGATTTCTTCCTTCTGTACTCCACAAATGGAAAATGATAGTTTACTCTAAAATTAAACTTGTCATCATTTATCACACATTCATTTAATTCCATTTAATTGTATGTTGTTCTTTCCTCTCTAGAATGCAAAGGAATACATTGCTCACTGCTCTCCGCTGAATCCATCAAATGCCATTTGTGAGATTTGAACATAGACATATTTGAGTTTGGTGTGCTGTGATTAGTTAGACAAATATACATGTAAACCAGAGATAAATGACTGGAGAGTCAAAGTTTTTATCTTTTTATTAATGCTGTAATGCACATCTCTTCATCTGGTCTGTACTTGTGGATCTGTAAACTGGCAATTTCTGGAGTACATTTTGCTGTAAAAATAGCTAAATGTCTTGTAGATGAGAACAGATGTTAGTTGAAAGCACTGCTTCCCACACTGTGAGAGTCAGTCATCCGTTAGAATATCCCTTGTTTTCTTGACTGAAAATGTGGTTGTGATGAATTTCATAATGATGAAGTCTTTTCTTTAAATGAGCGTGACAGGTAATTGCGAACAAGCATAGTCTGTGCATTGCAAGTATGTTTATGTCATAATTGAAGGTAGTGGGTGACTTTAATTGATCCATGTAGTGAATGAAATGGTCAGGGTTTTTTTTTTTCAGACAAAACAAGTTTTTTCAAATAGGATTTGTCATGTTATGTATTATTTCTAGGGTTTATTGCAAAAGATTCTGTTGATTTACTGCACAAGATAATTTAACAGTGTGTAAACATTTATAGTATCTCACATTTAATTGAAGTTTGTGGCCTATCCACATTGTAATTGTTTTGCTAACATGACCAATCACTTGCTAAGCTTGTCTGTGGAATATCCGATTCTTTCATCAAAGTCATCAACATGGAGAGCCAGTAAACTCTTTGACTTTTGCATAATACACAAGGAAAGGGACATGTTTACAGAGAAATCCACCCACATGAATTATATTGGTAATGCACAAGTTTACCTGTCTAGAATGATGATGGCAATACTAAAATGATTTGAGCAATATTACAGCACAAATAGCACACATTTTTTTGCACCGATGAATTCATATAAGAGATTTAACAAAAATATGTGCTGCACTTTTCTGCTTTTAAGCTTTCCAGAATGCTTTTCCCCATGACTTTCATTGTACTGAAAGGAAGAAAACCATGGTTTTTGCTTATTTTTTTACAAAACAAGTGACAAAGCCAATTTTTAATAATCAAATTTTTGGGGGCATCAAAATAATACATTGTCACACCCAAAACGACCCAGTTTTACCAAGTCAAAATGATTGTCTGTGGTAATCACTAGCATCACAGATGTTTCGGAGAGGTTGTTGTTTAAACCTGCAGCATTTTTAAAACACTCTGACAGACTGCATTTTTTTTCTTTTTATGAACCTCACAAATAATATCATAGTACCTTGCACATCTGTCTTCCACCAACGTAGATCACAAGATGCGAGCAATCTCATATATGCCTTTCCAACTTTCCCTAGCAAGAAAGATAACATTAACAAAATCAATACACCTAAGGTCATATACCCTTTTTTAAACACCGACCGACATCTTGAATTCGAAATGGCCACTTGCCCAGGGCTCCTCATTCACCTCCCCTGTGAGCCAATTGGTCGGTCTGGTCGACTGGTTAAGTTTGACACATGGCAGAATGCAAGTGATATGCATTTAATGAGAGCTTGCTAGGCGGCAACTGAGGTGTGCTCGCAGGATCAGAACAGCAACAAGCTGACCTTTGAAAACATATTGTGAATGTGTTTCAAAGTGATTCTCAAAATTCTCAAGAACAACAACAAACGAACCGTTTCTTTCAGCTCTTGGAAAAACAACAGCTACCTGGCAGCTATTAACTGGCAGCAGCTACTATTGTGGCAGTACTCTGGTGCCCATAATTGATGGCACACTCCTGACTGAAGGGAAGGAGGAAGAGGGTAGAAGCTCTTTGAGGTTATCTCACGCTGAGGGTGTGGAGCAGAAGTCGGTGTCGGTCGAGGGTTGCTGTGTGGCCTGTGTCTGCTTAGCTAGTGTCTAGAGAGAGAGAGAGAGACTTGAGAGGTTTCCTCACAAAACTAGGGCACCAGCATCTTTTTTTGCTGATGAACTCAAATCTGTGTCAGATGTGTTTTTTCCCCCCACGTCACCTGCTGCCCACGTGCCTGTGTTTCGCCCCATCTGAGGTGCTGAAATCCATGTGTCGTAAGAAGCACTGTGACTGGTGTTGGTACACAGAAGGCTGTTCACACTGTTCACACAAGCTATAATCAATTATTCATGCTCGCAGCAACAAGTCTCTCCTCTGATAATGCAATTAAAAATTTAAAGGTGCTATATGTAACTTTTCTTGTAAAATAAATCCTTTTTTTATTGCCTGTGTGTGAAGGGGTTGTAATCACACATTACAATGATCCACTTGTTGGGTTTTGCTATTACCTCTGAAGGCCAGTATTCCTATATCTATGTGAAGTCTTCGGGTCGGATTTTCTGCGAAATCCATCGGATGTGATGTGCATGCGCGCTCCTGAGCCTCTCTCCTTTTTACATACAGTCTATGCGATGGCACTGCAGCTAACGACTATGTTAACATTGCTGATTGTGAAAGATACACGAATAGTTAGTGAAATGCCATATGCTAGATAACACCACAAATGTAACATTATCATAGTACGAGCATGGAGCATTACTTCAATGTCAAGCTGATAAAAGTAGCCTATTATTGTAATGTAGCAGTGGGAGTTTACATGAGTTTCCAGCATGATGTGCGATGCTTTCTCCGGTGTGTTGAAAGTCTCAGTGTGGCCCTGTACCATGTGTTCGAGCTCTTGTGTTCGAGCACGTGCAAGAGCACGAGCGCTCTTGTAAAAATTGGTTGCAATCTAAAACATCACCGATAGAGACCTAAAAATTACATATTTGATGGAGTATTTTGATAAACAAAACACAAAGATTTTCCCAAGTCTTGTAAAAAAAAAAAAAAGTATGAGAGCTCGCCTCATGCTCACTCCCACGAGACAACATAAGGCATTCTAGCAGGGCTTAAAAACTCCTTTCAATATGCATGTGACTCACTTTTAGACATTGGCTCTCTTTCATATATGTATTCTTATATTACGCATAATTGGATTCCTTACATTCTGTCAGTAATGCAGATTCAGTCTACTAAAGTATTTGCATGAAACACATACACACGATACAGACCACACTTGCCGCCGTAACAGATGTGCTGAAACGTGAATGACTCAAATCATTAAAAATTTCATCCTGAGAGTCTCAGATCATCTCTTTACACATGGATGGGGGGAATACACGCACATACACACACACACACACACACACACACACACACACACACACACCTGTTTCTTCAATGTGCATTGCATATCTTTCAGAGGTCAATCAGATGTTTCATTATCCTACAAAGGTTGGTGGTGATATGTAAATATTCCATTCTATTATAATCTATTCTTTTGTTTACACTGATTGACAACTACAATTATTTACTAACAGGTGTAACTCAAATTATTTTATATGGTCAGCAGCAGGCAGATATCAGATAGAGTCTGCATAAACCATGGCAGATAGCCTTGAATGTTAAATAGCAGAACTTTTAGATTGTACTTTTGAATTGAATGTTTATTTTTTAAGGATCCACTGATATTAAAATTCTGTCCGATACCAAAAAGCTGATGATTATTTTTATGTTATGGGTATGTTATGGCTACATTTTAAGTAAAACACTAACTAAAAGAAGTTGTTTTAAATGCCATCCATCTTCCGCTTATCCGGGGACGGGTCACGGGGGCAGCAGTATAAGCAGAGATACCCAGGTCGTCCCCTTGACCCAAAGCTCATGGTCCATAGGTGAGAGTAAGAACGTAGATTGGCCGATAAATCAAGAGCATTGGATAACTGATTCAGATCAGTTGGACATGGCTGTGGTTACACGAGGTAAAAACGATATAAATACTGTTTGTTTTCTCACACAAACCGCTCGTTTGGTGTCTTAGGCCATCAATGTGTACTTACATTTACCAGTCATTAAATCATGTTTAATTTTGACTTCTCTGTGCATGCTCTTTGACGTGGACCCCCTAAACCTCCATTATAAGACTGACAGACAAGAACGGTTTGACCGAAAAATGTCAAAATTGAAAATACTGTGGAAACAAAGACACCTACATCTTTGATGCCCTTGAGGTAAGCTAAAACATATCAATAATTCATTTCAAAGTGGTTAGGGTTAGGCTATCCCTTTAAATGTAAAAATTGGAGAAATGAGTATGCACAATTAAATATTTCATATAGGCTGATATAGGTAAATAAGATTATTATTTTATCAGGCAAGGATTATTAACTTAATCAAAAGTAACAGTAAAATTATATTTATATTTTACATTTATATTTTCTATTTCAAATAAATGCCGTTCTTTTGAACTTTGTATTCCTTAAAAACATCACAGTTTCTACATAAATATTTAAGCAGCACAATTGTTTTTAACATTGATGATAAAAAGAAATGTTTCTTGAGCAACAAATCAGCCTAGAATGATTTTTGTTTTATGTGACACTGACTGAAGACACTGGAAATTCAGCTTTGCCATCACAATAGAAAAAAAAAATATTTAAAATAATATGAGTATCACAGTTTCACTCCTCACATGTGTTTCCCTGTTTGCGTTTCCCGCCACTGATCAGTCACCATGGACACCAATCACCTTCATCACAGCTGTTAGTCATTTGTTAATTATCTCTATGTATTTAGTTCCTGCTGGTGCTCAGTCTGGTGTCCAGTATTGATTTTATCACCCTGATGTGTGCGTGCTCCCTACGTCTTCATTTGGATTTGCTTGCCTTCGTGAACTCTTTTGAACTTGCCTCACGCAACATCGTGACAATGAGTATAATTGAATTTAATTAATATAATTGTTAATATTTTAAAGATATTTTAGATCAATTAAATGCATTCTTAGTGAATATAAGATCATTTGAAAAACATAAAAAATCCCAAACTTTTTAACAGTAGAGTATATATAAAAGATCTCTAAATTTGTCATGTATTAGATATGGTATTATTGGTATATGAATATTTAATATATAAAATATTATAATATATATAATATCCTTTGTTTATTTTAATTTCTCTGCCATTTGGAAACACTGATAGTCCTAGTTTTTGTAATTTGCAGCAAAGAACAGTTTGTGAAGCATCATGTCTTGTCAATACATGTTATACATGCTCATATCCTCTGAAATGGCCTGACAGCATTATATGCTGCTTACTATATGCATATGTAGTCATGTCTAAACACACTGCATAGCTCTATTCACCTTATTCTGCGCCCGTTCTATTTCCCATGATTCATTGCGTGTTCAACTGACTAAACAGTTTTCCACTTCCTGTTGATGTATTGTTTACTTAGAATGCTAGCACTCTAGTCCAGACCACTCATCTATATACACTGATATATTATACAGTTCAGTGGTCCAGACATATGAAAAATATCAGTCAACACATGCGTTTAATATTCACGGACATGACCGTTCTGAAATCGACTTTAAAACTTTCAAACTTTCACAAAGAAACCTTTCTTTAAAGTGAATTTCGTTTATTATTAATTGTATATTATTAATTTCAAGCAATGTTTCATCAACCAATTGACTGGTTTTAATAAATAAGAAGTATATAAACAATAGATGATCATGACGGAGGTGACAGCGCACAAACTGGCCTTTGGTCTCATGAATGAAACTCAGCACAAAGTTATGCCTAACCTCACAGGCCTGAGTGAGAAATATATAGACTAAGCATTAGAGCCAGACCGATGTTATCGGACGATATTACGCATTTTCCATAATATCGGTATCGGCAGTTATAATGGCCGATAAATGAATATTTAAAAAATAAAATAAAAACGGACGAAACACGCTTTAATCATCTCTCCTTGGCCTGTTATATTGAAAATGTATGTTTTACAATTTGCAGTATGATGTTATCTATTGCTAAATTATGGCTCATCACTAGCTAACCACAAAGCAAGCTAATGCCACTATCATCAGTGGAAGACCGCTAATGAGCTTGGAAACCACAATGAACTTTTTCTGCCTAAATAAAGTAATTATTACTGTATTTATAACTAGCATATCTCTAGTTACAGTCCTGCATTGTAAAATGTAAGTTATACTTGCGAGGAGTGAACATTTAGACATAGAGAAAAAGTATCAAATGTATCTTGTGCAGAAAAGTTAGCTTTTCTTTTACACGTGTGTAATATCCAACAATATTTAATAAAAAAATATATCTGATTTTAAAACCCAAAAATATTTGTATCGGTATTGGCCTTCAAAATCCTTTATTGGTCGGGCTCTACTATGCATCTTTGAAAGCAGAGGTAGATAGTAGTTAGGGATGGGACGATAACCGGTTTCGCGATAAACCACGATAAAATATACTAACGGTTAGTAATATCGTTTAAAATGTAATTATCATTAAAACCGTGTTTGATTATCGTGATTAATAATAACTCACTGTAAATCCTGTCGGCCAGTCTGACGCAGCCACGCGCCGCACGCAATGTTTACTTTTCGAGAAGGAATGGCGGAAGGCAGTGACCGTGCTTGGGAGATTCAGCCTTTTAAGAGGACCAAATCTGGGGAGTGGTCATAGTTAGGCTTTTACAAAAGTCCTGAGGGAAACTTGATCGAGGATAGTCACCCTGTCTGCAGAACAAAAAGTCACTGTCCAAAAGAAACACTTCAAATCTGCCGAGTCGTCTTCTAGTGTAACCATCACCCGCTGTTGTATAGCGAACGCAAGGCAAGTTAACTTTGACCTCAATACCAAAACTACGTCTGGGAAAATATTGGGCACAAAATGTTGTTTTGAGTTTAAACATTTTATGTCACTCACTTGAAATAGAAGTGAAGATTCCGCGAAGAAAAGTTTGCAGCAAGTGTCTTTGAGCCAAAAGACGAACGAACATGTTCAAATAAGATTATTATTAAGAGTGACGTTTTAAGGGATCGTAATGTATAGATACATCACGTATTACACCGATTTTATTTTTGCCACATAATTACGGGGACATATTGAATTGATAATGAGTTTAGCTAATGTTTTAAATCTTACCCGTTTATAAATTCATTTAGTAAAACAATCGTCTAGACAAGATATATCACACCAATATTATCAAACTCTGTAAACAATAAATCAACTCTGATTTAATTTTCAAAACAATCAAAGACTGGAGACACAAGACGGCCGGCAAGTTGTATTTGAATGAAACGAGCGCGTGTCCGTTGTGATATTGATGTGCGCTGTGTGTGTAATAATGCGTTGCTATTGACGACAGGCATTATAAAGAAGGAAATGCCTTAGAATAGAATCTAAAATAGAATAGAATCTTGCTTAAAAAAACTGCATAGAGCTGATTGTTTATTTGTTGTTTGTTGATTTTCATTTATAAAACTTGTTGAAATGTTTTCAGTGTGAGCATCAGTTCTTTTTGAACACTTTCATCTAATTTTAACAAAACCGTGATAATATTGATAATCGCGATAATTTTGGACACTATAATCGTGATATGAAATTTTCATACTGTCCCATCCCTAATAGTAGTCAAAGGGCTAACCAGCCTAACCTTTTAGTACTGTTATTCTGTAGCAGTCCGTTCATGACATGGCTGGATTAGGGAGATCGTGCAGTCATGCATCAGCTATCCTTTGGAAGTTATGAAGAAAAGAAAACGTTCATTTTGTTTTTATCTGTGATTTATTAAAAAATAACGTGATCAGATCACATTTTATGAATGTTTTTTTTTTCGATTTAGTTTAGCGATGTGGGGATGAGACAATCTAAAACACATGGCAAAAAGCATGGACCAGACTCGAACCGGAATTTGACAACCAGAGTCATCGTCATGGCAGCGCGCATTGTTTAGAGCAGAATAAGGTTGATAGAAACATTCAATTTCAGAACCAGGGCCAGGTCAAAGGTCACAGACAGAGCATTGGCAGAACGGATTCATATGCAGACAACAATATTGTGATGGCAGTTATTACCAGCAATGGATATCCTTGAACAAGTGTGTTTGTATGAATGAACTCCCAGACTTCTAGTTTAGCTAGCAAAAGATACTATACATATTTAATATGTGTAATGAATATTGCATAGCTACAGCGTTAGGAATATAGGCTCGTCATAGGCTGTTTGTGTGTGTTTGTGTACACGCATCCTCCCCATGTGGTATAACATATGATACTCTGACTTAAAATTCAGGCCATACTCACTCACACATTGTAGCTTCTAATAAATGTTTTTTTGTTTTTTTTTGAGTGGGGGGGTTGTATTTATAACTGTATGGCAGACTTCTCTCTCTTTTTTTCATGTATATTTGAGGAGCACTAATGCATTTGTAGTGTCTTTCTGCTGCTGCTCATCACTTCTGAATTACAGCAAATTACAGACTGTCTTCCTCTCAGAAATACACGTGCAAGCGTGTGCCATTTGCAGGGCATCTTTTATATCAAGAGCTCTTCTAATCCTCAACTCTAAACAAACAATTTACGCACAAATTTTTAGCCCCGTCTATCTTTCAAATGTGCACTCTCTCCCTTTTTTTTTTGTCAAATGTATTTAAGACGCTGCATAGGGAAGAATCTGGGGAGTTTATACGGGTTATTCTGTGGATAAGCTGAATTAGTCACGTACCAGCAGAGTGGGTCCAGTGGAATGTTCCCTGATCAGTCTTTGAGTGAGATTCTCCTCATGTCTTTCCTCTTGACAGCTGGAATTCTAACTGGGAATAACCACATCCCTAATCCTGTGCAAAGCGAGACCACAGAGCAGAGCTATTTATAATACATTGATCATCTTCTTCAGCTATCGTGACTAATGTCATGATGAAATCGAAATGGACAATTCTTACTTGTTATTATTTTTGAGGGGAAGCTTAAAGAAAATCAAGCTTTTAATGAATGTTTATATATCTATATGGTGTTTTTAATGTTTTAAGACAACACCAACACGGAGTTTTTTAGGGCCCAAGCCCTGAAAGGGCGAAGGCCCTATTGTTTTCCTTGGGATTATTTTTCTTTACTATTATTATTATAATTATTATTATTTTACTACCTTTAGGGCACTTTTGGGGCCCTTAACGTGCTCGAAAACTCTTGAAACTTTGCACACGGGTCAGAACCCGCGGCCATCAGAGCCGGGCTGAAGCTGGTACCCGGGCGTGGCAGGGGGGCTCGTCAGCGCCCCCTGGAACGGGGTCCAAACACTCGGTCCATAACTCAAACACGCTTGCATGTAATAATATGAAACTCGGTACAAATGTTGATCTCATCGTTTCATCTATACCTCGCGCTCTTACTTTTTACCCCAGCCCAACAGGAAGTCGGCTATTGAGGTTTGTTTGTAAAACGCTCGCAATGGTATTTGAAATACTCCTCCTAGAGCTTTGATCCACATTCGACGAAACTCGGTCAGCATGAAGTCAAGACATTGAGGATGAAAGTTTGCGAGGGGATTTTTGATATCTCGAACGGTTTGTCCGTGGCGAGGAAACGAAATCATGGCGAGAAACGTGAAACAGGAAGTGTGTTATAACCTCAGCATACATTAACTGATCTTGATGAAACTTCAGCAGTCTGTTTGCTGTAAGAGGACGATCACATGGATTTGACTATTGTGAGTCAAAGTTATAGCGCCACCAACTGGCAGCAGGAAGTGTGTCACTTTCAAAATGCTTTGATATCACCCTTTTATTTTTACCCGATTTGCTTCAAACTTCATATGTATAATGTAAACATAAGGCAGATGTAGACCTGTGAATGGATTCTTGATATCTTTGAAACTGTTGCCGTGGCGACGCATCAAACTTTACCCTTCTTTTAGGATGCTTTTAGGATGCTTTTGAGACCCTTAGCATGCTTCAAAATGCATGAAACTCGACAGACACATCACATTTATTAGCCAGTAGACATGTGAAAAGTTTCAGAAACGGGCGTGGTGAGGGCTCAGTAGCGCCACCTTTTGACAAAAGTGGGGTTGTTAGTTTTAACTAGAGTTACAAAAATTGGTATGTATATTGTACTCCTCGAGTCGGACAACTTTCTAATTTACACTTATTAGCTAGGACCCACAGAAACTCAGATATTTTTGTTTGAATATGGTCACTCTGAGCCTATATGTCTCTGTGTCTCTGTCTTTGGCTGTCTGTGTGTGTGTGTGAGTGTGCAGGGGGAGGGGGCTTAACCATTTCACTGCTGTGTGTATGACCTGCATAAAGAAAATACATTTCTCAAGCCTGGTATTTTTTAAATAAGTTTTTATTTTTATTTTTTATAAGTAAAGACATATAACTAGTTTAATTGTAGTGCATTGACAATAGTTTTATATAATTAGTTTATTAATCAGATTAACTTGGTCAATAAACTTGGTCTGAAAATTTGGTCCATAAATCAAACACACTTGCATGTAATAATATGAAACTTGGTACACATATAGATCTCATCGTTTCATATATAGCCTACTTCACACTCTTACTTTTTACCCCAGCCCAACAGGAAGACGGCTATTTAGGGTTGTGTTTAAAACACATGCAATGGAATTTAAAGTATTGCTCCTAGAGCACTGAACCAAATTCGACAAAACTCGATCAGCGTGAAGTCAAGACATTAAGGATGAAAAGGTGCCAAGGGATTTTTTATATCTCGAACGGTTTGGCCGTGGCGAGGAAACGAAATTATGGCGAGAAACATGAAACAGGATGTGTGTTATAACTTCAGCATACATTAACTGATCTTGATGAAACTTCAGCAGTGTTTTCGCTGTAAGAGACCGATCACATGGATGTGACTATTGTGAGTCAAAATTATAGCGCCACCAACTGGCACCAGGAAGTGTGTCACTTTAAAAATGCTTCGAAACCACTCTCTTATTTTTAACCGATTTGCTTCAAACTTCATCTGTATAATGTAAATACACGGCAGATGTAGACCTGTGAATGAATTTTTGATATCTTTGATACTGTTGCCGTGGCAACGAATCAAACTTTAACATTCTTTTTTGATGCTTTTGGGACTCTTAGAATGCTTGAAATTGCTTGAAACTCAACAGATACATCACATTTATTAGCCAGTAGACATGTGCAACTATGGCAAAAGATTAAAGTAATGTCAAAAAAGTAAACACTAAAAGCCTCATATCTTCTAAAAATGTAATTACACATCATTTGTTTCTAAATTAAATTATACAAATATTAAAACTTCCCCAATTTTTCCTTTTTTTCATTTAAGAATTATGTTTACGTTCAAAAACAGCCAGAATTGTTGTAAAATTCATAAAAAAATAATAATCTGAGTCATACGTAGTGCTATACTGCCCTCTTGTGTTCAATATCAGGTAGGCCTATTGTGTATATTCCCACCGGTTAATCAACGTGTGACTCCGCTGGGACTTTTAGAGTTTTTAAATCACTTACTTAAAACCGAAAGTCAAAATACGGATGTCCGCACAAGGTAATGGTGTGGAGTAGAGCGAGCGTTTTAAATAAATTCCTATTAAGTAGGATTGAACTAAACAGAAAGAATGTTCACTCTGTTCTGCTGGTTCCTTGCTGGTGGATCATATGATTATTTTGTCGTAATCTATGACAAAAATGCTATTATAAACCATAATAATAGATAATACACATTGCTCTTATTTTTGAAAAATACATTCATGAAAAACAAGATAACAAAAATCATACAAAAATATAGCCATGGCTGCTATAAATGTTTGAAATGCATAGGACAGATGTTTAATGACGCAGCAACATATAATTGAAAGGCAATTAATAATCTGTCATTACGTCACTGCATTATGATATTACGGCTGTAATACGGTGCAGCACAAAGCACTTATGTGCATCCCGAGAGGAGAATGATGTGCTTGAAGCCACATGAAGTTACAGCGCATTGAGTCCGTATTGAAAAGTTCAAAGCACAAAGGAAATACATATTTATGAACAGTGGATTATACATTATCTATCTATGCAATAGTTTATTGAGCCTTTTCTTTTAAAGGTTTTAAATTTCAATTACTGTGTGCGTGAAGAACAATTATAGTGCTCTGACTCTAGTGTTGTGATCTAACCGACAGCGTCCGACACCCGGTAGAAAGTAACACGATTAAGTTACAGCAATAAAGTCCAGCAAGAAAAAGTTTCTTCATTCGAAAATATAGACCTTTAGACCTTTATCTTAAAGATCCAGTATAATAGGATTAACATTGAATCATTGAAGATCGTTTTATCATTGACTGTAACCGAATGTGACGTGCTGTTTGAATGCTGAATGGAGAATGACTGACAGGCGCAGAGAGGGAAAAGTTTGTGTTCTTGAATTTAATGACTTAAATATTAATTTCTATATCACATAATAGCTTCAGAACACTTATAATACAGTACACAAAAACGTTATGGTACTTTAGAAAGTTTTTGTGCCTTTGTGCCTAACATAGAATAGTATATGCACAATATAGAATTTGAATCAGCCTCGTCAAAGATGGCAGTGTCAGAGCCGATACCGATCCTGAGTATCTAATCGGCGCACTTCTTTTCAACAGTCAAATTGAAATTGAAATTGAAATTGCTTGAAACTCAACAGATCACATTTATTAGCCAGTAGACATGTGCAAAGTTTCAGAAACGGGCATGGTGCAAGGACTAAATAGCGCCACCTTTTGACAAAAGTGGGGTTGTTAGTTTTATCTACAGTTACAAAAATCGTTATATACATTGTACTTCTCAAGCCGGACAACTTTCTATTACATAGTCATTAGCTCGGACCAAGAGGAAGTCAGATATTTTGGTTTGAATATGGTGAGCCTCTCTCTGAGCCTACGTCCCTGTATGGCAAGCCCTTTTAACATTTAAAAGCAAAGTTTGCCTATCCGGAATTAACATTGTAGATATCAACAACGTCTTTCTGTCTATTCGTAATTACATTTTGGATAGTTTGTATTATCATTTAAGATATCTGTAACATAATTGTAACTAGTCGAAATGACAGAGTATGGCAAGCCGTTTTAACATTTAATCATAAAAGGGCCAAAGCCTTCGGCACCGCCACCCGGGTGCCTTTAGGTAACTAAAGGAACCGGGGTTGCGGTGCCACCGGCTTGGGCCCGCCATCGCTGCTCGCAGCTATATTTTCTCCTTAAAACTGCAGTGAACCAAAGACAGTCTCAATATCGCGTTTTGAAATCGCTGGTGTTTCTGACGTCACAAACTACCTTAACCATTCACGTCAGAGCCATGTATTCAGAGAGTTATGACAGTCCCGTAGACCGCCATTGTAACTCAGGAATGCGGAAGTAACGCGTGTCATGGACCCGCCCATTAGTTCCAACCGCTGATAGTTCCAGCATTGAACCCCATTCATTTTCAGTGCTTCCGATGTCCTCTCGCTGGTAAATTAATGAAATTACTGTAATTTTTACTTTTACACACATTAGCCGACCTCTCGTGAATCTAGTCTGTAGTTATATGTTATGTAGCCAGATCTAGTAAATGTTTATTGGAAGATAATAGGTTAATTGCAGCGATAGCTTACGTGACCAACACTTCACTAACGTTGTTAGCTAACTTATGGTTACCTGATGTATATAATATTTTTTTCTAACATCATATAAATATATATATATATATATATATATATATATATATATGAAGAGTTCAGATGCAAAAGCCTCTAAGTGCCATTTGAAATTTTCTTCTAGAATGGTCATTTTTATCAAGCTTGTATATTTAAGTTCAGTGATTTCACTTAAATGGCAATGATAATTACCTATTAATTGTTATTTAAGTGAAATTACTGAACTTTAATATACAAGTTTGATAAAAATCATCATTAAAGAAGAACATTTCAAATGGCATTTAGAGGCTTTTGAATCTGAACTCTTCATAT
Source organism: Pimephales promelas (assembly GCF_016745375.1). Next base: position 7,621,989 of record NW_024121876.1, on the reverse strand, counting down.
ATATAATATTAGATATACAATATATATATATATATATATATATAATATTAGATATACATATACACACACAATTGATTTATTTAAATGGTTTAGGGTTATGCATGTGTTTGTGTAATGTATATAGGCATACATAAAATATATATATATATATATATATATATATATATATACTGTATATATATATATATATATATATATGTATGTATTTGTGTGTGTTTTCTGATGAATGGTTTAGTCTATGAATAGGGTAGGATGAAGGGCTACATTAGCCACTGAATTGAATCCCAACAGTTATGGATCATATTTAGGAACAAATATTTTACTCATTAACTCATCATCATCATCATATCTTTATTCAGGACATACATATTAAATGGTCCATAGCACTATACAAAATAAAGTACATTCAAAATAGAAAAGATACCTAACAGTTAAAATTTACCAAAAATTACTGTAAATATGGTCATTGCTACGTCATGGGAGCAGTCTATATCCCTCCTAAATCATTCATTTGTACATGCACAGCGTAATTATTTATATTTTACGTTGGTTGTCGTGATTGTCCACGGGTCTTTGCGTGATCACGGTATGGCTGAATCGGAATTTATAAGCAAGATCACGGGAATCAATAACCTACATCCCAGTTGTGCTAAAATAAATATCATGAGACGTCCATCATCAGATGAATGACATGGAAAAGTTAAGTTAGAGCTGTTAAAGCCAGTGCAACTACCAATGCGAACATAAACACAAGCTTTTCCCTCCAAAAATATAGCCTAAAAAACATCTAAGTTGTCACCCTGCCTCTCCAAATGCAACACTGACATTAATCAAACGCAATAAAAGCTTAAAAAGTACTTTGGTGTGCGTTTTATTTTATATTTACCGTTTAATAATGCAATCGCTGCTGTCTGTCCATTGAAGAACATGACAGCCCGCGTCTGTTTTGGAACTATTGGGGCTTCCATGAACCACGTGACAGCCTTGCGGGCGACATCAAAGCGTGTCGCAACTCTCTCAATACATGGCTCTGATTCACGTCTCAGGCAAGGGTGTAGAGTTACATTCAAGCTATTTTCAGGTATGAAGAATTTTTTTTCAAGGAAAAAACACTTAAATATATAATTGGTGAAAAAAAAAATGGATGGTGAAAACATTGCCCTCATTCACTAACCATGCATATGCAATTGTTTGTGTATAATACCTGTTAGTTAATGCTGTGTCACACAGTTATAATAGTTTAAGTGTTAGACCTTAAAACAATAATTTTTATTCCTTTTTTTTATTATTTTTATTCCTTTTATTCATTCATGACTTCACTATATAATTTTTATAATCATAAATTATTACAGAATACAAATGATCCGCTTTTAGCTTGATTTTGGATATGTGTCGTGATGCATAATATACAGCATGTAGATGCAGGTTCAAAGCTACATTTTATAGTCTAGGGCTAAGCCTGTATAAAAGATATGTTTTGTTTTTAACTGGCTTATGTTTTTTGAGTGTGTAAGAAGAGGTGAGGTTGTGTGAAAGCCGTTTATTATACGTTATTAGGCTTATTGCATTTCATGCATAGGTGTTTCTGAATTGCAAATTACTAGACATATCTTTTCTAATCAAAATTGCCCCCCCCCCCAAAAAAAAAAACCTTTTCAGATCATTTTCGTTTTAGATTCGTGAATATATTTTGTCTTTTTGATGGCGTTTTTTTTTTTCTTCTTGTTTTAAGCACAGCACTCATTTAGTGGAACAAGACAAAGTTCATATTTTTTTATGATTTTTAAGTCAAAATTACTGGTGTAAAAGTATTATTTTTTACATGTGTCTGTAATGCACAGAAAAGATGTCTCATTATTACACGGTTCTAGCTGTTTTCCTGATGTGTTTTTCTGTCTTTAGCTTGCGTCAGCTCTATTTAGTGGAAGGGATGCTTCCACCAACATGCTGAGATGTTTATGTCAGTGCTGTGAGCCACACTTTTTACTGTTACCCAGTGAACGCTGCCCCAGATCTCTGCAGTAATTGCTTTGCAGTAGGTACTTTAGCTCACAATAAGGGAGAAAAAACGTAGATGGAATCTTACAATAGAGGCATGGGAAAGATAACGAGATGGGGAAAAACCTGTCCGAATTCAGCATCAGTCATGAAACAGCCAAACAAAGGTTTCCAGGTTTTTTAGCTGCCTTTTTTATGGTTTGGGGTTTTGCTCCAGGATTTGACAAACATGTAGACTGAGAAAGAGCGAGAGATTGTTAAGATAAATAGTTGATGAAATCTGAAAATATTCATATGGGTGAATAAGTGAGAGAGAAGAGAGATGGGCAATCTTTCTTTCTTGTTAGCCACTGAGGCCAGACTTTCTTGGCTCTGTTTCACTGAGCCCCAATAGGCAAAAGAAATGAAAGAGAGTAGGAGAGTTAGCCATAGAGAGAAAACAATGAAAATGTGAAAAAAAAGACCTCTGCATCAGTTAAATATTCTTAAGTTTTCAGTTTAACATCTAACATCCATTTGAGCTGAATGGACTGGTCTTGTCATATTTGATTTTGTGATGGGCTTTTAGTGTAGTCCACATTTTCTAAAGTTTTTCTTCTCCATATGAAGCCGGAACACTGTGACCTTTACTGCTGCTTGCTCTCACCACTGTATACAATTTGCAGCAAATACACGTTAACTGCAATAAACCTGTTTGACAATATCATGTTTACAATTTGTGGGTGAGGTAGAAAAGTAATATTGCAGACAGGAAACAGCAGTATATTATGGATTTATTAGAATAAATTACAGTGAATGTAAGGTGCAGTTGTAATACAATCTTAACATTTCACAAAGACAAAAATACATTAAAACCACTGCACTGTTATTTCTTCTCTTTTATATTTTCTTCTCCCTTTTCCTCTTCTTTTATCTTTTTTGTGGCTTCTCTTCTCACCTTGTCTCATCTCTGATCTTTTCTTGTCTCTTTCTCCTTGTCTTCTCTCCTCATATGGTGTCTCTTCTTTATTTGTACAGTCCTGTCTCATATCTCTATCTGAAGTCCTGTGGCCACTGGAGTGTCTTTCCCACAGAGCTCTGTGGTCAGTGTAAACCAATACATGATCAATAAGGACATGTAGCTCATGTTTACAACACATGTCTGTTTATCTGAATCTTGAATACAGATATTTATTCGAGTTAAACTCTTAAAGGGTTAGTTCACCCAAAAAGGAAATTATGTAAATTAATCTAAAATATCCTAAACTGTGTTCCGAAGATGAGCGGAGGTCTTATGGGCTTGGAACGACATAATTTTCATTTTTAGGTGAACTAACCCTTTAAGATCTGACCTTTCCTTTCTTTCTTTCCTGCTCTTTCTTTCTCTCTCACTCACTCAGAGAGTGGTCATTTACATATGGCCTAATTCTGAAGAAGGGAAAAAAAGGAATTTAATGATGTTCAATGTTCATTTATCTCTCCTGGGCTGGAAAGAGAGAGAAGCTTTGGCATTAATTAATGATGGTAATATTGTAAATGGGTACCAGAGTACCAGCATTTCAACACTTAAAAGATAATACGATGTTTTTTTTTGTTTTTGTTTTTTACTTTTTAAAGCGTGGTTTATATTTTAAAATTCACACACACTATGTAGAAGTAGACTACTATAAACTAAAGGCCCAGTTTTAATATGAACAAATGATATTGTATAATAGCACTCTGCAAGGTTTTATAAAAACAACCAATGGCTTGTCCTAAATCTTAAGCAGTGTGACGGAGGCAGTGGCTTATTTATTTCTGTGTCAGGTTTTGGAGCAGCTGTGCCGGCTGCAGGTGAAAATGCACAGTTCCGATCCTCTAAAAACACAAAGCACGATCTCTGCTTACAAACGCCGGATGACTTCATCCATACCCTCCAAAACAACATTCAACCCCCTCGGCACTCAAGTTAGCGAATTGGATGTGGACAGGCTCACCTGTTTCTCTGGCTTTTTAAAGATGAGGAGGATGTACTTGACTTTAATATTGTGTGGCTCACAGAAAAAAAAGTGATTATGGTGTTCACACTAGAACAGCTCTCTATAATTCAATAGAATTGAACTGAATAAAACAGAACTTCAAAGAGCAGGAAATAGAGAGAGAAAGAGAGAGAATGATTTTTGCTTAGAGGAAGTTTTAATGGGTTTGCATGTTATGTTCTAAAAGAGTCTTACTGTCACTTTCGGCTCCATTAAAAACATTTTCTCTTCATAAAGAATCAAATGATGAAAAGAGGAACAGCAGGAGAGAATTTAGGAGTGAATGAATTTTTTTTTTTCTAATTTTCCCTCTCTCTCTCTCTTTCAAACAGACACAGTCACAAACACCTGCTATCAAAAACGTCACACGCACACACTGCACATACACAGCCAGACACAGATTGGCATTCTTTCTCCATCCAGCTGCCGGGACATCGCCGCCTCTTAGATTTTCCTCACTGTTGTAAACACATTAATTAATGACATTAATTGATTAGGAGATAAGACGGTCATTAAAAATGAACTTTGTTATCGTTCCACCCTGCTGAGTGACCACGGAGCAACTCTCTCTCTCTTTACTGATGGAGCTCACGCTGGGAGTGGGTGTGTAAGAGCTTTCTACCTGCTGGGGGCTGTGATTTTCGAATCTCTTTTGTTCCCTCTTGGCCTGCACTTTTTCATAATTGACTTTTCGTGACAATTTGGTTAATATGGTGAGTGGTATCGGAGTATGCCGTCTCGACATATTGTGAAAATGACACATTTTTCCCTCTTTAACTATTGGCATAGGATGGAAGTGTTGTTCTGACAACCTACTGGTCAAATAATACAATATTGCTGTTGTTGTTGTGTTGTTTGTTCTTTGTAGTCGAGAAATGGGCACAATTTATTGGTCAACCATGCCTTTTATCTTAAAATAAATTAAAAGTGCCATTTTTTTTGCTAAAGGATTGTTTGCTAAAAGTCTATGGGTCGGTTTCCGAGACACTGATTAAGACTAATCATATTTAAGCTGCACTAACTGAAATTGAATTTCTCAGACATAGTTTAAAATAGTCTCAGATTTCCCCTAGTCCTGAATAATTACAAAGTCTGATTTCCAGAAGTCTGATTAGAACTAGTCTAAATTTAAGTAAAGGCTTAAACTAAACCTGTTCAGAGGAAGGTTTAACTTCAGATTAATTGATGTTGGCCTCCAGATTGACCTTAGCAATAGAGGAAAAAGGAATATTTTAATGATGATGAAAGAGCTCAATTTAGACCAGAGAGAAGGGTGGTTATGGACAGCAGCAACCCACTGAATAATTTTGATGAAATAAACCTTCGTGGCCGTTTTCACATGTACAAAGCAACTGCCGCAGCAGTTATAATTAGTCTGCTTGAGACAAGACTTTTATCTGATTCTTTAAGGGGAATGCCAAGCAGCCATATCACTCTGTAGCCCAAGACTGGTTGCCCACTAAAGCTAAGCAGGGCTGGTTAGTACCTGGATGGGCAACCTCATGGGAAAACCATGTTGCTGCTGGAAGAGGTGTTAGTGAGCCCAGTAGGGGGTGCTGGTTACTCTGTGTGGGTCCTAATGCCCCAGTAAAGTGATGGGGACACTATACTATCAATCATCACTATACCGTCCTTCGGATGAGATGCTGCTAAACCAAAGTCCTTTGTGGTCACAAAAAATCTTTGCCAAGTGGCCTCTGTCCATCATGGCCTCCTAATCATACCCATATTTATACCAATTGGCTTCATCACTGTCTCCTCTCCACCAGTAAGCTGGTGTGTGGTGGGCGTTCTGGCGCAATATGGCTGCCGTTGCATCATCCAGGTGGATACTGCACATTGGTGGTGGTTGAGAAGATTCCCCCTTCTATGTAAAGCACTCTGAGTACCAAGAAAAGCGCTGTATAAATGTAATGAATTATTATTATTATTGCAAGTACTGAAGGTTTTTGGCATGTGGAATCTTCCATTGTGAAACAGGTGATTTGTGTGGCTTAAGTGAACAAACTGTGTGCAAAATAGTACACAAAGTGTGTAAAGCTATATATGAATTGAAGGATGACTACATCAAGTTTCCTAATGCCAACTACAAGGTGTAGTAGTGTAGTAATACAAGGTGTGTAGGAGTTCTTCGAATATGTAAACTTCCCTGGAGTCATTGCCTGTTTTGATAATAATGTACTCAATAAATGTACAAAGTTTGCAGTGTGTGTTGAGGTGCAGGAGTTTGCTGTTAGTGCTTTTACATATGATGCGTTTGCAGTGAATAACTGGTCCGCCGCTGTACCACACAACACATACTTGATATTTTTATTATTTTTTTGCGCGTCGCCCAAAATGTCTATTTTGTGCAGCGACTGCGCACGAAGGTTGGTGTTTATCAGGAAGCAGTTGAAGCTCAAATGACTGTTAGCGACTTGAAGCAAAGTGCCACACAGCAGTCTCCAGTCTTAACGCACCATGTTAACAGGTTAGGGCTTTGACTTTTCACTGGTGTGGTACGCATAACAGCAGCACAGCGATCGTTTCCACACCGAGTCTATTTCTGTTGTGCTGCAAACGCTGGTGGTTAAAATGATAAAGATTGACTTGAAAATTTAGTAATTTCACCATAAATACATTTAATTAAGTAAAATGTAGTAATCTCACCATAAATGCACATACTTTAACAAGGCGACAGAATGAACAACAGCTCGTCTCAATCGTGGAGGTGGAAAAACAAGTTCTTTGTGACATGCAAGATCTATTGTTTTAATTTAAATTATTTGCGATTTTAATACAGTAAAATTTTGACCACTTGCTTGAGCAACTTATTCATTCATTTCATTTTTTTGGTTTATCATTAACAAATATACAGCAACAAATATTCAACTCATCATAAACATAACCTTTGATTAAACCAAAGGCTATAGGCTGAAGCTCAAGGCTTATAAGTAATGCATGGAATAATAGCCCTAACTTACGTTGTTTAAATTGTGTTTAAACGTGCATATAAAGAATCACAATGCTGACACAACTTTGTTTTAAAAAATAAGTTGCAGCATAACTTCTGGATTTTAAATAAAAATAGAAAGCATGTGTTTGTGGTACAGCCGCGGATCAGTTATTCACTGCAAACGCATCATAATATATGAAAGCACTAACAGCACGCGTTGCTCCTGCACCGCAACACACACTGCAAACGGGTGTGAAACGGACGTTAGATCCAACCATAGATATGTATATAAAGTCTAGATGTGTTACGGCGGAGTTTCCATCGTCATCACCGGCGGCCATCTTGTCACAGGCAAGCTGATGTAAGATGAGTGGTCAGCACGAACACAAATACTCTTATCTCGTTGAAATCTTGACGGATTTACAAACGGTTTGGTTTCTTACAAACGTTATTAACGTGGCTATAATTATCTAGATGATTATTTCTTTATACACTTTATTTATAAGCATGCAGTGTCATAACTACATCTCTGACGTTTATAACAAAACAAACCGTTTGAAAATCGGTAGAAAATTGAGCAAGTTATGGTCATTTAAATAGTACATGTACCATTAACACAATGTTACGAGTAAGTGAGCTACCTGTGACAAGATGGCCGCCAGGTGCAGACGTCGACCTCCATTGGCCAGCAGCGTGGACGACGTATCTAGCCTTTATATACTGTAGATATCTATAGATCCACCTACATTTCTTAGAAACTTAGATGTGTTTAAGAAGTCTTTTTTTCGTACAACAGCAGCGCTCATCTTGTTTGTTTATTAGCGGATGCGGATTGACAGTCGTAGACCGGAAACTGATATGCCGACTTCTGACAAAAGCGGAAGTTCGTGACTACGCTTGTGCACATAGCCTATTCCTGATCGACAAAAATGTCACTCTTCCCTCATAATCTGTTTTACTCGTATACATACGTCACGAAAGAAAGAAAAAATTCTTTCACAATTTCATGGGAACTTTGTGTATGTTCACCAGAACCATTCATTGACCAAGTACTCATGTCTGCGTTCGTCTGCTTTTGTAAAAGTTGATTTTGTAATGTTTCTAGCCTCCTGGTTGTGTATATAAATTTCTCAGGTTTAATAGAGCTTTTCCTCTTGCACAGCCTGTTTCTTGTTGAGTCAAATATAGTTTGCAGTTCTCTGCCCAATCCTTAAATACCAGCCTCTGTGTAAAGCCTACAACGTGTCAGGTTCACAAAACAATCTGTGCTCAAATGTGCCACGCAAACCGCTGAAGAATGGCTCTGGGTTAAATATGACTTAAGCTCTATCAACAGCATCTGTGGCACTGCACATGTGTCGATTACCACAGAAAGTCATTTTGAGTCATATCTCAGTGTGTAAAAATAAACAAACAACCAAAATCACTAACTATTTAGCACTTAAACATGTTCTCTCTTGTGTGTAAAGGTGTTTTATGTCTCTCTCTTTTCCACAGAAATAATAATGAAAAAAACGATGTGTCTTCTCACCACAAAGATGTCCAAGCAAAGCAGCAAACACGGATTTAGAGGACCATGGGGAATAGGAGTTACAGTGACAGAGTCCGATACATGAGACGAGATGCCCACTTTACTGAAAAGAAAAAAAAAACTGTCAGGAAAAGGTGAGTACAAATGCAGTTCTCAATTTATTGGGAGAAGTATAGTCAGGTAAGAATGATAGGAATGTGTTAGCAGAAGCAGGTGTTGATAACAAGATGTAAATGGTACCTGATGAGGGGATGACAAATGTAGACTGATGTGTCAGATTTTTCTAAAGTGAGTCGTTCTCTGTAAACATGTCTGTTGCTTTTCTTAGTTAAACCCAAAAGATTTATATCAAGCGTCCTCAAACAGCGGACGGCAGACCCTGGCTGGGTTTCAACTGGACTATGGCACATAATCACAGCAGTAGTACAATTTTCCCATTTCAACAATTTGAAGTTCAAATTAATTATTTTAGTCCAGACTTCAAGAGTAAAACCCTGAACCCCCATACAGTATATTTTCTGTCACATGGCCTTCTGCCATTCATAGTAAAAAAAAATATAATAGGCTGATAAAATATCCAATCTTACTTTTTAATATTCATTTCCAATTGGGGTTTTCCAATTTTAAAGAAGACCCTTTGCAGATTATTGCTGAAGTAAAAAAATAATAATAAGTAAATCCCCAAAAAAGTTTATGAAAATTATTTATAAAAACTTTTTTATATAAAATAAATATTTTATAAATCAGGTTGAACTCAAAACTGCAATAAAATCAAAGCCATGAATCTAAATAGGTTGTGTTGCAAATTTGAGGATGATATCTCAAAAAATGAGCTTTCGGTAACAGTTTGTTTGGGCGTAGTAACATATTTTCCCCATTGGGTGCCAGCAAAACCCCAGTGGAGCTCACAGTGATTGGATTTAAATTTGCAGTTTTTCTCTCTGTATTACAAACACACACATGCGCACATACACTCATATTTTTTTATAACACACATACTAACCACACTCTGACATCTATACCAACACACCCACACAAATATTGTTGGATAATTTATCCAGTTGGCTCTGTAGTATGCCGAAACCAGAAAACAGGAATAAAGCGATATTTGTTTTATAGGCCAAACTTAAAAAAAAAAAATGACACCATCTGATAGAAAATACTAAAAAATAAAATTTTGAAGCCTTTTCATCAGAATGTAAGCCTCTTAAAAAAGATTGCATAATTTTATAGTTAACTGAACTGGGGATTAAAAATGGCAGTTTTAATGGGTTTCAATGGGGACATTTTTGTCCAAAAGGTGCTGAGAGGGAGTATTTTTTGTAACTGATGCAAAAAATATTTTTTTTAAGAAAATGACGGTGAAATAGTAAAATTCCAATAAAAATACACACCTGTGCCAATTTTTTTGCAGTTAGCTTTAACACAGACAAAGTGATCAAAAAAACAAAACTGAAAAGGACAAAAATGTCCATAAGGATGCACAAGGGTTAAGTACTACTGTTAACCAGATAGAAATGAAATTATTAACAACCTAGAAAGAAGGAAACATAGAGACCGAACCTCTTAAATTTTTAATTGAATACCCCTGATATATACAACTGAAAACCCATTTTTCTTTCTATATATTTAATTTTTTATGCAGATTTTCTGGTGACCGTATAAAAATGACCTATATACTGTACGTGTGTCACAAGTGTTAAATGAAATAAAATTAAATTGAATATGGTCTTCATTTGTTTAAAGGGATAGTTGATCTGAATCAGATGTCCAACTGAACCAAACTGAACCGTCTCCAGACTTTACGCCGGAAGTGATTGCTCGCGCGTCTACGTCACACATTGTTTATGCGGAGATTTCGGAAGTTTTACCTTTCACTAAACATATTTTGATATCTAAATATGTTTACCTTTCACTAACAAGAGGAAAAAACTATATAAATACTGTTCGTTTTCTCACACAAACCGCTCGTTTCGTGTCTTAGGCCATCAGTGTGTACTTACATTCACGAGTCATTAAATCATGCTTAATTTTGACTTCTCTGTGCATGCTCTTTGAGGTGGACCCCCTAAAACTGCATTATAGGACTGACAGCAATAACGGTTTGACTGAAAAATGTGAAAATTGAAAATGCTGTGGAAACAAAGACACCTACATCTTGGATGCCCTTGAGGCAAGCTAAAACATATCAAAAATTAAGTTCAAAGTGAACTATCCCTTTAAGTAAACAATTAGAGATTATTCGTGCTGAATTAATAATACATAATATTTCTTAGGAACAGGCAAACGTGACGATGGGTAAATCATAGTGCGACATGCTATTGAAGATAATTTGTGTATCTGTTTGCATTATAAGTCAATTACTTATAATTATTTATTTATTTTTATCCTCTGTTTCTTTCCCTTTGTTCTTATACTACCAATTCCCTTTCTCATGGCGGTTTTACTTAGAGGATCTGCAATCGTAAATGGGCTCAGAGACAGAAGCAAATGAGCTCTGGTTTCAGAGCTCATTAATTTAAAATGGAATACTTTTCCTGCAAGTTGGAGTAGTTTTTCTGCAAGAAACCCACAGTGATCAGAGTAATGAGGTTTACTGGGGATTGTGGTGAGAGAGGGGCTACGTTCTCCGCCAGGGCTCTTATATTAGTACAGGTGCAGTGTTGTTGTTTTGCACTGCTTTGAGTGTGAAAATTGTGTCCAAGAATGATTTTAACCAAGGTGTTTACCAGTATTGTGGGCGGCACTGCCATGTTCACTTTATTTTAGTGTCTAGATATTTACTAAGCCGGCCCACGTTTGAAGAACCTTTCGATCAGAGGACGTTGCGCTAATGACAGCTGACATGTATTGTACTACTGCAGCTGAGAGGGAAAAAAGACAACATCTGTTTTGTTCAACATTATTGCATTTCTAGATTTTTGAAGGGATAAAAGCAGTTAATCAGTCCACCTGCGTGAAATTCTCAGAGGGCGGAGCTGCGAGGCTGGACAGATTTTATACCCCATATAGCAGAAGAAATAAAGTGTGTAGCACTGCTATAACTCCTGATCCTCTCTTGGATCATAAGAAGATCGCCGCTGATTATGCATTATGTGGTGCAATAAAACCTCCTTTTGGCATTTTATTGCAAAATTCACAGTGCAAAATAAGCTATGACAGCTATGGCTCAGATATGGGTGTTTTGTCTCCAGTGTTCATCTCGTTAAACAGGAAGTATCAGAATGAATATGAAGAGTCATGGGAGTTATGTTTTTCTAGTCAAGGGCAAAAAGCTGTTGCGGAGCAGGCTTGTTTTTCAGACTGCGCTTGTTGATCGGAAGCATCAGCTAAGCTTGTACTGGAAGATATAGTGATGCGGGTCGTAGTTAGGGCATGCTTCACCCACGTTAGAGACATTGATAGGGCAACAATATTTTTCTTTAATTTGGAATGCAAGACTAGTCAGGAGAAGCAGATGCTGTGCCTGAAGAATAATGAAGGCATTGTCATCTCCATCTGCTATGCACACACTCACTGTTGAATATTATTCTGACCTGTATACTGTTGATGAATCAGACTCGCTGTATGGAGCTGAACTGTTCCAGAACCCCTAAAAAAATGGCTGAAGTTAAACTCCAAAAAGCAATGATAAAATGTCGGTAGCAAGCCTCAGGCCTTGATGGGTTTGCCTTAACTTGAATGCAATAAAGTTTTCCTAAACATAATCAGAAAAGACTGTTTGAATGAATATCTTGTTCTAAATAAGATCTTGTGTCTTACTGTGTGTTGGGTACAAGACTCTTTACTGGGATCTCAGTTGTCTCAGACAGCACACTCGCCGACTGCCCACACTAACTGATGCATGTTGCACACAGACTGGAAATCACTTTCTTGATTTATTAAGATATAATATGATTGGCTTTATGCAATTTCTGAGAGTAGGTCTGTATGGAAAGTCAAAGGTGTCTGATTTAAGGAATAACCACTCTATTTGCCATTGTTTGCAAGGTTATTTATTCAATTCATTCATAATTTAGTTAGTTAGTTAGTAGCACTTTATTGTTCAGCCTTAGCTGAAAATTGGTCTTTGGTCTCGTTATACAATCACAAAAACAATTAACAATACACAACATCCACAATATAATAGATTACAGTATTCACATTTCCAACCTCTTATTTAAAATACTTTTTTATTGCATTTGGTACAAAAGTTTGTTCATATATTGCTTTAATCTCTTTTGGTGTTCTGTAATGACGAATAAAATCGTGCTGCGGCAAGGCAGAATGGGGAAACCCAGGCTATGTAAACAAACGCAGCCATAGTGATGCTTCTAATATAAAATCTATTACAAGTCATTTTAGCAAAAACTTCAGCTATGTCAGAATAATGTGCATCATTGGCCCCGAACGCCAAGTGACGGTTCGACACACCCATAACAGGGTTTTTGTCGCATCCATAACGATGGTTTTCCTCATAGTACACTTCATAAAAATATATATATTTTAAACATTGATATTTTTATGTTCAGCTAAGACCCCTTTATCATGTGGATAGCAAAATTTATACATTGGATTTAAAAGTTCACAGACTTTAAAGGAAATCGAACAGTATACCAAAAACACTGTCATTTCCTGTCACATCCATAACGCATGCATATTTTCCTTTTTTTGGGGTGCTTAAAGCCACAATATGTAATTTTTCTGCATTAAAAATAGCAAAAATAACTGTATCTATGTTATATATTTCTGTTAGATATGTACTTACATTATCCCGACAGTTTCCACCAAATTTCAAATACGGAGAAATTTATAGTTTAATTCGAAGACACGGGACGTTTCTTTATTTCCGTTTCATCGCCCGTCTATGGCGTCATATAACCTTTGACTCCTCTATTTTCTCTAACTACCTTGCGGAACCCGGCGAAACCGCCAAACACAAAGGGGAACACTGGACTACCGCCAATAAAGCAAAGAAAATGACGAAATAAAAAAAGTAGTACGTATTTTTATGTGTGTAAATCACGTGCCCGCTCACGAGCGCTCACTCTTAACAGACACACTGTCCCCGGTGCTGCTCACGCATAAAGCGCTCCCCGTTCACAGTAACCGTGTCGTCTCATTCAAAACAGCCAACTGTTGCTGTTAGCGAGCCGCGCACATTGAATACTCATATGAGTCAGGCTGCGAATGTACGTGCCCGCTTCAGCTCTCTCATGCTTAATAAATAAACGCCTCACCTCCGGCGCCGCGCACTCACTACATTCCCTTTAGCCTTTAGCACATAGTGGATGAATAACGCAAACCCAGTCAAGTTTGACTGCAGTATCTTTTGTGCTTTATAATCCGGTGGGCTCTATATATGAAAAATGTTCTAAAAAATAGGTCATTCATTGAAGTAGCGTAATATTAATATTTATATTCGTCTGTATAATAGTTATGGACCACGATTACGCTTTGCCTGCACGTTCTGCTGCTACAGCCAGCTCATTAGCTAAAGCTCAAACGTACCTGAAAAATATGACGCGAGAAGGGTTTGGGACAGGAGAAGCATGACACAGGTAAACATTGACGTTGCATTTAAAGCTTCTTGACAAGCCAAATCTACAGAGAGATGCCGTATATTTTGTGAAACGATAATGTCATGTCATGAGCTGAGCTGGTTGTCATTGACAGCGACAACAACTCCCGTGAGCCCACGCTCTTTCCCGACGTCATCAAAGTACGTCTTTTGTTATTATTTTAAACGAGTGACCCCTGGTGGCCAAAAATCGCATACTGTACGTTTAAATACATTTTAGAAAAACATATTTTGCCTGTCAATTCCCCAGATTGGGTGCTCTGAGAATATGCATTTCCAAATTAAATATTGTAAGATTTTTTTTTTCTTTTTTTTTCTGAGACATTTCACCTGTCATTATGAGTTCAAATGTCACATCCATAACGCTGGAATTGCCCAGTTTTGTTTACTGGTCCAAAACTTCCTTACACTGGTCCTCGGTTCAGTGGATCATCCTTATTATTGAGCCCTGGTGTCCCTCGTAATACCATGAGGGTATTTGCTTTTTGATGCATTTATGGGTTTGGGAAGAATTTCAAGGGAATAGGCAGGCCTCACTAAATTACCTCTTTTTATGAATATGAAGGGTTTGTAAATGGTTATTATAGCATGCATGCTCAATATATTTTAGTCATTTTTACAGAACAGATGGAGAAAAAAAAAAAGGAATACGATATTGTCTTATTTACCACCAACAATAATCAAAGCAATGTTATAGATGGCAGATTTCCCCCCTCCCTACATTGGATGATCAGGGTGGACTGATCACCCAATGTTCTCTGCAAAAGAATGAAATCCAAGCTGTAGTTTTCCATCTATTTTTGAATGTGGCAGACTAAAGCCCTGCTTCTGTTGTTAAATGCGTGGTGTGGATTGGGACTCTGTGATGTTTTTACATTAGTGTGATTTATTTATGGGCCCAAATACAAGTTCATTAGAAATAAAATAGATGTACTGCTTAAAAGTTTCTGTATGGGCAAGCAAAGTTGGCTGTGAGGCTGTCGAGAAAAGCAAAGATCAATGGCTGGTCTGTTGAGGCCACAGTGTCTCTGAGGAAGCTGACATCTTTTTGCCTAATGGGTTTGAATGTTCGTTGTATATATGAACAGTGTGCGTCTCTGAATTTCATTTCTTTGCATTTTATTGAAGTTCATTCCAGACGTAGGCAGATAAGCATCTAATCATGAATCTTACTATTCGTTATTGGCAGGAGATGAACGTGACATTTTCACACCGGTGCCCTTTAGAAGGAATATAACACAAGAGCAAACTCAGAAATATTAAGCTCTCACGTGTTTAATTCTGTATTTGTTATTCTTTAATAATGAACATTAAATTTATATTATAAAAATGGAAACTTTAATATGGGTTGATTTAAAACATTACAAATGAATCGCTTTAAGTGTACAATATGAAAATGGATATTTGTTTTGGATTTGTTAATGACTAAATTTAATATTGTTATTCAATTAAAAGAATTCACTTTAAAGTGAGTTTTATGACTGTAAAGGCATTTTAAAGCTAAAGGTCTACCTAATCTAAAGATAATGTAGAAACATTAGCCACATTAGATATCGTCAGGTTTGATTTTAACACAACCTTTTTAAACCATGCAGTTTAATTTTGTTAGACATAGCAACAGTGAAATCTTTTGTTTAAGATAAAAAAAAAAAGCTCAGGAAGAAACAGACTGTTCCTATGATTTAAAAAAAAAACATTTTCGATTTAATGGGAGAAGAAATTTGTTTTGAGGAGAAAGATTGTTTGACTGTGGGTGATAAGAATGATTCTTGCCACATTGTATGAGAAGAAAGTGCTTTAATGGGATGGCAAACACCAGGAACATTGAGCCTCACAATTTGTTAATGAGATCCTACATGACAGAACCATCATTATAATCAAGTTGAAGGCCATAACAGGGCGAAAGGCAGGAAGAACACTGACTTCTCTGAAAAGACGTCGCCCAGACACATGCACGCTCACAGTCAAAAACAGGCCAAGCGGCTGTGATAATAGAGCTAATTATGTGTCAGGGACCTTAATGGCCACTTGGCCCATTCATCTCTGTCTGTCTCTTGCTTGTCTCCCCTCTCATTCCCACTTTTGCTTATGTGCGGCAATATTTTTAGATCATGCTGCATTATATGGTTATAATCAACCCATCAGCTATCATTTTTCTCAATAGTGTAAAAGATGTCTGCAGTGCATAAACACTTCTCATTTCTATCAGCAATTATCATTAGAAATCATCAGTGATTATCAGAGTTCTGTGTGCTGTGAGTCTTTGTCTCATTGGATCACTAAACATCCGTTGAGCTTCAATTGGTGGACAGATGGCATTCTCAATGCCCAGATAAACTTAGGAATTAATTTTTCTGTCAATGATAGCAAGATATCATGGTCCTGACACAGCAAACCCACCTTCATGATGGCCTCCAGAGTTCAGTGAGGTTTGAATATGATAAAGTTTGTGTCCTGAATGTTGATAGCGCTAGGTGTTTCTACTAAAGATTCACCCATTATAGTTTGTAAATGCATGATATAGATATAATTGTAAATTATTTATACATCTTAATTATTTTTTCTTGCTCATAATGTTTAATGTCAACGCTACACTCTTAGAAGAAAAGGTTCTACTGTATATAGAACCTTAAAGGGTTAGTTCACCCAAAAATGAAAATTCTGTCAGTATTTACTCATCCCCATGCTGTACCAACCCCATGAGACCTTCGTTCGTCTTCGGAACACAAATGAAGATATTTTTGATTCAATTTGAGAGGTGGATCACTGCTACATAGGCTGCCTAAGGGATCGAAACTTGACTGCCCAGAAAGTCAATGAAGAAAATGTTTAAATATAACTAAACTCAACTAAAATCTTCAGTCTTGATTATATTCAGGTTAGCTGACTCTTGACACCAATTAGCTTTTGGACAAGTCATTAGCCTGGAGATTCACTGTATTTCCACCCTACACATGGTGTGTTCAGTGAAGACATGAACATGTATCATTTCTCCACTATTTTGTCTAAGTTGAAGATCAGGTCAAATTTTAAGCAAAATTCCTTGGAAAATCCAAGGGTTTATATACTTTTCCTCCAACAGCATGTTTCCTACTCAGATTTTCTGCTTTATGTCTGTAAAAAAATGCATCTCATCTTCAGCCTAAACCCCAGATAAAATGGATTTGATTGATTAATATGTCCACAGATCCACATTTCCAAAGTAATGAGTGATACAATGGAAATTGGCTATATCTGTTTTAATAAGCGTTTTATGCTGGAACTTATTCCCCAGTCCATTTTTAGGCTGATTATGTGTGTTCATAGTAATGCATGCACTGCTTTTTTGATGCATTAATACAATTCATAAGTTCCAAAGGAATATTAGGTGCGTTTCATTCGACCATAAGTGGACTCCGAAGTGGACTCGACAGGGTATTTCTCCATCTTCCAATCCGAAGGGAACGAACATGTTCAGTTTGAAGGGCATTGCAAACGGCATAGGGAATAAGTGAACATCGATACATCACTTCACAGGAAGTGGAGTGCGAAAATCAACCAACTGTCATTGTGCACCGCACCACCACGCTGGAAGAGATTTTAAATTTAAATTTGTAACGGCTCTGAGTTTACGTATGCATTTGAGTATTCATAAATATTGTTTTTATTATACAAACTGGAGTATTTATGAGTGGTTGGTTGGGGTGATGAATCTTGGCCTATTATATGATTTTAAATAAGAAAGCAAAGTAAATTACAAAATGTAATTATATTATAATCTGTGTGACCCTGTTGTTGCTTTTATTTTAATGGCGGTGCAGGGCATTCCAAATGAGTGATTATTTTCAGCGAAGTCCACTTCAACTGTTGTAACGTGTTCAGTGAGCAGTGAACCTAGTGTGCATACCGCTTTATGTTATCCACTGAGATATAGAACAAATGTTCATCATAGCCAAGATTCTTAGGTAGGCACAGACTGCCACTGTCTATAACAGTCTGTGACTTTTCTGAGCAGACAGTAATCAGAAAGCCTTGACCTGGCTGTACAGATCAATCAAACCTCCCACATAATAGAACCTCTAGATAGTCCAACTCTGTAGTTGTCTAGACAGTTTGTATCCTTGATTTCTGTAGCTTTACCACTGACTGAAATGCTGTCTATTTGGGAGTATTCATAGATGGTTTCAGTGTAACCGAAAGTATTGTATAATCAAGGCAAAGTAAAGCCACTGACCTCCAAGATTGCTATTCATTTTGCAGTCATTGTTTGAGTACATCTGTTGTGTGGCACTTCCAAGCTTACATAAATCCTTAAACCCTTGTATAGGTCAAGCCTCCTTGTTGTTATCCAGAAATCACTGTAAAACTGGTCAAGCTAGCAATCAAAAACTAGGTACTTATTCCGAAGAGAATTGCTGTGGGATTTTGCTTGCAGCATCCTCACCTATGGCTGGCTTCTAAGTAGATCCACAGAGTGTCGTGGTGTAAAATCTGTAGTACGTATGGTATTATCTGAGAAATGAACATTATATAACCTGTCACAATTTTGTTTGGGCCATATTGTCAGATTTTTTTTTTTGTAAGTGAACATGATAGCTGCATCAGCATTTACAGTAAATCACAGCCATGCCAAAAGGAGTGTGTCTCAATTTTCACTAGTCAGGGCACTGATCAGAGAGTCGGCCATTTTAAGTGCTGTTTCAATCGCAAAATCCGTCCAGTGCACTGAAATGCTCGCTCCTTAAAGTTACTCAATTTGCCTTAAAGGGATACTCCACTTTTTTGGAAATAGGCTCATTTTACAACTCCCCCAAAGTTAAACAGTCGAGTTTTCCCGTTTTCGAATCCATTCAGCCATTGTTCTGATATTTAGAAGAATATCAGTAACCAGATAGTTTCTGGTCTCATTGACTTCCATAATATATATTTTTTCCTACTATGGTAGTCAATGAGACCAGAAACTGTCTGGTTACTGACGTTCTTTTAAATATCGGAAAATCGGCTGAATGGATTCGAAAACGGTAAAACTCAAACGTTTAACCCTGAGAGAGCTGTAAAATGAGCCTATTTCCAAAAACAAGTGGAATATCCCTTTATTGGAAGTTCTGGAGCGTGAATCATAATTCACACCAGCCAACTCAATACCAGATAATGACATGCGATACATGTTGTTTTGCTTAAATATTGATCATCATTTAATTATATTTATATTAGATCATATTTAGATAATGAACATAATCTATAGCTAATATTGATAATTTATTTACAGCTAAAATGTTTCATGTATATGTAACATGAAATAAATAAGTTGTTCATAATTACCAGTGTTGTACAATGAGGATGTTGTCATGCCACTTGAAATAAAGTTACCAGTGTCCCAATGTGTAGTGAACCACTACACATTTGTGGCAATAGCCAAGAATACATTGCATGAGTCAAAATTATCGACTTTTCTTTTACCAAAAATCATTAGGATATGATAGGATATGAAAGATATATAAAGGGCATGTTCCATGACCATATTTTGTAAATTTACTACCATAAATATATAAAAACGTTTATTTTATTGAGTGAGGCAGCACAATTGCAAACATAAATGGACAACTTTAAAGACCATTTTCTCATTGTTTTCATTTTTTTTGCACCCTCAGATTCTACATTTTCAAATAGTTGTATGTCGGCCAAATATTGTCCTGTCCTAATCAACCATACATCAATGGTAAGCTTATTTATTCAAATTTCAGATTATGTATAAATCAAACATTTGAAAAATTGTTCCATGTGACTGGTTTTATGGTCCAGGGTCACATTTAATGGCCTGGGAAGCTAGGGAGCTGATTGAGACACACCCAATGACTTACTTGTTTTATTACTGTTCGTTTCTTGAAAAACAAGGTTCTATATGTTTAGATTATACAGCTCTATACTTTTACAGCATTTATTAATGTTGGTTTGTTAATTTGTACATTTATATTCTTAACAATTCAAGTATTCAACATTGTGTTGTGAACAAATAATTGACAGTGACCAATAGTACATTTGTAAATTAACATATAAAATCCTACCAGTAAATGTAAAATGTTTTTATGATACCTAAATGCGTTAAGTAGTGTTAATTGATTGAACCTTATTGTAAAGTTATGTCAATAAATAAAATATAAATAATATGAAAATAATAAATATACTAAAATATAATGACATTAAAATTGAATTAAATACCGGTTTAAAACTACAGCATTGTAAGTGAAATGTGATATATTGTGGTTAGTTGGCTGTACAAACATTAAAAACAGGTTTGGCTATGCTGTGCATTGCCTGTGTAAGGTACGTGCCATGTTTTAAGGATCTGAAGTCAATATTAGATGTTCAAACTATTTTTGCATTACTGGACATTTATCAAAGTATTTTTTTTTACATCTCCCATACTGACATGTTGTTGCATGCCTCTCTTACCATCTTTTTCTCATTTTTCTTATCAGATCGCTTAAGCCTTTCTAGTTATATGCCATGCCATGTGCTTTCAGCTTCTGACTAGGGTAAATTTAATATCTCTCCTCTCTTTCTTTAATATCTTTAGATTCTCTACCTCTTCTGTTCTGCCGCAGAAGATGATTTAAAAGTGTTCTGACATTTAAGATGAGATGTTGAATTTCTTCAGTGGTTCACATGTAAAAAGCACAGACAGGCTTCCAGTTTATTAACTCTATCAAAATTATACCGTTAGCACGCACACACACACAGAGACATCATTATCATTAGTTCTGAGTGAGTGAGTGAGTGTGTGTGTGTATGTGTGTATATCGGCTGAAACACAAACTGCTGCAGCCTTAATGGTCTTTAATTAGATGGAGGAGTGTGAGATTACACGCTTGACATGGTAGGAGAACAGTGCATGCTTGTCAAGTTTTTTTTATGTGTGTCTAGAGGTTAGGAAGCAGATATGAGATTTTGTTTCATATCATTTTTATAGTTTATCAGGATTTATATTTATATTCTTTTATAAATAATTAATATTGCAAGAGTCTTTGTGACTCTTGACAGCCATGAAGATATGTTCTTTCAGTGGTGCCAGTTACACATGAAAAAACGATTCTGCATTTTTAACCGTTAAAGGTGCCATGTGTAAGAATTGAAGTTAAAATATCCAAAAAATGAGCTACACGCATCAAAAGAATGAGAAGAAATAAGGTTGATGATGTCATTAAAAAAAATGACAAGTTATAGTGCTGCAGAGATATTAACCTGAATTAGCATGCTAAATTACTAACCCTGGCCAGGCAGGTGTCATAACACCAGTTTCGGCCATGGGAGGCCGTATGCGGGCGGGCAACATGACCACCAGCCAAACTGCAATACACGAGTAACTCGCACGGCTTGTGGGTGAACATAAACCTGAGGGAATAATCCATCAGCAACAGCGTTTTGGCTTGGCACAGCTACTAGAAGATTTACAACTGTCACACCGTGTCCTAACTACACGCGACGCAGCGACACGCGATAAAAGATATCTTTTCATGTTAATCAGAGTTTTTGTCCTTACCAGACGCGATGGCGACACGCGAAATATCTAATTTAGATACGGTTCCTATTTCTGCGACGTCGCGGCTGACAGAATGAAGAAATTACACTGGTTATGAGTAAACATTATCTATTTTTAGTCAAAAATAGGTCACTGTGCCACAAGCGATAACAGATAATTTACCTCAGATTTTGCAGACTGATCTCATGAAGTAGCGTGTGTATGACACGCCAATTCGTATTTCCATTTTTGGCGTGCTATCAAGACGCATAATCGCCCTTCAGCGTGTTTATGAACGCCGTTGACTTAACGTTATATAAATATATGACTTACCTCAACCCCGTCCTTAAACCTAACCGTCACTGGGGTTAATGGCATTTATGACTGTTCCCTTACCATCCTAGGAAAAAAAAAGATATGACTTACCTCAACCCCATCCCTAAACTTAACCGTCACTGGGGTTAATGGCATTTATGACTGGACATTTGACTGCGTGTACAGACACGCGGAATGACGCGGACGTTAATGGCGTAGACATACACGCATACACGCGGATAGCTCAAAATGCGTAGAGCAGTTAAAGTAGGCGCGTTTCCATCACCCTTCAAACTGAAATTGCCCATTGAAAATATGCACATTGGCAACACGTCCATTTCGCAAAAACTCCGTATCCGCAAATAATAATAATAATCATCATTATTGTAACATTTTATTAGGCTGCATATGTAGAAGACGCTTTTATCCAAAAAAGGAACAAAGCACAAATAAACACAATATTTTGACGCATATCCAGTGTGTGTGCTTTGTGGAGGCTGCGAGACGCCCATGTGAACACTTGCAGTTTCATTGCAGTTCTTTCAGTGGAAACAACTTAAAATACTCTTTCATTTCTGGTCATACAGAAAATAATAATACATTATTCGCAAATACATTTATTTGCGTAAACTCACAATAACAAGAAAACGTTGTGATTTAACAAACAGGCGCGCTTCATGATCTCCGTGAACTGGAGCGCGAGAACTGTTCGTTTTTTGTTCGTTTTAAATTGGACATTTAAAGCTTTTGTAGACTAAAGCTTTAAATGTCCAATTTAAAACGAACAAATTCGAATCGAAAGCCAATATCTTCTGACTATGTAATTATGTAGTCAGCTAATTATGTATTTCTCTCTAAAGGTGCATCCGGGGATGGAGATTTGTTTTAGCAGAAACTGATTTAGAAAACAATAGTTTATTAATAAACAATTAATGCCTCGTTATGTTATATTATTTTATTATCAGACACATTTATTATATCTTATAAATCATCTATAAATCCCCTTTCTGTAGGCTGTGGTTACGGCTCTTCTCATTCAGCACTGCGGGGAAAATCATTTCCAGGTTTTAATCTGGCCTCAGAAAACCAGTAAAATCTTTTTTTTTTCCATATTCATTTGTCAAATATTTTAAATGTTTAAAGGGGCAAAAAATCAAACAAATATCTGAAAATTCGTCGATATATAGCCTATATATTTTTGCGCAGCATTTGACGTAGTCCTACAGTTCAAATGAATATTTTGGTGTTCAACTCTGCGTTTTACAAAATACAACCGTTCATTTTTCGTTTTGCAATTAGGCCTACGGATTAAATAAGGGGAAACGAATGAACACAAAAGTAGGCTACACTGACCGTTTGGACATATACGAGGCAGAGTTCTTTTTTAAAATTCATAAAGGATACAAGGAATAGCCTACTAGACAAAACCTCAAAGAAATGCCACAATCAAGACCGCGGAGCAGAAATGAGGGAGAAACACACAGAAACTCTGTGACTGTCCCTGCCATTAATGCTTGAATGACACACCACGTCTCCTTTTATAAATAATAATAATGTTTAGTGCGGTGGCTGTGATAGACTACCAATGTCCGTTGCCATTATTTTTGGAATGGCTTATCGCGAAAGGAAAAAAAAATGTTTTAGTCGCATAACACCGTTAATAGAAACGCTGTCATTTCACAATATTTTTTTTTCGACAATCAGTAAAAAAAACGCAAAAGTTTTGTGCAAATATGTATTGACGCCACTTAACCGAGCAAAAAGGTTTCACTCGGTTATCCAATTTTAAACGGTTAATCGGTTAACCGGTTAACCATGGACACCCCTAGTGTGGGGTGAGAGCGTGTGAAAAGTGAAAAGTCTCACGGTGAATTCGTGAGAGTTGACCGCTCTGAATGGCGCTAGCTTGGTCAACATCAGCAAATGCCGTCTGTCAAATTAATTCAAACTAACAATAAAAAATGTAATATGAACAAAACGAAAACCGTAAAACTTCAAATAATAGCCCGGGCTTTTATTTTCCCATATCGTCGAACTGAACCGGCTTGTATTTGAGAGATGAGACGGCCTTTATAATTTAGTGTTGAGATGTTGTTCATTGACTCTCTAATCTCTAAAAATCTTCAAATGCTCCACGTGACACTGCGGCCATCCAACCTTTTACTATCATGTCAATTGATTTGATTAATATGCGTGGGGGAGAGAGAGCAAAACAGCGCAAGAATACACAATCTTGCTTCATAAACTTGTAGCTGGATTGCAGCTTAATTCATGTTTAATTCTGGTTAATGTTTGCATATGGGCTGTGTATGAGTCTAAGAGAAGGTGTTAGGGATAAATTGGGTAACTTTATTTCGATAGTCCACTTTAGACATTCTACAACTATAAGTAACTTTTCAACTACATTTCAACTAACTGTCATTAGAGTATTAGTAGACTGTCAGCTTAATATCTGCTAACACTTTATTTTATTGATCCACCAACAGACATTCAACTGACTATAAGTAACTTGGTGACTACAAGTAAACTTATTCTCCTGACCCAAAGCCTAACACCTAACCATAACCTAACAGTCTGACAGTCTGCTATAGACCATTTCACAAGATGTAAATAACACTGGTCCAGAAACACTTCCTGTTTCAGTTTGTAACTGTTTTCTTTATTTCACATGTAAAGAAAACATCTTAAAGATGTTTGTTTAACTTTTTGATTCAGTTTTAAATGTTCTGTTGGTTGTATTTTACCAGAGCTTTTATGTAGTGTTAAAAAACTGAAACAGGAAGTGCGTCTGGACCAGTGTTGTTTACATCTTGTGAAATGGTCTATAATACACTAATACTCTAATGAGAGTAAGTTGACATGTTGTTGAAAAGTTACTTATAATTAGTAGAATGTCTAAAGTGACTATCGAAATAAATTGTAACCATAAAGTTAATATTGCCAAAATATTGGTTATTGACGATATTAGATTGTAGCTGGAGATGCTTCTTTACCCTAGTTTTACATTTAGATCACCTCCCATCTAACATTCTCTTAAAGGTAATCTTTAAAAACACTGATAATTGAATGATTTAATTATAAATGCAATATTTAGCAAATCTCAAAATGATTATCCATTGTTCGTACTGTACATTTATATTATTCTTGTGCTTCCTAAATTTACTTATAGCCGTGACATGAAAATAGCTATTGGCTTATTGGTATTGAATATTATATCTAATATTATTAGTGCATCCCTATAATGTTTTACTTTACTATTGCTTAAAAGTTTTAGTGCTCTCAACTGTAATAACTTGAAATGTTGCATTAATGTTGAAATTTTGTTGTAACATGAGCATGTTGGGATACAGTACTCTGTGTGTTTAATATATAACCTGCACATAATATCCACCAAGACGATTGCAGATGGATGGATCAATAAACAAGAATACGTGGCGTATTTGAAAGGTTAGGGAGTGATTCTGTGGAAAGTACTGTTCTTAAATCAATATAGACCCAGCATACATCTATGTATTTAAATATATGCAGGACAAATGGACTATAAATAGCTAATCAGCTGTAAAAATTGCCTCTGATGCATCTCTGAATCTCAGAGCCAATCTGAAATGTAAATGAAAGTGGGATGGGTAGTTTTTTGAATAATCATGATGACATAACCTGTATATTGTTATGGTTGAAAAGTCATGAATTCTCTTTATTCTGACAAAAAATTACTGCGAGATAATCATTAATAGGGAAGAGGAGCGATTGCCCATTCTCTCGAAGAGAGGAAATTGTGTTGACACGAAAGGTGAAAAAGAAAGGGAGAGAGACAGCAGCAGTCTTCCACACATGAGAATAATGTCACTCTTCTATATGCCATAAAACATCCACATTCTCTAAGTCATGAGAAACCAAGTTT
The DNA here is from genome assembly GCF_016745375.1 of Pimephales promelas. The sequence continues at coordinate 7,596,254 of NW_024121876.1, read as the reverse complement.
CAAGCAAAACAAAACTGAGATAAACTTGCCGACCTTCATTATTTACAGTGTGCTGCTCTCTCCGAATATTATTCCACGATTGGATCTCATGGTCCCTCTGTTTTAACTGTCAATTTGTGTTAAAATGAGCCCAGAGCTCGGCTCACATTCTGCAACTGTTTTTCTGCTTCTCTCCTTATCTAAAATGTGCTTTTAGCATTTTTATCCATTATCCCAAGCTCAAATTATGAAACGCACACAAAGCTAATGGCTAATCTTTGACTATTTCAAAGTCTCAAATCACACTCTAACACACAACACACTGTAGACTTAAACATGCAGTCATCCGAAATATCCTAAACATGGCAATCCTCTTTGTAACCATCAGGAAAATAATGTCATCATTTACTCTCATGTTCCAAATCCAAATGCATTTTTTTCCCTCCATGGAAACAGTGCTGGGTAGTAACCATAGACCATAGTAAAAAGGTAGTAACTGATTACTACCACAAAAGCCACAATTATTCAGTCAAAAAAAAAAAGTGAGTAATTTTAAGTTTAGTCTTTTTTTCTTCCATTAACAGTTATGACAGACCGCAACAGATTTATTAGCCTGTTGTCACTTTAAATGGGTCATGAACTGTATTTATGATGTTCTCCGAGGTCCACCTATAATGTTATCAAAAAATGTTTACATCAAAAAAACTTCCTAATTTAGAAGAAATTTTTTTTCTCCTAACTCTTAATTTTGAGGCGTGCCACATTCAAGACTTGGATGTTAAAGGGTTAGTTCACCCAAAAATGAAAATTAAGTCATTAATTACTCACCCCCATGCTGTACCAACCCCGTAAGACCTTCGTTCGTCTTCGGAACACAAATGAAGATATTTTTGATTAAATTTGAGAGCTGTATAACTACCACATTGGCTCCTAAAGGACTGCCTCTTGACGGCCCAGAAAGTCAATGAAGAAAATGTTTAAATATCCCAAGTGACTACCGTGGCTCAACTATATGTTTATCAAGCGACGCGAATACTTTTTGTGCGAAAAAACAAACAAAAATAACGAGTTTATTCGACTATTTCTTTTCTTCCTTGTAGGCCAGAACGAGACTTCCTTAGATTTCCACGACGCATGCGCGAGATTTGCGATCTGCTCACATCAGCTTACACCACTTCAGATCGCAATTCTCGCGCATGCGTCGTGGAAATCTAAGGAAGTCTCGTTCTGGCCTACAAGGAAGAAAAGAAATAGTCGAATAAACTCGTTATTTTTGTTTGTTTTTTCGCACAAAAAGTATTCGCGTCGCTTGATAAACATATAGTTGAGCCACGGTAGTCACTTGGGATATTTAAACATTTTCTTCATTGACTTTCTGGGCCGTCAAGAGGCAGTCCTTTAGGAGCCAATGTGGTAGTTATACAGCTCTCAAATTTAATCAAAAATATCTTCATTTGTGTTCCGAAGACGAACGAAGGTCTTACGGGGTTGGTACAGCATGGGGGTGAGTAATTAATGACTTAATTTTCATTTTTGGGTGAACTAACCCTTTAACGCCCAATGCTATGATTGGCAAACAGTGTGTGTACTAGAATGATTATCAACATGCCTGGCCTGCCATTACAGGTTTGGAATTGTTTTGAAAACTTACAGTACGTTGTTGAAAAATATCTTGTTACAGTAGTTGAAACATTTGCCAACAATGTGAAACATGCGTCTTGGCTGTGGCAAATAAAGTGTAAAGACCCCCTGTGGTGAAAATCAAGCTTAATCTTATTTATCTATCTATCTGGTATATAAATAACAAACCATGTGCAAATACATAAATCAACAACAAAGCTGAGTTATTTTCTCCTTAAAACTGCAGTGAACCAAAGAGAGTCTCAAAAACACAGTTTGAAATCGCTATGTGTTTCTGACATCGCAAACTACCTTGTTACAATCATGTCGACGTGTGATCGTCAGCGAGTGGATCTCTGAGCTCGTGTGAGTGAGTGGAGGCGGGGATAATTTGCATATTCTAAGAACCGTATATACTAAATGAGGCAAAGGTGTAGAGTTACATTAATTTTTAAGGCATGAAGAATTTTTCTTCAAGGAAAAAATATTTAAATATGTCATTTTGGTGATCAAAGGTGAGTTTTAAGGGATAAAATGATTGACTATACAGGGAGTTACCACAGTTATAATTGATTAAGGATGACTTACCGTGTTTCATGTTAATGGACTTATGTTATGAATAACCATTTTCTGTCATTCTGTTAGGCTATTCATTGGTCATACTTTTAAATAAATATGGTACAAAACTATCCTATTTAAATCAATATGATAAATCAGTTCAAAAGTAATTAAAAGGTAATCAAATTATATTACCTGGAATGCGTCACATTATAATTATAATTTTAGTCATATAATTTTAAATCAGAAACGGACAATAATTGGTAGGTAATCTACCAGTACTGCATGGAACACAATTTTAGATTTTTTACATCACTCATACATCACTTACGATATAAAGAAATTGAATGACAAATAAAGTAACAACAAAGTTCCAAGTCTTCTGAACTCTTGAGAACTTTGTGTGAGTGATGGACTGTATAGACTAATTTGAGTCATTGACTTAAAAAGGTGAAATCTCATTTGCGTAAGTGCATATTCAAACTTCAAACCGAGGCTAGATACATGATTTCCATTTGTCTTGTAAGCTGAATTGTAAATGAGCTGAACAGCAACTGTCCATCCTATGTTTTTCACAGCCAAGCACACCCAATATCTGATTTAATGTTCCACAGAAGAAAGTACGTTTTAAGATTTTGGAACGACATGAGGTTCTGTAAGTGAGAAAACTATCATATTTGGGGCGGCAGTGGCTCAGTGGTCATGTATGTTGTCTATAAACCGGAAGGTTGGTGGTTCAATCCCCGGTTGCACCTGGCCAAGAGTCGAGGTGTCCATGAGCAAGACACCTAACCCCAGTTGCTCCCGACGAGCTGGATGGAGCCTTGTATGGCTGACACCACTGTCTTTTTTTTTTCAGGGTTTTCTATTTTAAGTTTTTTTTTTACCTTAAAATTAGGATTCATATCAGAGTAACATGGTGGCTTCGAGTACTTGTTGTTTTTAACAGGAATATTGGGAACTGCTGAGACTTTTGCCCCCCCCCCCCCCCCCCCCCCCAAAAAAAAAAAAAGACAACACGTATGCATCAACCCATGAATTCTGAGCTCCGCGCACTCACACGTGCACACTCAGATCAAAGAAACCGTGTCTTCTCATAAATGAGATTTTCCTCAGCCAGACCTTAATGATCCATCTCTCTCGGTGGAGCATGAGGAGAGCAGAGGACGGCAGCGGTGGAATACAGAGCAGAGGCGCTGGCTCTCTAAAGGCTACAAACCTGAGCAATGTGCTGCATGCGGCTATTCAAACACAGCATCACAGAGGGGGGAAAAACAAACAACGTGGAAAAAAAGCAATTGAAATTTTAGAGTCATACGCGCATACGCACCTGTTCCTTTGACTCTGATATGGTGCAGTGACAAGCTGCTGTTTGAAATTCAATGAAATACACCTCAGGAAAAGAATGAAAGGAAGACGGGACAGTGAGCGGTAGAAAAGGCAAGAATGAGACAGGAGTAAAACACTTGTGAGTCTTTGACATTTGGGAACTCTTTTATGATGCTGGGTGTGTGTGTGTGTGTGTGTGTGTGTAAGTGTGTAAAAAAAATAATATATATATATATATATATATATATATTTTTTTTTTGGTCCACTGTACAATTTTGTCAAATTTCACTTTAGTTTGATGCTTACATACACTGTAAAAAGTAATTGGCAATTATTTGAGAATGAAAATAATAATTCAGTTTTCTGACTTGAAAACTTTCTAGCAATTTCTGAGTGAAAATTGTTTCTACACCAAATTGTTGCACTGCACAATCCTGTAGGACAAACAGTCAGGCGTTTATAAAAGCATGCATCTGCCAAATGTTCAATGTAGTTATAGGTTTAATGAACAGCATTGCATACTCTTAAGCAACTAAACATTTTTTGTAAGGTAATATAAATATACTATTTATTATAATGTCACCAAAAGCCATGTTTATAGCTGCAAATTGAATTTGCGTGAAAATCAGGAAATGGATTAAATTTTGTTGTTGTATGGTTTTATGGTTTTTCAGGTTTTTCACTTAAATTAAATTACAGGCAACAATTAAAATAAATTTGTTTCTATCATTTTATATGGTTTCATGTTTTTTTCAGATTTTCCACTCAAATTAATTTACAGGAAACAGTTAAAATAAATGTTTCTATCATTTTATATGGTTTTTCAGATTTTTTACTCAAATTAAATTACAGGAAACAATTAAAATAAATGTGTTTCTATAATTTTATATGGTTTTTTTTAAAGATTTTTCACTCAAATTATATTACAGGAAACAGTTAAAATAAATGTGTTTGTCATTTTTGTACACGTCTTCTCACCGAATGCAAAAATGATCTTTAGAAAATTATTTATAATCAAAAAATGTTTTTATAGATATCCCAGTATTTGAATCAAAACATGTGGACAGTGGATGGAAATCCACCTAATATCTTATCAATCTTAAGTGTTTTTAACCCAACCCCCTGCTTCAAAATAATGAACAAAAGACAAAAATAATGTATTTTATGCCTTTTAACTGTTTTTAGCCATCATTATTTTTTAAAACTCACCTTTAATTCAGACCATTAGTTCTCAAATCCTCTGTGAACACAGCAGGTGTCATGATGATCATAGACATGGAGGTGATGCTTTAAATTAACCAAGCTGAGTGCTGGTTAAACACCGACACAGTTTGACCGATTGTGAAGTCTGAGTGTAATTAGTCAGTCCTTTCTCACCACTTTGACCCATTCAGTCCCATTAGTTTAATGATTGTGAACACATTTTTTGTATTGCCGCCTTAGGGAAACAAAACAGAGAAAACACCACTACGTGTGTGTTTGACAGCTAGATATGAAACAAACATAATCTATGCATTGATGTTTACTCTACAATCTAACACTGTCATGCACAGGAAGAAGAGAAAGAGACAATTTCAAAATGAAAGGCTGAAAGAACATTTGAGACTTGGGAGTTGATTTATGGATGGATTCTGCGTTGTGTGTGTGCGCTAGACAGCCGGTGAGGAAACGCGATCATAATCTGAATGCTTTGATGTTTAGACTGATCTTACCTTTTTACAATCCCTCACATAATAATGCATAGTGAAGAGAGAAAGAGACTAAAGTCAGAATGAGAGAGAAACAGATCTGAAAGTGAGGTGTGTCTTTATCTGCTGCCGGGCTCATGTTCTTCTGAAAGAATGAACTCTGCACCTTCAAGGGCACTGTGCTATTGTTGAGAAATGCTATCTCTTCCAAAAGACACACGCATACCCACACACTACACATTCTCTCAGAGCGCCTTGTTAACATCAGTTGAACATTGCAAAGCAAAGAGAGTCATCTTTAAGTGTGCAGGTTCTCATGCAGGAAGTCTCTCCAGAACAGAGGAGCCTTTCTGGAGCTGGGAATTCTGGTCCCGCATAAACCAGAGCATGTCTTTGAATTGAGATTAACAAACACTCTCTGCCTGATATTCTCTCGGGATCAAGCTTAGATCAACACTTACACACACACACACACACACACACACACACACACACACACAGTGGTAGCTGAACATTCCGCTTGGCAACATAATAGGGACTGTTTTACTTGCAGATGTGTTGGCGATGAAGAAGCACATGTGTATACATTGCACACACACACACAAACACATAGGTAAGAGAGGTCATAGAACTGTTATGACACACACACGTTAGAGCGGGCATAGCACTGTTATTGCATATTACACGTTTTCAACTGTAAACTCTTTTTCTTTAGTTCTGCACTCTAAAAAATGCTGGGTTGTTTAAACCCGCAAAGTAGGGTCAAATATGGACAAACCCAACCATTGGGTTAAGTCTTATATTTCAATTTTTAACCCAATAGTTGGGTTTGTCCATATTTGATCCTACTTTGGGTTTAAACAACCCAGCATTTTTTAGAGTGTGTCACATTTTTACGTTTTTAACAAACTTAGTGTATGTAGAATTACCAAGAAAATGAAATAAGGTTTTCTTACATAAGCTGCTAGAAGAGGAGATAGATCTCAGTTTTTCTACTTGCTAATGTATTATTCAGAACTCTGTTTTAATTAACTCTTGTGAATTAACTTTTTTTTTCTTGGGCTAAAATGAGCTATAATATGCACAGAATATGTACAGTATTAATTGTTTCAAGAATAGGAGGAATCTTTTTTTATGGGGGAGGGGGGTTATTTAGGTTTTTGCTTAGCATTTACAAACTTAAGATAAAATTAAGATTATAAGATGGACAGTTAAAAAAAATAAAAAAAATAATGATATATATATACTGTATGTTGAGTTGCTGTGTTTAACAATGCCCTAGTTGGACATCTTGGCCTATTTAGTATTTTACTTATTAGAAACTGGTAATGCGTTATTTTTGTATTTTACGTGTTGTTTTAGTAAATACTATTACAGTATTTATTAATGTGTTGAATTAGCTTTTATTTTTAGATTTAATGTTTGCATTTTAATTTGAGTTCTTTTGTTATTTGTATTAGGTTTATTTCTATTTTAATTGAATGTATTTTTAATTCCATTTCAGTCACTACAACTTATTTTATTACAGTTAGTTGCCAAGATTTTAATTCCAAATAATAATCGAATAATTATATTTTATTTTAGCTTTATTTCAATGAAAAAACTATTAATTATTAGTTTTTGTTTATGATAACACCACTGATATCGTTGGGGCCTTCAATCATATATATTTTTAATCATTTTTCATATTCATATTATATACTCTAAATTATATTTGATTGGACTAGATTTTATGCAAATTTATGTCATAATTATGTTTACATTGCTGTATCAATTAAAAATTGTTTTTCATGTTCTTATGTTATTGTGGGTGTGTTATAGCTATGAAATTAAAATGCAAAGGGATGCTGGTTTAATCAAACCAATCAATTATTAGCTGAGACAATTCCTAAATCAAGGCAATTCAAAGACATTAAATTACTGTATTTTGGTAGATAAATAAAATTCATTTTACGATCTCGTCAGAGTCTCGCACCATCAGTGGGACATTTTATTATGTCAAGTAAAAAATAAATTAACTTGGATAATTTTTTTTGAGACCTCTGCATTAGTTTTTTTTCTTGTTTTTAATGTTCTATTTCCATCCAGCCGCTATTGAATGCTGATGGGAATGTCGTTTTTACTCATTCTGTGCTTTCTGATCTCAGTATAAGCTAAGTGAGGTTTGGTGAGGCTTTTTTCCTGTTGTAGAAGGTGGGTTGCGGTTGACTCCCATATCACAAAACCCGAAGGTGGTACTGCAAGGTCAAATTGCTCTGACGTAAGGAAATATCTTTATTATGGATAGTTGAGATAAATTGTTAATTTTTTGGTTCATTTTTTCGATAACTTGTTAAATTGACAGCCCTAAAAACTGCACAGAAATATTTATTACACTAATCGTCCTGTAATTGACACAGATCTGGGGAGCTGTGTAAACAAAAGCCTATCACTGAAATCATGTACACAAAGATTAATGTTTAATATCTGTAATTGACACTAAGTCGTTTAGCAGTGCTCAACAATGTGGCCAACATGATCTTACTTGGTCCATTAAATTCGGATATACCGCTAAAGAGAAACATTCTCTTCAAGCCTGAAACTTTGTTTCCTTTATTGAGATTGAGACCCACAGAGAGAGAGAGAGAGAGAGGAGAAAGCTCTGTGAGAGGTAAAAGAGATTCTCGTTGTCATAAAGTTTCATTCTAATCACAAGCTTCATTGGATCAGAAAATGCAGCCCCTCATTTCAGAGGTAGTGGGGCGTGATGTCAGACCCAAACACACACACACACACACACACACACACACACACACACACACACACACACACACACACGCACGCACACACACACACACACACACACAGTGTCAGTGAGACAAGGTGTCATTCATTCTTAACAAGCTGCAGAATAGGAAAAGAGTCTTTCCTCTCTGCAATTGTTCATTGGAGGCTCATCTACGCCGCCTTTGTATGCATTTTAAATTTATACGAATAAAGTTCATGGGTGAGGGACAGGCCAGATTTCAGAGGAAGATGATCTGTTTTTGACCTATACGAACATGCTTTGCCAAGAATCTATCCTATAACCCTTTTATACTCTCATACCGTCTGTCTCAGCACAGGACGAATGCACGTCAGTGTGTTTGTGTTGCCCTTTAAGTCTATGATCTGTGTCCATGGAACATCTTTGTACAGGAGAGTCACACCAGCGTTACAAATATGTTTGAGCATACATGTGAGAAGAGAGGGAGCATGTGACCCCTGATCAGCTCTGCTGCTCTAATGCACTTACAGAGTTCAGACTCGGGGAATATCTGACCGTGGATCAACTCTTCTGCACTAATGCACTTACAGAGTTCAGATTCAGGTGGCAATATATGACACCAGATCAGCTCTGCTTCAACCACTGATATAAACACACACATGCTTTGTAATTTTTGGGGGGTCAGAATGTTAACATTGCTAATGTACACAGTATTAACTGTGTATGGTCTGCATGCGTTGTGTTCATTTAAAATGAAATAATAAAATGCTTGCCTTATTTTAATTTCAGGGGTAGAAAAAGGATAAACAGATTGAATATTTGAGCATGAAACAGTCTTTTCCACTATGGTTTATCATCAGTTCAGTGCAACAGATTGAAAGTCATCCGCTGCTACAGTCGTACGTACTGTACGTTTTAGCTGTAAAGTTATCTCTCTTTAAACTAATGAAAGAATGCATTGACAATTCAAGCTGTTTATCCATTTTTTATTATTTATATTTTTATTTATTTATATTTTAGTTCTTTTTTTAAAAGGTTAAGTGATTTTAACAAGTGACATCAAATGGTATTGTAAAAGTCATTATAACCATTTTAATAGGCTTCCCACAGTTGTAAGTGCCCCAAAGAGAATGTGTCCCAATTATGTCTGTATTCTGTAATATTTACACACATAATTGGGAAAGTCGACCTTTGAATAACTTGTTGCGTCTCTACACATTTAAACTGGGATAGTAGCAAGTGTTTTATTACTGAAGAAATTACACTCTTTAACTTAAAATACAATGTATGCAGTGTTTCCTGCTCCAGTATTCAACAACACAGCGCTGTGCCACTTTGAAATCTACAACAATAGTGAAAGAAATGTTATTGTTCTTGAGTTATGAACTTGTGGTCTGAATTGAATTGGATGGGAGTGTGTACTCTGAAATATTGCCAAGAAAATATGTCTTATAATTGTGTTGTCGCTAACAGGCTGCATTCAAATCCCAAAACGTCCACTATGATTAGTATAGTCTGATTCACAAATAAATAGCCTACTCATGAGCCATTTCTTTTATTTAGGCTAGTCACATGAAAAAGGCTCATCTTAAATTTTAATCAGTCCATTGAACCCTTCACTGAATAAACAATGATTCCATCGGAATTACTGAATTAACATCTGATCTTACTGAACCACAGTTTTTTTTTTGTCATATCTGACTCCAAACGAAGTAGGGTTTTGTGTATTTAAATGTGAAATTATGGAAAAAAAAAAATATGTTATAATATATTCTCTTATAACCCAGTTTATTGCTCATTGGCTACTATTCACATGCCATTCATGGGCTTATCTCCCTCAGAAGTGTAAATATTGAGCCCCCCAGGCACCTTCTAAACTTTGAGAACGGTCCGCTCAGATCCGTCAATCTCTTTCCAGCTCAAACTATAGCGAGAGTTTGGGGCATGGTGACTGTAGCAGGTGGAGCCAGAGGGAGTGTAGCTGGTGTGAGACCATGACTAATTCATTACATGGACAAATAATTTTAGCTTCGGTTACAGAAGTGTATCGCAATATCAAAAGCAATGCATCATATGAGTTAAAATACTTGTAGTATCATAATGCCAAGGTTCAAGAGTAAGATAAAGCAGAACAGAATCTAGAGCAGACGTAAAAGTACAGACAAATAAAAAAAATGATAGGATATATATACACTCACCTAAAGGATTATTAGGCACAATAATTATATAATCAACCTATAACATGGCATGCATTTATGCATTTGCTTCAATGCATTTAGGGGTGTGGTCCTGGTCAAGACAATCTCCTGAACTCCAAATTGAACATTAGAATGGGAAAGAAAGGTGATTTAATGCCTTCTTGATGCTAGAGGTCAGAGGTGAGTGGGCCGACTGATTCAAGCTGATAGAAGAGCAAATTTGAATGAAATAACCTTGATTGAACCGAGGTATGCAGCAAAGCATTTGTGAAGGCACAACATGCACAACCTTGAGACGGATGGGCTACAACAGCAGAAGACCCCACCGGGTACCACTCACCTCCACTACAAATAGAAAAAGAAGCTACAATTTTCAAGAGCTCACCAAAATTGGACAGTTGAAGACTGGAAAAATGTTGCCTGGTCTGATGAGTCTTGATTTCTGTTGAGACATTCAGATGGTTGTGTCAGAAGTTGGCGTAAACAGAACAAGAACATTAATCCAGTATGCCTTGTTACCACTGTGCAGGCTGCTGGTGGTGGTGTATTGGTGTGGGGAATGTTTTCTTGGCACACTTTAGGCCCCTTAGTGCCAATTGGGCATCGTTTATATGCCACGACCTACTTCAGCATTGTTTTTGACCATGTCCATCCCTTTATGGCCACCATGTACCCATCCTCTGATGGCTACTTCCAGCAGGATAATGCACCATGTCACAAATCTCGAATCATTTCAAATTGGTTTCTTGAACACAACAATGAGTTCCCTGTACTAAAATGGCCCCCACAGTCACCAGATCTCAACCCAATAGAGCATCTTTGGGATGTGGTGGAACGGGAGCTTTGTGCCCTGGATGTGCATCCCACAAATCTCCATCAACTGCAAGATGCTATCCTATCAATATGGGCCAACATTTCTAAAGAATGCTTTCAGCACCTTGTTGAATCAATGCCACGTAGAATTAAGGCAGCTCTGAAAGGGGAAAAGGTGAAAGGGGTCTAAAACACTATTAGTATGGTCTTCCTAATAATCCCTTAGGTGAGTTTATAGAAAGAGTGTTTGATATGTGGTTGTAGTTAGGGTCAAGTGTTTGAGGGGCCATATCATTCCTGACTTTTTGTTTATATTCCGTGTAGTTAAAGTTTAGTTTTAATTAAATGATATTAAAAGGTAAATTCAAATAAACTATTCTTTCAAATGTAAAACCAAGTACACTTAGGTTGCACAGCAAATTTCTTTCAATTTTTTCAATCTGATCATCACCATGCCAGTCTTACTCAGAGAACAGAGCACTTGAAGTGTGAACTTTAAAGGTTGCAGGGCAACCTTCTATTTAGTGCTATCTATATGAAGCTAGATGCCAGAGAAATGTGTTACTGCCAATTTATTTGAATCGGAATGTTATGTTGACAACGTAACAGCAAAACACTTGTTCAGTGGATCAAATGTTACCTCCTTTGTCTTGTTTGTAGTGAAATGGAAGTTGAGCGCATTGCCTTAGGCTATACATGAACTGAAATGCAGGGTTAATTTATTGGTTTAAAATCTACCAAAAATAATAAAAGTAGGGCAGGTACTTCATTGGAATCGGCCTTCATCCAATCAACAACCAGTCAATTGCAAGAAAAGGGCAGGTTTTATGCAGACACGGGCTACGTTCAAACTGTCAGTTTTTGGGATTGACAACCACATTTACTTACAGGTGTGTGTGTCTCAAATAGTCTTTATGAACGTACAACGGGAATATGCCTGTATTCTCTTACCAATAACCATAGAGACAGTGACCAAAGTAAAGATGGCAACATCCATAAAACTATAAATGCGTATCACTATAAACACGACAAGAGTTTAATCGAGCAGCGAATTCATCCACCAAATCTTCATTAACCGACAGCAGCTTTTATATCTTGGTGAAGAGCATATAGCATTTGAGTTAAGCTTAGAACACAAAACTGACGGAAGCAGCTCTAGCGGAAAACAGTGACTGGATCTTGAACCTTCAGATGACAAACAGCTCATATCTCCATTGCTGTAATTTACAGAAGGTGAAACCACAGAATAAAACAGACGGTAGACACGCATTTGTGCAGCTCAGAAAGGCTTTCTCACACTGTATGACATGACACCTAACTGTCAGAAGAGCTCATCCTCACACGCAATATAGCCTACTAGCCGATACTCCTTCTTTATGTGTACAGATGTGACGTAATGACACAAAGACATGCTTGAATCTCCCGTGGAAATCCACCAGTACCACTGAAATTAAATATATTATTACAAGCTTACCGTTTTGAATCGAGCCAAGCAGATAGTTTTGAACACTGGCTGGTTATGTATTATCTCAAAATTTTTAACCCCCCCCCAAAAGCTTGGGACTACAGCTTTAAGTTGTTGCGCTTTTGATAATGCATTGTAGTAGGTCACATGATAATGTCAGCATGGCAGCTGTCCAGTTCGCATTCATACTCAACGAGATTCGGCTGTAAACTCTTTTAGAGCTTGTTAAGTACGTACTTATTGAAATTAAGTACCTACTCATTGAGTATGCGGTTTTGAACGCAGCCCAACTTACAGTTGAGAGAGGAACAGGTGCATGCTGGGAGATCTATACAATCAGTTTAGAGACCAACTGCATGTTGTCAGAGTACAAGCCAACACACACACACACACACACACACACACACACACACAGGCTGAAGTCTAATCATCTGTTATTTTCCTGTCATAAATAATGGATCTAAGTGTTCAGAGTGCCGCAGATTCACTCTTTTAGATGCTAATGTTAACTTATTCCCCTCAGACCATTTAGTCAGCACAGACACACACGCACACACATCAGAAAAAAAAACACAATAAACTACACTAAACTAAACACACATACACATATACACACTTTCACTTCAGAAAGTGTGTGTTACTGCTAAATGCATTAAACCCATGTTTAAGCACTCTATCCTATCCATGAAATGGCCTCGTCTGCATAAAATTACCCCCCCAAATTCTTCAAATGTGGTCAAAGGCATCCAGTCACAAATAAGAGGCACAGCAAACTGCTAACAACCTGAAAATTGCAGGAAGTGCCTCTGATGGATTCTGGAAGTTTTTTTTATTCATTTTTTATGTTTACATGGTTCCCAGTTTGATTGCTTTGAACAGCATTTACCTTACGCCATCAACAAGTAACCAGAAACAAAAACAGCATTCTTGTAAAACCATGCAAATGTGATAGACAGGCATTATGAGATTATAAATGCACATATATTTGCAAAACAATAAAGTATATTAAGCAAACAAGAATAATTGAAAAATAAAGTATTAATAGATTAAAAATATGTTTTGCAAACAAAAATAAAGAATCACGAAATAAAATAGAGCAAAAAACGTCTCTGGTTACATAACCCTAGGTTCCTGAAGGGAACAAGAAGCTGCGTGAATACGCTGTAGGAATGCCCTGAGATGCGTCATGAAGCACATATGAAATCAATGCAATGCCGAGAACGTCATAGATGGGTGACGTCATCGACCAGGAAACTATAAAGCACTCCCAAAACAGAAGCGCGTCAGCTTCTGATAGACTTAAAGGGACACTTCACCTATTTGGATTAAGCTTTGTATCTTAAGAAACCCAGTCATATTTTTTAATGGTCATGGTTTATTCCCTTATTTTCCCCTGAGATGGGAGAAATAAGGATTTAAGTGTTTTACTTCCTGCTTCCACGACGCATGCGCGAGATTTGCGATCTGCTCACACCAGCCTTCACTACTTCAGATTGCAATTCTCGCGCATGAGTCGTGGAAATCTATAAGGAAGTCTCGTTCTGGCCTACAAGGAAGAAAAGAAATAGTCGAATAAACTCGTTATTTTTGTTTGTTTTTTCGCACAAAAAGTATTCGCGTCGCTTGATAAACATATAGTTGAGCCACGGTAGTCAAAACTTTTGAAAACTTTTTTTTTTTTGCAATACTTTATTGCTTTGTGGCGAGGATTTTTTTTTTTTTTGCAATACTTTATTGCTTTATTATTTATATGTGGCGAGGATTTGACTCAATGACATTTAACTTGCTGAATGTTAGCTTGTGTTTTTTCTCTCTCCAAATGTTATCAGATATAGTGATCAGAAATACAAAACTTTAGGTTAGGGTATATTGAAATTAAATATTTTTACATGATTGATGTGTCTGCAAATTAACTATGGAATCTTGCTATGGAACCAAAATGCACAGAAACGGCTCTGGCTCTAGGTCTGCTACTACATTCATGTGTTGCACTGCATGTCAGTATAAAGTCCCATTCACACCACCAGAAACTTTGTTGCCATATGTCACCAGCCATTGTACTGGTTAGTTTCAAGAGGTGAATATTCCTTGGTGATGATATGGCTATACATATAGGCTACACAATTGTTTGTTTCTTGGTGGAGACTTTCTTGGAGGTTTTTCTATTGACCTTTGTTTTTATACCAGACTAATTATTTTGATCCCTTAATATACCTCAAACCTTTCTACAGTTTTACATTTTTATTAATGCATTATTTAGTATGTTTATTAATCATTTTTAGTGTGGGGACCACTGGCTTGTGACTTTGGGTTTACTCTACACTTGGTCCCTGGCCCACATGCTGAGAGAAGGGCCCTTATAGCTAACAGCACAAACTCCCAGTATGTAATGTTTTTATAATAACTAGAGTTACTTTTCCAATAACATGTGTTTCATTGTAGATGTTTATCTAACTAGGCCGCAAAGCATATTCCTAAACGATTATTGGCAGTGTTTATCCAGTGCAGCAGCGGTGTTATTAGAAAATCAGTCACACTCTGTGGATGTTTCCTCGGCACGCGCACTGGTCGGACTGAGATTGTGCTCACAGGGTCGGCCGCTCGCGCCGGTAAACACGCGCAACCTGCTCCCCGCTCCTGCTGCCACACCCCCTTTCTCACGAGCACTGAATGGTACGTCCCGGTGATGCCGAACGTGTCAGACAGTTGAAAATCCATGAAGACTTGAATTTAAATCCTAACCATTCAGAATACGACGCTCCCTTCGCGTGCGAGTGTGCTTGTGTATATGAGTAGCCGCATCCCGTTTCACTCAGCATCCGCTGTCGCGCATTTCCCGGTAACCGAGCACCGCGCTTCTCCCGTCTCACCGGAGTCACCGCGTCTCCGACCGAGGAGCTCTGCTTTCTGAAGGATAAACGCGAGGATTCGGTGCCGGACCCTTTCCCCACATATTTACCAGAGATTAAATGATCTATCCGGGGATTTTACACTGAATCATGCTCAGCGTTGACGAAGGTAAGGAGCAGAACCCCGGTAAACATAGCCGGTTGTCCATAGCTGCGTGTGTTTGTGGGTGTTTGCTCGAATACGCTGAATACAGACGTGAATCCAGTTTCTCAAACGAATGACTGCAGTCCATCGCTGTCCGTTTTCTAATAAAGTTAATAACTCTCTTTTCCTTGTCCTGATAAGAAATAGAGAAACCGTTATTGAGAAGAAGCTCGGTGTTTTTTTCCTCCTGCGCAGCACATCTGTGTAACTGATCCGAGGCTCTCCCAGCTCAGACATCCACAAACATGCAGCCGTTAAAACGGCTTCGGTTCCCATCCATACACCGTGGGACTTTCTCGTTTTTAGAGGCGAGCCTTCCCGCCGTCACCGCGCGCAGATCATTCTTGACAGTATCGACTGGGCACGAGACACCAATTAACCGCTGCTTGTGAACTTGACTGACTGAATGCGACCTTTACGGTCTTTTACTCTTTAATTGTGATATATATTTCCACGAGTTATGTGCAAGAATACAGCAGACGGGTCTAAATCAGTGTGAGGAGATTTCACGGAGAAATATGAGCACGGTCTCGCGCACGACCGGGTCACCTGCACGTCGCGGCAATTGTACTGGTAAATATAAAAATTTCACGGGGTTTTCTCCGTTTTAGCAGCGAAGACACACCACCCCACCATCTGCTCGAATCCAGTGTTTTTCATGTGTTGTTATTCGCTTCCCCGTTCGTGTGTATGAGTGGTCTGCGACACATCTGTGCATTATTCACTCAGTTTCCCTTAGAGAGAAACCGCTGCTAACATTAATAGAGTTGGTCGGGAGTTTAAGTGGCCATGCATTTGATTTAATTTTTATGATTATAGCTACCAGATGAAAAGGTGGGGCACAATATTTTGGGTTTCATAGAATTCAAAACTATAAAGAATTTATACTATTCTAGATGTTAGGATTCTTTTAATTTATAGGCTATTCTAGATCTATCTATCTATCTATCTATCTATCTATCTATCTATCTATCTATCTATCTATCTATCTATCTATCTATCTATCTATCTATCTATCTATCTATCTACATACTGTACCTACTACCTACCTACATCAGGATAATTATTTATTAGTCTTAAAATGATTAACAAATAATTTTAATATTAATTATTTTTAGTTATACTAATAATACTTGGCCTACTGCTTTTCTTTTAAATTGTTCCGTTTGTATCCCTATTCAAGGAAGAATCTTATTTTACCTCCTCAGGAGCCTCTTTTCAATATTTTACTCAGAAATTTGTCCTAGTTACATTTTCACAGTACAGAAACCACACTCACACAAATAGTTGGTTTATTTGTATATTTAAACAACACAATAGTTTATTTACTCATCATTGTATGTCTTTTCTTAAAAGACTACTTAAAACTCACAATATTAAAGGGACTACATTGAAGCACTGTAGCATAAATTACATTTACAGATGATCTCCAAAATACATGAGCTTAATTAAAATTTAATTTGACTACTTAATGTATATGGCTCTAGATTTTCTTGCAGAAAGATAGGTATGCTTATGAGAATGAATATTTGATTTTTTTTTTTAAAGAATTTTGTTTGGCTGCAGATAGTTGTAAGATTGTTATATTGCCCATCCCTCAACATTACATACAATCAGGCAAAGTGATTGCTGTTTTAATGTCGGTCAAACGGCAAATTCATTTCTGAATTGAGGGTTCTTTAAGCTAAAGCACCAAATGTAATGCTGATGGTCAAAACTTTGGTTTGTGATGCAAGTCTTTGTCTAGTGAGAGCAACAGGGTACACTAGTCGAGCAAAGAAAGTACCAGCATTTGATGAGAGTTTCCGTAACAGTATTGTCGGTATCCGCATTGGTGAGTAATGCTCACGTTGAACCCTGACTAATACAAAATGTGTACATTTTTGTGTGTAATGGTGCTATAATCTGTATATTTTAGCATGAGTGTAATACTTTTTTATATTACAACACAAATCCAAGTATAGGTTAAATCACAGTCTTGCTCTATCGTTAATGTGCCCTCGAGTAAGACACCCCAGGTTGCTCCAGGCACATTATCTCAGCAAGTGGTTAACAGCAAGTTGTGAAAAGCAAGTGCTAAATGGCACGTATGAGCATGCAGTATTTTTGTGCTAGAAAATGGAGTGTGTGTGTGTGTGTTGACATGTCAGTCTGCCGTACGTGAATTAGCCTGACGTTTTTGTGACTTCTAAAATCTTTTTATTATGCTGAAATATCTCTGAAATGCAAAACCTCACACTTCCTAATTTATCAGAAAATGCCACTAAATTAAATGTAAAATGGCTTATTATTTCCGCGATTTTCTCTCTTAACCTTTTGATTAATATGAGGCTGCCCATATTTAAGGAATTTCTATTACCACCAGGCAGGGATATTAAAGTTTGTCAGTCTGGCACGCTGTCCTCTGAATCGAAACAAGGCCTTGCGTATGGTAGCTAATTTCTTCATGTTCGTGGATTGTTGGGATTTGGGAACATAAATCCATTACGTTAGATTATTCGACCTTAATGGAGTGCCATGTTTGACATTAGAGATGTTTGTGTTACTCATATTCACATGTATTTCTAAAAATATATGCTACGGTACACCTTTCTTTTCCCCTCTCCTCTGTCCATCTTTGTCTCTTTCTCCTTATGATGTCAAGATTTAGCAGGGACAGGAGCTACCCACGCTGGCATTAACCCCCTGCTATGCCTCACCCTCTCTTAACAATAGAGGTAAAGACCCGGAGGGGTTCCTGCCCGCTCTCTCCTACTCTCAGCAAATGCTACAGTGTTGCGTTCAGCTTTCATTAACGCCATACTCACTGGGAGAGAGCGAATACTGAGAGTTCTCAGCTTTCTGACAGGCTCCACCGGCTTGAGAGGCTAATACATCATAGGCGTGCAGCTAGTGCAGCCCAGGGGTACTATTGTTCGACATTTAACATTTATTAACCGCCATTTTTTTTTTTTTTGGGTAAAAAATTGTTGCAACAGTAATCAATTGATTTCCAGTTGAAAATTGCAATGCTGGATGTATATTTTAACAAAACCTTTGGATTGAGGTATGGATATTAGTGGTTGACTGATAAATTGATCAATGTGCAGATGTCCATTCTTTGTCTGCATTAGTTTACCATCAACAGTTCTATCTAATAATAGAATATGTATAATACTTTTTAATGCAAGTAGTCAGAAAATAATCAGTATCAGACATTTTATAAACTACGCAAACAAATATTTCCAATTTTAGTATTTTAGCAAGCATATGTAAAATAAATTTATTTGCAGCAGTTGTGCTTGTG
The DNA here is from genome assembly GCF_016745375.1 of Pimephales promelas. Next base: position 7,577,518 of record NW_024121876.1, on the reverse strand, counting down.
GTGTTTGCTTTCTTTGAGTTAAATAGACTGATATCTTTTATAACAGCTTTGCATTGGCCACAATTTGCTATAAGATATTGGCATCGGCCATCAAAAAAACCTATGTTGATTGACCACTGAATAGGCTTCGTAAGCTATGCTCATTTAGCATTTAGTTATTAATTTACATTTATTGATTTAGCTGATGCTTTTATCCAAAGCGACTCAAAATTGCTATATATGTCAGAGGTCGCACTCCTCAGGAGCAACTAGGGGTTAAGTGTGTTGCTCAGGGACACATTGGTGTCTCACAGTGGATTCGAACCCGGGTCTCTCACACCAAAGGCATAGTCTTATCCATCGCGCCATCACCACCCCCACCACCAATTTGTTTGCATAGCTGCAACTGTAATTATGGCAGATCAACCATATGAAACCCAAACTCATATAAGGGTTTATCAAACGGTTTGGTGTCACAAGGGGGAATATATTGGACTTCATTACAGATTAGCCACCGCTGTCAACTGGCCTCAGCTTTGACATTAGCATGTTAGCACTGCTCCCTCATGTCTGGATTAATACTGTACTGGAAACAGGGGATTAAGCTGCAGTTACCCAACCCAGATCTGCCAGTCACACAGCCGTTAATTATACCAGCACGGTGTCTTTTGCTTAATACTTCAGTGAAGTTTAAAGCGCTGATGAGGAATAACCAGGGGCCCAATCACCAGTGTTTTGTTTTGCTGCATATCTAAATACTTCAAGGTTGTTTTGGGCATTATTAAGGTTAGAAAAGACAATGTATTCAGCATAGCGGAGCAAAATTTTTAGTTATAATAATAGGTTGAAACATATTATTACACTAATAGCTCTTTTTAAGAGGAATTCGCTACAGCCGGATGTTTATTTGCTTTTAAATGCATGACAAATGATACATTAGTATTTAATATGGATTCAAAATCTCATGAAATCAATGATAATATTGTAGGTTTATGGCTTATGTCTTTTTTTTTTTTTTGAGTGTACACATATATAAAATGAAGAAGGTATAGCTCAACCATTATCCACAAGAAAGTACTATTTACAGTTGCTAGGAAATGCAGCAGCACATTATCTACAGTAGCACTTCCATTAATACAGAAGCATGCTGGGACTCTGAGCTGTGCTCGTGGTTAATTATATTTCTTTCCCCCCATTCTTTTTTTCGTATCCTCTTATCAGACCCCCAGTGTGAATCTCACTCCTTCTTTACTTTCTCTCTCTTCCCCTCTTTACTTTATAAGCCCCCTGGCTTTTATGCCATTCAGATAGATTGTAGTCTTTCTAAGGAAGGTGGTACTTTTCACAGTCTTGACCCACCCCCAAACTCACTCCAATTCAATAACGGTGAGCTAAAAGTCTTTTACACATCTCTCCATATTAACCTTATTCTTTCTGTTTCTTCATATACCTCTTCCATAACGGTTTTCTCCCCCCTTTCTTCTCCTTGAGAAGATAAATAAATAATTGCAAAATGAACAAGTTTAAATATTATTTAAAGATTGTAGAGAACTGTGATGCAGTGTTTTATCATTCAGTTTTGTAGCTTGGCTTTGTGGTGATTGTTAATCTCAGGGTGTGTGTGTGTATATACAGTGCCATGTGAACTGGATTACACACGAGATTCCACATTGTTGCTGTTGTATATGTTCAGTTCAAATGATTATATAGAGAAGATGTGATTAATGTCATTGATGTAATATTTTGTGATATTTACCCATCAGTTCCTTCCTATGCATCACCTTTACCACTCAATGCTTTATTCAGGTTAATTGACCTCAAGATTGTTTTATGCAGTTGTGCCTGTGTATAAAGCACACCAGATAGGTGACTGCTACAGCATGATAAACATAAAGATTAAGAAAACACAATGTAACCAGTACATCTGTTTTCATATTAAACATATCACTGCATTGTAGGGATGCATGATATATCAGCACCATATTGGTTTTGAGAGATTTCTGATTAGTTTTTCTGATTTTATAATGTATTGTACCTCTATTTTTACATTTGGATTACCTTTGCTGTCAGTTAAGCTAATCTTTGAAAGCATTAGTAATTTAATAACGTTAAAATGTAAATTCTTCAGCAATTTCCAAAATGTATATTTTTGTACTTTATGTTGTTTGTGATGTGTAAATTCACTTTTATCACTTAAAAGAGTTGATTTTAAATTAGTTTAAATTAGTTTATTTATTTAGTCTTTAGCCACAACTTTTTTTAAATTACAGGGCATTTTGCAACTTTTTTTTTTTTTCCAGCTGGTGCGACTATATTGTGTTTAATTGGCACTGGTATGACCACCATCACGTTGCCCAACTGATAAGTGCTGCCATTTCTGTTGCGTAGGAAACACCTAACGACAAATGAAATGAAAGCGGAACGAAACTGTGCTACTCATTTGAGTGAGACAGGGATAGCTTCAGGTCGGAGTAATGGGCATGCTGAAAGGTGTATTGCTACAACAGAAACTAACCCCTTACCTTACCCTACACCCTGACAGACAGCTTTCGAGACCAATGATAAAGACCTTTCTCCGTGCCCTCCTACCTTTCTCCACGCCCATTACTCCAACCTGCAGATACTAGGGGTGGGAATTGGCAAAAATGTGATGATTCGATAGTATCGCGATATTTGGGCCACAATTCAATATTATTGCGATTCTCAATATATTGCGATACAAGCAAGTATTGCGATTCGATTCTGCAATATATTGTGATTCATGTTCCCCATATTATTACACCATGTCCTAACTACACGCGACACGATAAAATTCCAGCGACAGCAAGTGTGTCTGTCCACACTAGATGCGACGCGACTGTGCAACGCATTCTCATCCTTTAACGGCATATAGAACGCTATATGACAAAACGGCGCTATACTACGCACATGGCACCCGTTATCGTTAATATAACACGTGCTGTGAGGGCTAAGTTTAGGTGTGGGGTAGGGTGTGCGTGTCATATTCACGATAAAGGATTTATAACGTCTTGGGTTCGCGTGTTATATTAACGATAAAGGGTGCCATGTGCGTAGTATAGCGCCGTTTTGTCATATAGCGTTCTATATGACGTTAAAGGATGAGAACGGGCTCGACTGTGAGACGCCACACAATCAGAACAGCGTGTGAGCAGAGTCTCTCTGTGAAAGCGCACTGGTGGCCCGCACTTGCATTGGAAATGGGTAAGATAATCAAATCAAGAAATAACATTATTAAAAATCAAAACATTAACAAAATATACTCATTGACTAATTTTGTTATGAAGTACAGTTGTATGTTTGCATAGAATTCATTTTGAACGCTATATTACATGCTTTCAAAATCTGAGAGGATAATTATCCGTTATCGCTTGTGGCACAGTGACCTATTTTTAACTAAAAATAAATAATGTGTACTCATAACCAGGGTAATTTCTTCATTCTGTCAGCTGCGACGTCGCAGAAATAGGAACCGTTTCTAAATTAGAAACTTCGCGTGTCGCCGTCGTGTCTGGTTAGGACAAAAACTCTGATTAACATGGAAAAGATACCTTTTATTGCGTGTTGCGGCGTCGCGTGTAGTTAGGACACGCAAAATAAAGCATTATATTACTGGAATTTTAAGTAAGCTAATGGAACTCTACAGATATCCCTGACTGACTGTGTGAACATATTGTAGTTCCAGAGACTTTGAGAAGACTGATGTCATTGTAAATGCAGGATACTCAAAACTCGAGAAAACGAATCTCAATTTTTGATATATTTATATTTATTAATGTATTTAAAAATGAACATTACATTTCTTGTTCAATTAAACTAATGCACTATAGAACTGTCTTGCTCTAAAAATAAGCTCTAGAAGTGTGTGATAAATGGGGTTTCTAAGACGCACTCATTAAGTCTCAGATATGTGTGTTTGAGGAGCATGGACCCTCATCATTCTCATTGTCTTTCTCCAATTTGTGCATAATGTAGATTGAAATAAGATTGAGAATGTAGAACATGTCTCAGCGATGACCAGATTGACCGAGCAGCTGCACTCAGCTGAATGATTATATTCATGTTTTTAGATTTTTCACTCCTAGATATTTGAAATGCATGAAAAATCACAACACATTTTGTTTTACGTGATGGAAAGCAAATATTCTCTGTCTACGCTGCGCTATCCTCCAGCACAAACATATTATGTGTGAACGATATTTAGCATATGCCACAGCAGACTGTAAAAATGCCTTTTTTTTATTGGTTTAACCTTCTGTGCGTTTTAACCTTACTGTGTGAATTTATTGCGTTTTGTATTGCAAACTCTTTTTGATAGTGGGTAAATTGGAAACAGTAATGTATCTCTCTATCTACCGCTGTTAAATTACACATTTCAAAAGAACTAAAAATGCATAATATGTTGGAGGGGGGAAGGGGTGAAGGGGGGAATGGGACTCTATAGGTCATGCCACACATTTCCATCCATTTTAAAAAGGTTATGCTGCCTTTTAACACAATAGGTGAAAAAGACGCATTGTCCAGCTCGAGAACCCGTAACAGTGCCCAGCAAACATGGCCGTACAGCTTGATTTGATGACACATCTTACATTGCAGGTTTAGAGTAATTAACATACTGATGAGACATTTTGGAATATATTCTTATTCTAATCAGCAGACTCATTTGCAAAGTAAGAAACATCTTACAGCAGGGTGCCGGGGTTGGTTACTTGTCATTTAGCAGATGCTTTTATCCAAAGCAATGTACAGTACACTAATTTCAGGAGCGACCTGGGATCAGGTACTATCTTGCTCAAGGGCACCACATTGACGATGGGTCTCAGTAACTTTCCGCAGTAGCTGTTCTTTGCTGAGATGTGAACCTGCAACCTACATACAGTAACCCGTCCTGGGTTGCGTTTCCCGAAAGCATCGTTAGCCAACTATGGTCGCAAGTTCCGTCGTTATCAGCATAGTTCAACGAGTCGGTGTTTCCCAAAACATCGTTCCAATGATTCCAGCATCGCAAAGTTGTGTGGTTTAAACGACAGCTATTGACCTGTGATTAGAGGCATACTTTCTATATTGCATCACATTTGGACGTAATAAATAATAAATCCTTATCTTGAGCAAAATAAGCAAGCCGACCTTCAGTACAACAGGTGCCTTTTATTTAGAATACATACAAATGTAATTTACGTCTTTTAGTTTTTCAAAATATTTAAAGTACCGAATCCGATTTTGAAGAGTACGAATGTGCGAACATGCTCTACTATGTAAGAATTGTTTGGATCTCAAACAATTTCATTAAAAGAAAGTTTTTACTCCACCACGTGCGAAACCAACGTGGTTGAACGATACTTTGCGACAGTGGGTTTCGGGAAACAGTTGTGATTAGCTATAGTTAATTTGTCCAAAGATGCATCGTACTATGGTAGTGAAGCAGCGAACTACATAGTTGTATGGGAAACACAACCCTGGTTGTCCAGGACAGTGGAGAGGTGACAGGAACTGGGTGGATTGTAGTTGAGATTAACACAGACTGGATTAAACCCTTCAGGTGATCTCTCTGGCAATCAGTCGAGATTGTTAACAGCTATACCCGTGTCTTCAGCATGGGATCTGTGAACCCTTGGGGGTCCTTGGTGGTACTACAAGGGGTCTGCCAATTATTGTTTTGTCTCAATAAATTCTTAATTTAAAAAAAATTAAACATTTCCAAATCTTGTATTACTTCATACATTCTTGTTTTGACCATACAATGAGAGTCGATGTGGTCCTTTGTTGTTTTGCACTGTGCTGACTTTCATTGTATGCACAAGAATATATTTCCTGTTCCAAAGAAAGGAAAGCCTGTAGATTTGGAAATACATGAGGGTGATTAATATTAATAAACGATGACAGAATTTCGAACTACCCCTTTTAAGCTTAATTTAAGAAACTGAATGTGTTTCACTCTGGTGCTCATAATAAAACGTTAAATTAAAATGTAATCTACTCATAATCATTATACTGGCCTCACACACATCATGTAAACATGTTAATATGGTACCATCCGCTTTTGAAATATGGATTAGTGTGCACACCTACAGTAGGTGATATTGCATTATTTTATCACTGTGATGATAAAGTCCTAAAACCCTTGATAATTCTCTTGCAAAGCATTTGCAGTACCAACCATTTCTTAAAGAAAGCTCTCTGGCTTCATTGATGAAGCCCTTCGAGTGATTAATCAAGCACATGGGCATGAGTTTTGTCACAACACAGTCCTCCAATCTGAAGTTCTTGAGCCATGCTGTAATTTAAGTATGATTGGATTTTAGTGCTTTGAGATGATTGGGCGTTCGGGAAAGAGTTTGTTATCAGTGAGACAGCCTTTAAAACGGGCCTTGTCAGGCTCTCGTCTGTGCCACTGCAGGTGCTTTGTTAACCTGTAATAAGGGCACTTCAACGGTTCACCTCTAGACCGGACTCCAGCCGGCCACCTGTTGTGGAATGATTAGGGATAATTGTAAGTGTAAGTGTGTGTTTAAAGAAGCCTTAAGTCTGTAAAGCCCCCACCTAATCACCTGTAACTGCTTAGCCAAAGATCTATGACTGATTTGGGTGTGAGATTTAAAGCCCTGTAGAGCTGATCTGATTCCACTGCTGTACTGTTTCCCTCCAATGCTTCTGACATGGATTCTGATAAGAAAGCATAGCCATACGTAGACCTGAAATAAAGTCTTATGGACCAAAAGAAATATTTTGTTTCACTTCTTGTTTCCTCGAGCTAAGGTCAGTTTTTCCAATGCTCTTACAAATATATTTTTGTATTCCACCTCACTAATTTGCATACTATTGCATGCTTAATGCAAAGCCTGTATTTGAGCTCATATCCACTGGATTTCACTGCAGTTGATATATGACCTCACAAAAAATGACACCCTCAGTTTCTTTGACAATGACATTGGTAGCCATGCCACAACGATCAAGCTGAGAAAATGCAAACAGCTGAATAATTTAACAAGTCATCTCAACACACCAAATCAAAGGGGTTTCCAGTGAAAAGTGTTTTTCATCTGGAGGAAAGAACACATGAAAAATTAGGATTCTTGAAAGAGAAAATATAAAACATCTCGCTGAATCATTGTTCACTTGTTATTGTCAGGGACCTCATAAAGCTCTCCATTTAAATTGAATATTTTATATTATTTAATAGATATAAATTTTCTCATTCTGTTGCATAATTAATGAAGCAGGGCTCTTTTTGTCTTCATCCAGCATGATTATTTTGGAGAAATGTGGCAGTGTTGAAATATCACGTCGTCAAATTGTATTAGCCTATGAATTTTTATCAGAGCCACCGTTTGCATGCTTGACATTAAGTGTTTTTGTTGTTGTAGAGATTATTACAGATGTGTGCCGGGAATGAAAAGAAGAACGTCCAGGGTCATGGTGGAAATGCTTCTGAGAGGTGTTTATTTAGCATTAAGAGGCCGATCAGACTGGAGAGGTTTTGGAGTAGCCGATGGGTCAGTTTCTGTCGTGCTAGAGTGCACTGATAGTGCTCTACGGGAGCTCCTTGTGTGTCTGTGCACTTATCGGGAGTTCTCCAGGAGATGGGGGTTGAGGAGGCGGAACATGAATTCGGAGTGTCTTGGAGAGACTGTCTATTTGGTTGCTTCAGCATAAGCCTCATCTGTTATGGAAAAGAGGTAGAGAGCAGCATTACTTGTCATTTTGTGTAGCAGCCTGGCGAGCACGAATTGACTCCAGCTATGCCACGTCTCCTGTCTGCAGCTGAGTGTTGTGGTTCTGTCCAAGGTGCTAATTGTGGTTCTGTCCAAGGTGCTGGATTGGTGCACAGGAGACCTGAGGAGACTCATTCAGGACATCTGACCTGAGTAAGTGTAAGCAGCTCTTGCAACTGATGAAACAATTAGACATGAACCATAACAGTTATTAATTGATTTTTGAATGTACACTACAGTTCAAAGTTTGGGGTCAAATTTTTTTTATTTAATATATATATATATATAAAATATACAGTATATTTTTCTTTTTTTCTTCGAAAGGGTACATTAAATTGCGTTTTTGCTCACCCTCAAAAAGTGACAATTTTAACACGCAACAGGACATTTCTGAATGGTAGTTGAAGAATTTATGCAGCTGATGTTGAGTTAACTATCTTCTAGTCATTGATTAGCATATTCTGTCATGATAATCTATAAATCGCGTTCCCGGGGGAGGGGTTTATGTAAATTCCAGAGTTGTTGATGTTACTAACCCGGTGTAGTCTCTACCAGCTATTTGTTGTGCACTGTAAAAAACAATTTGTTCAGTTTACTTAATTTTATTATGCAAACTCGTTGCCTTAATTTCATTAAGTAAGTATAACTTAATTACTTCAAGTTACACATTTACTTAATCCATTTAAGTTTTGTCAACTTAATTCTGTCTGTGATCTGAGGAAGTGTACTCCCAGAGTGCATTGCGGCATGAAGAAATTAATTAATTGAAGAAATTATTGGACATTAAGTAAAGTTAACAAAAAAATTCTTAGTAAGAACAATATTAGATTTTACAGTGAGTCCTTACAAAATGATTTCTTTAAAATGATCAAATGACACTGAAGAATGGAGTAATGGTTTGCCATCACAGGAATAAATTACATTTAACAATTGAAAAGTTTTTTTTCTTGCATTTACAATACAAGGTTTCACAATAATACTGTTTTGCTGTGTTTCTGATCAAATAAGTACAGCCTTGGTGAGCATTAGAGAGATAAGATCCTTTTAAAAACATTTTACTTATCCTGAATTGTATCAGTACTGTTGGATATTGAATGTTTTGGTTGATATTGTATATTTAATTCTACTTGATCATTTCCCATATTTTTTTAAAAATATTTTTTATTACATCTGCTGCCATCTACCCCACAGTCTTATTCTTTAAACAACTTTAATAAATTGACAACACTGTTAAATAATCTTTAGCAAATCCTTAAAGGAATATCCATTTTACGTAACGATGCCTAAATTCACTAGTAGCATTTTAAAATGATTGGTTTTAGTGTTATTTTTAATTTTAGACAAAATGGTACATACTTTTAATATCAGACATTTAGTAGCTTATATGTTTGGATCTGTTTGAAATTTGAATTAATATAGTGCATCCCTACAAATAATGAGTTGACAAATAAAAACGTTTTTCTTATTTAACTTGGGAGAATTCTAAAGAGAGAGAGAACAAATTCAGTCTCACAATGAGAGAGCTTTTTAGGCTGACATGAGCTTTTTATACAAATTAAACTGTCTACAGCATTTAGTTCTGAATGCGTTTCATGATATTATTTTACATTGAGATATTTTTCCATAGTGTCCAAGGGGATAAAAACAGCAATGGAAATTATATTTCTCCAAAATTACTCCAAGCAAAATTGCATCATAAACTCTCTCCAGCTTATGAAATTATTGATGTATTTATTCCAAAGCTCGTGAGATCAAGCAGAGAGGACGATACTGTAAGTTAGATCTGAAATTCGATCTTAATTGAATTGGCTCATTATGGGAAATTCAGCTGCATTATGCTACATGCACAAAGAAGTTACTTGCAAACGTGAAACAGTATGAGTTGGTGTCCATTGCTTATAAATGTTTAGAAGGTTAAAAACTCTTAAACTTGAACTGCCCTCATTCAAAGGCCTCCAGCATCTCAGCAACACATGAATGGCTGAATTTATGAAAGCATTTACTGCCAGACTTCTAGAGCGAAATGTCTAAGTCTGTGATTTGCAGAGGTTGTAGATGCTTTCCAGTCCATCATACTTGTAGAAGCACACGTGAAGGAAAAAAAAAAGTGCCATTTGCTGCAGGCGGTGGTAAATGCAGCTTGTATTCAAACATTTGAAAACGTCCAAGGTGTCAAATAGGAGCATTTCCAAAGATGATTTACGCATTAGAAATCTGAGGTCCCTCATCTTCCTGCCTCTGTCAGTGTCGTTTGTCGCAGGGTCTTTTAGATCAATGCAGAACTGTGAAACTCAACAAAGACAAATTATGGAAAGGGATCTCATTTGCGATATGCCGCGAGGAGGGGAACTTCATTTATGAGCGGAATTAATAAACGCATTTGGAATTTGAATCGGAACGTCCCCACGGGCTCTGGATTCTAAACATTCCATTAGTTTGCAGGAATGCTGTTGCGTTCAGATAAACGGACTCAGCTGCAGCCGAGTTTATTTATTCCTGTCCACCAGCTCGTAGAGATACCGCGCTCAGAGGAGGTGCTATGGTTGCGACATTAGTATGCAGGTACAGCACGATCGGGCTGACGATTAGCTTTGCGGGTGCTGATCTGCACCGGTTTGGTGGCGAATGGAGGTTCGGTCCCAGGTGATTGTGATCCATGAACTGGAGAGTCACTGAGATCACAGTGTTGCTCTATTGCCATCGAGCCCTTGAGCAGGAGACCGATCTGCAGAATACTCCAGAGGCACTGTCCCTGCAATTAGTGTACTGTCACTTTGGATAAAAAACCTCTAGTTAATGATCCAGGTAGATGGTCTGGCATGAGCAATGTAACTGGCTCGTAACTGAGAATCCGGCTCTGGGTGAGGAGCTGGGGAATAGCTTAGATGCATGATTGAACAAAACAACGGTGCAAGCTACTTTGCTTCTCAGTTAAAATCGCGCGAGGTGCTTTGGGAGGGGTTGCTGTATTGGATTGTTTCATCCTCAGTGAACCTGTAGGCGGTATGCTCTTCCTGTGTTCTGCGTTCTCCACTAAAAACGTAATTTTGTACGTTTGCATTCTCGTGTCAATGTCGTTTGTACATTTGGTGGTTGGAATTGTTTGTGTAGGTATATACGCAACCCCCTACTGTTTTTTCTCATCTTAACCAATCTCCTGAGAATAACTTGATCGCTTCCCTCTCCCGTCTTTCGCTCTCTCTCTCTCTCTCTATCTTTCTGAAATGCTAATTTATTCTCTCACCCGTTCTTTCGTTCTGTCAGAGTGGGTGCGTAGGAGGGAGAAATGGCTTCTCGGGGAGAGGAGATAAACGCTGGTCTGAGATCAGTAAAATGGAGACATCTGGTAATGAGAGTGACTTTCATACGCCGTAGAGACCTTGCTATGTGTTGCTTTTTTTCTGATTCATTGAAAGTTTTACTAAAGCATCACTCCACAGTAGTTTGTTTTCTTTTACCTGGTTTAAAAAAAATACTACTTTGTGCCAGAGTGTTATGGGCTATATGCACGCATAAGTTCCGCATTTGACGTAAGGATGCTCGTCCATTTCCGGTTGTGTAGATTAAAGCGGAGGAAAACCGGAGAAAACGGGATTATGGCAGAGTCTTCAATATTTACTGTCCTCCCGTCTTTGAAACGAAACGTACATACGTTTAGATGTAATTTTATATATAGTTATGTTTATTTAATATAATTTTAAAAAGAAGCATAAACACAACGAGGGGTGTCTGTTTTATCTGTTTTTGTGACTAACGTTTCATTAGTATAACCATGGAGTATAAAATTCAATATAAATTCTCGGTATTGCATTGGACTCTATGATCGGCGGAAGTTATCGAGCATCCTTAATCCTTCACCGGAAATAACGCCGTGCATAGAGCCCATTGGGTTTTTCGAATGGTAACGGTTTTGGGGCGGGGTTTCATTAGGGCGATTGATTGAGTATTTCAGAGCGCAGAGCAGGAGTTCATAGCTGAATAAATGCCAGACTGAAAGAGGCTGTCCCAGTCTGTCCCCAAGCATAACGGTCACCTCAGATTTCTCATCTCATGAAGGAAACTCAAGTTTGAAGGATGGTTTTCCTGAGAAATATCTGAAGCAGAGAAAAGAGAGGGAGATGTGATGTATATGTCAGCCCGTCCTTTAATTAGTCAGCAAAGACAAAGACATTATTGCTTCACTCCTCTGTTCTAGTCTTGGTGAGAGTCGATTCAAAACAAGTAATGAAAGAACTATTGAGAAAGACATAAAAATGCATTGGCACAGAAATGGCAAGAACAGATGATTGGAGAGAAAGAGAGAGTGTCATAGGGAGAGAGAGAAAGCTTTTCAGGTTGACCGTGACAAGGTGAGAGATAATGATAGAATCCAAACCCTAGAGAGATGTGTGTGTGTGTGGGGTGTTGGGGCTGATATTCATCATCACGGGTCAGGTGTGTGACTTTAGTCGCTCTATTGTCTTGAAGGCTCCCAGCGAAAACAGGTATGAAAGAAAGTTTTAGGGCAAAACACAGGGCCACAGGTCAATCTTTCTCAACACACATACAGATTCTGACCGTTTTCCAGTGCTCGAGGGTTGTTATGGTTGTCGATTATGGCCATGTCTTGTGCTCACTCAAGCGAGGGAGAGGAACTTAGTGCACAGAGACATTGAAACCAGAGGAAGAGAAGGATTTGGCACTGGGTCAAAACTCAAAACTGTTTAAAACAAGCATGTCTGTTTAAAAAACCTATTTAATCTGATCTCGGGTATTTTACCTTTTAGTAACAATTGTATTTTAGGCTCCATGTTATTTATGTATTTTAATTAGGCCTGGGCAATATATACATTTTTTTGGAACCTGTGATACTTTTTTCAGGATTCATTGATGAATAAATAGTTAGAAATAACAGCATTTATTCAAAATAGAAATCGTTTCCAACAATATAATTACTATCACTTTCATATCCTTGCTGAATAAAAGTATTCTTTCAAAAAAAGAAAAAGAAACACTGATCTCAAACTGTTGAACGGTAGTGTATATCGTTATAAAAGATCCCTGTTTTAAATAAATACTGTGCTTTTTCTTTTATTATTCATCAAAGAATCCTGAAAAAAATAAAGTAGCACATTTGTTTCCAACACTGATAATAAATCAGCATATTGTATTTCTGAAGTATCATGTGACACCTGAAGAGTAATGGCTGATAAATTTTAGCTTTGCATCAGAAATAAATTCTATTTTTGACGTATATATAAAAAAACCAAAACAACAACATTATTTTAAATTGTTGATCAAATAAATGCAGGCTTGATGAGCATAAGAGACTATGTTTCCAAACTTTTGACCGTACCAACTTTCACAGATGCCGTTATCTTTGTCTTAGTTACACTTTCATGGTCTTTTAGTTTGTATTCCTTAGTATTGTCATTTGTTTAATTTCCTACCACTAATGAGTTGTCATGGAGATTCATTGAATCATCACAGGTGTTTGCCATTAATTGCCCTCATTTGCCTTGTAGTAGCAGTCTTTTCAGTTCTCATTTGTCTGGTCACATCAATGCATAGCGGTTGTGCTTGTTGGCCTTCCTTGTTTGGATAGTGTGGAATTGTAAAGCCTTTTGACCCTAAACCTTATCTTCCTGTGATTTATACAACCCAGTTGTGACACCAGCATCATAAATATCTCAATGATTAATGTGCTTCTTATTCAATGACCATTTAAATTCCTATTGGCAACGTCAGACTTTTTTTTTTTTCACACCCAGTCCTGTCACAACTCGATGTTAATGAGTGTAAGAGCATCAGGATGGATATATTTTATCAACATCTTTGATTTAAACATCTTTTGCAAAAATGAAAGACAAATTTATGTATGTGAATCAGTGCTTTTGAGCTCTCTGTATGAATGAATCTGCATCTGATGTCTGTGTGTCACACTTAAAGGGATAGTTCACCCAAACATGAAAATTGTGTTATCATTTACTCACCCTTGACTCTGCCTTCCTCAGTAGGAAAGAAAAATATGGAAGTCAGTGGTGCCCCACATCTGTTTGGTTACAAATATTCTTCAAAATATTTTCCATGTTGGAACAAACATGATGACAGAATTTAAACTTAAACTATACCTTTAAAATGGTTTAGTAAAATAATTTTTTAATATTAAAATTGTAACAATTTTTACTGTATTTTATTTTATTTAATATTATTTTATTTTATTTAATTCTTGCATTTTCTTGCAAGCCTTTTATATTATCTACATAAAATCGAGTCGTCTCTTCACAGGCGTTGCATCTGAAGTCTCCGTACATTATTAAAAGAACTATTTTTGAAATGAACAATTAACTAATATTATATAACATATTTACATTTCGTCCAAATTTAAAAAAAAAAAATAATTAACTTATTGCCTAGCTCTAAATATTAAGCATCCAACTTGGAATCACCATCTTCAGTTTTATTTTATCATTAAAAACTGTAACTACTACTACTACTATAAATACTATAAACACAGGATCAATTCCCAGTTTCATTTGTTATATTATGCTATCATGTGCTTTATACCTATTCAAAGTTAAACCATGAATATAGGCAAGTATAATGATTACAATATTTGTTAGACGACATTGAGGCATTATGAACACCTTTATACTCAGGCTTCTGGTAGAGGATTATATTTTTATTGAGTCGTGTATGATTTTACTTAGTTTTTTTAATTGACTTTTACTGTGTTTAGTTTAGTATCATGTCATTTTGTGAGATTTCTGTCTAATTGTTAATTTTTCTATCCAATCAGAGTGCAGCAGGCTCTGTTTCCTGTAAGCCTGACATACACACATGCTGGATGAGAGTGTAAAGATAGAGATCACACCCCAGTGACATCTAATAATAATGTGCAAAAGTCAGCCCCTGGGAACAGGAGAGTTTCCTCCCAGCATTCTCTGACCGCAGGTGTGCGTCCCCATATGCCTTTTAAATATAAGGAATAAAGCATCGTCTCATTAGTGTGGAGCGCTCCAATAATTCTAGATCTGGGTTGCAATAGCTATTTGTATACAGCATGGTATCAGATTGGCACAAGCAATGCTATTATTTCTCTGGTGGAAATGAGATTTGTAGGTTTTGCTCTTATTTACTCTCGAACATTATCAGCGGACCAATGAAGGAAATTGACTTTTTATTATTGCAAAGGTTTACGTATTTATGTCATTAGTAGCAACACCTGCAAACTCTTAGTTCATTCCCACTGAGGAAGAGAAAGAAAAAGCGAGATGGGGTAGAGAATGATTTTCTCCTCATGCTCCTTATCAGCAGTGAAGTGTTACGTTCAGCCCACTGAGAGACAGACAGCAAGAATAGAGTCTAATTAAGTCTCTTACTGATCAAAAAGTGTGTGACTGTCTCCAGTGTGAATGACTCACACACATCAACACACACACACTCTCTCTGTCACGTCATCTCTCTCCCTGGCTTTTTTTTCATTTGCATTTTTTAGATGTATGTTGCCTTTATATTTATGCCTAAACCAAGCACTGTATGTGTGCGTCGGTGCGTGTGTGTGTGTGTGTGTGTGAGAGAGAGAGAGCAAAGACTCATACATTTTCTACCTTGTCAGCAATTCCACAATTGGAAGCAAAAAATCCTATTTGTCTGTTGCTCATCAGGGGACAGTATGTGTGTTTGTTTGTGTGTGTGTGTGACACACATTACATCCCTTTCATGTGTGAGTTGGCATGACTGCCATCCGAATGATCAGAGACCGACGTCTGGTGATTGAAGGGGAATGTGACACAAATGGAGCTGACCAGAAATGAAAGAGATTGTACAACATCATTGAAGGCTGCCCTCCAAACATATACGCATAAAAATTTACATACCTTCCAGACATATTTTTTCTTTTTCTGTGCTCTCCCCTGCTGCTCAAGCGTGCACACTCGCAGTATAAAATGTGTTCCCCCCCTCATTATTTATTCAAATTCAAAAATAATGATGCCAGCATATAGGCTGCAAAGTACACACACACACACACACATCATGTGTTGGCCTAGTTCTGATCATGGATATTTGGCTGGTGATGAATGCTGAATTCTTTGTTTACAGAATTAATCCTGTAGGGGGTGTGTGTATTAACATGAGTGTGTCTTTTTTGTGTGTGCATGAGTACGAATGTTTGTTAGATAATTCAGTGATTTAACAGTTGCCAAATAAACAGATGTGCCAGATGTGTCTGTTTACACACACACACACACTTACAAACACAAATACAGTATATATATATATATATATACAGTATATATATATATATATATATATATATACACACACACACATACACACATACAGTATATTTGTGTGTGTGTGTTAATATAGAGATATTATATAATTATAATTCATTATTTATTATTTAAAATGTTTAAAAAAATGTTTATTTAAAATGTATGTAAATGTCTATATAAAGATTGGTATATGTTGCTGGTGCTATGGATCAATACTCAACAACGGATCAATATTGGTTCGGATCAATAACCCCACAGTTCGGATCATTTTACATTTTTTGCGTCATGGAACGGATCAATTTTTAGATCAGCAAAAAAATGTGTGTGTGGAGGGGGGTCTAATGTAACTTTGCTTTTTATTCTTTAAAGCCCACTTTAAGTAAGTAAACATTATTAAAGACAAATGAACAGTCAGTAATAAAATAAGAACAAATGCACAAATTGCAACCATAGATACAATGTAAGTTACAAATAAAGTAAGGTCTTGCAGAAATATTCAGGTACAAAAAAAAATGTAATTATTAAATGTAAAACACTATATTGTTATATTTATAGGCTGATGTCTCTTTAAGACCTCATGAATAGGGTTGGGTGTTGTTTCAATTTTAGCGATTTTTGTTCCGATTCTCCTTATCGAATCTGGTTTTTATGGATTCTTGTTTCCAATATTTTGTGGAGAGAAAAAGGGAAGTATTTAAAGAATAAATATTTCTACCTTTTATTCTTGCCACTTTTTAGCTATAACCAATAAACTGCAAACTTTCACCCCAAATCTTGCCACCGCCCTGTAGCATTCATCCAGTTTTACTTTCTCATCTTCGTACTCATTTTCCCATCATGGCTATAGTGAAAGGAGTCTCTTCAAATAAAGATTTTGTTGATTACATTATTGCTCTAGTAGGCGGCAACAATCAACTTTTATAATTTGTTATAAATGAATTATTCATTCAAGAAGATTCAAGAGATTTATTCAAAAACTGAATCATTTATTAATCATCTACTGGTATTTATTAATGATAGACTAAATTCATCAGTTTTAAAAGTGTTTGAATTAATGATTCAAATGAGTTTTTTTTTTCTCTTTTTATAAAAATAGACTGGATCATGTTATTCTGTGTAGTTTGATGTATGTAACTGTGATCTCCATTTTAAACAAAACAAAAACTATTTTAAACCAAATAGATTCTCAGTTTATCCTGCATTATGCAGGTCTTTAGCTTACTTTCACTCTATGACGTCTGTACAGATAACAGATCAACTGCTATCCATTATACCCCTATAGTCTATGTGTCTGTCCAATAGGCAGACACTGTAACGAAATATTAGAGGGAACATTGTCCTATAAGGACTGTGTGAAACTAAACTTTTGTGATTGAAATATCAAAACAATCTGTGTTGTCTTCTTACACTTATGTATTAATTCTCCTCTTCCATCTGTCATTATATGGTGTCTGTGTATGCTTTTACTTGATGCTTTTGTCAGGTTATGGGGTTCATAATTCATAATATCAGTTAGGAGCATCACTCAGTGTGACGGGACCTTTTCTTTGTATTTGAAAAACCTGTCTCACTGCCCTCTGCCCCCTTTTCTTCTCTTTTCTCTCTGTCTCTCTCTCCTTCTCTCCCTACATTAGTGATTAACCCTCATGCTCAGCAAACAGCTACACACTCCATATGGGTTCAACTCACTCTCCACTACACATTACTTTAATTTAGTTCAGGCTTTATTGAACATTGGCATAATGTCATTTGAAAACTGGAGTAGTTTTTAGCCCAAATAAATAAGAATAATGGAATCTGTTTTAATAAACTGCATGATAAACTCTCTCACACACACACTCACACACACACACACACACACACACACACACACACACACACACACACACACACACTCACGCAACTCATACACACAATAAGAAGAGAAACATTTGTTTTGAGCTTGAGCAGAGCTGACAGTTTTTGAAGGACAAGCTTTTAGCTCTCATATCACTCACTCACACACACGCACATCGGCTAAATGGGGCTGTGAGCCACTGCAGTGTGTGTGTGTGTGTGTGTGTGTGTGTGTGTGTGTGACAGAGTGTTTTCACTTGAGTCGCAGGCCAGAATTAGAAACACTTCAGAAAAGCCCTCCAGAATGAGCACACCCAGATACTTTAGCCTAACAGGATCGAGAAAGATGGGGTGGTGAGGTGACAAAAAGCATTTAGATACACAAGAGTATAGAATACCATTAGAGAGAGAGAGAGAGAGAGAGAGAGAGAGAGAGAGAGAGAGAGAGAGAGAGAGAATGATATATATATATATATATAGAGAGAGAGAGAGAGAGAGAGAGAGAGAGAGAGAGAGAGAGAGATGTAATGAAAGTAAACATATGAATACAGTGTGTCTTTATTTACATTAGAGATTTCACCTTGGCCCTTCTTTCCTGGTATTCATGACGAAGCAGCACATTTTCATGAGCGTCAAAGTGGCCGGAAGTCATTTATTTTCAATGTGAGCCGATGGCGAGCTCCGGTGAGAAGCGGTGTGGCGCGTCTTGGGTGATGTGGGCGTCGAGGAGAGTTGAAGTCAACTAATCGGAATGTAGAAGTCCTCCACTTGAGGTTCTGACCACATTAGTTCCCAAGCAAAATGGAGGAGAGGTTGATCATGTGCATTTGATAAGAAGGCGTGCAACACTATTTATAGGCAACATTTTCGCACTAGAACGCCTGTTTTTCAGTGGGAATGCAATTCATTTGCTCAAAACAACACAGATTTGGCCAATTTCATTAAGGCTACACTTCAACCAGGCCAGGAACTGTAATATAGGCTGCATACAAATTAGTGTTAATTAAAGACCAAGGGTAGCAAACGTCTCCCATATATACTGCATGTTGAAATTACACTAGCACTTAAAGGCACACTATGTAGAAATTGTGTTTTTGTCAAACAGTGACCCCTATAGTCGATAGGAATCCTTGCCCTTTAACTCAATAAAAACAACAGGAAAGGAAAACAAACAAAGCATTTTGTATTGTTTCCAACAGATATTCTATCAAAGCTTGTGGCAACAATAGACTGTACAAAATAACATATCAGCATCAATTTAGCAAATTTAATATCCATTTACAAATTATAATTTCAGATTATGCTGGCTCCATAATGTAACATAAAAATGTCTTAGAAGTTTATTTCCGCGTTGCGAAGTAACTGCAGTATCTTTGATGAGTAGCTTCTTTTAAAACCGGCATTGAACTGTGCCTGATTGACAAAGCAGTCACTTGTGAAATGTGCAGAACAGACGGTTTAGGTCGAACTAAATTGCCGTGGTATTTCCGAATGAATAAACATTAACCACTGGTCTCTTATATAAATGTTGTTCGGAAACCTGTGCAAACATGTAGTTTCCTGACATCCATCGACTGAACAGTATTTTTTTCAACAATTGTCCATGTTGTTGGATGTTGTCTGGGGTTGGGGAAAAGGAAGGAGGTATGGTGGGCAATGCTTGATTTTTCTTAAATTTAATGACTTATCGCCCGGATATGACATCAATAGGCTATTGCTTGGAAATTTCTTTTTGTTATAGTACTAGCTGTATGATATTATGACATAAACAGAATAAAGTTCCTTACCACATGCTGCTATGTCATTCATCTCCATCTAATCATTGTTTTTGTTTTTGCCATTCTGATGATTTTCAGCTTTTACTTTCTGAAAATTGTGTAGTTGTGTATAACAATATCGATATCGAAACACTCCAAACCAGCCTTTATTCTTCGCGAAAGATGGATAAAAAGATGCACATGAAACAAAAACCTTGAAAAAATGATATACGATCCGGCCAAAACACAGAGATGGCGATTGGCACGGGACTAATTTTATCACAGGACCTCGGTGTTCGGCGAAATATAGTAGGTAATTTGCGGGGAAATTTTTACTTTACAAATTACAGACATGGCCGATTCGCACAGGATTAAGATCACAGACAAACACAATTATTACAAATTACTATAGGTCACCAGGTAATACTAATCCCGTGTGAATAGGGCTTTAGTCCTTTCAACACACTCTTAGAAAAAAGGGTTCTAGTGGTGTGAATAAGTGTTTGCCCCCATGCTAAAGTTGCCTAAAAGGAGGAAAATCATCTTTTGGATATTGATCTTAATGCCTTAATTAGAAAAATGAGGAAAACACCAACCTTTAAGGACACAAATTTTCTTTTGAATGAATAATGTATCATAAATAAATAAATGTTTCTCCTTAAAATACAGGGTGCATAAGTCGTGGCACCCCTATGTTAAATTCCCATAGAGTCAGGCAGATTTTTATTTTTAAAAGCCAGTTATTAGATCCATTTCATGGATCCAGGAAAATTATTATGCATCCTGATAAAGTTCCATTGGCCTTTGGAATTAAAATATCCCCACATCATCACACATCTTCCACCACACCTAGAGATTGGCATGGGGTACTTTCCATAAGATCATCTTTCAATGCAAATCAAACCAGCTATTAGGCTAACTAAAAGTAAAACCATGCCAATCTCTAGGTGTGGTGGAAGGTGTGTGATGATGGGGGGATATTTTAATTCCAAAGGCCAAGGGAACTTTATCAGGATGCATATTATCCTGTATCCATGAAATAACTGGCTTTTAAAAATAAAAATCTGCCTGACTCTATGGGAATTTGACATATGGGGGGGGGGCAATGACTTATGCACCCTGTATTTTAAGGAAAAACATTTATTTATTTATGATACATTATTCATTCACAAAGAAAATTTGTGTCCTTAAAGGTTGGAGTTTTCCTCATTTTTCTAATTAAGGCATTAAGATCAACATCCAAAAGATGATTTTTTATTCCTCGTTTTAGGCAACTTTAGCATGGGGGCAAACACTTATTCACACCACTGTGTGTAGCATATATAGGTTCTTTACTCAACTCCAAAGGACATTTTATGCTAAAAAAGGTTCAATTATGACAAAAAAGAACACTTTTGGCACAAAGGTTCTTTAAAGGCTATTATTCATTCATATATTACATTATTCTGCAACATTTTGTAGTTGTTATTAAATTATTGTTTATTAAACAGTTGTAGTAACTTAATATCACATTTTAATCATGCTGATTTTTGGAGGATAAAAACTGAAATGGCACTCTTCGTGTGATATTGGTTACATCTTTTTAACCACCATATTGAATTTTGTGATCATTCACATGCATTGCATTTTAGGGGTTCCAAATACGTAGCGCTTTAGAACCTTTTAAGGTTCTATATAGAACCTTTTCTTCTAAGAGTGCAGTTAAGGGGATTTCCCATGACAGCGCTAGTCAATGCATTTGTAAGTTGTGTCATATTGTTTACTTATTGCGTCTTATTTGTTAATTTATAACATCGTTATAATGTCCCTAGCTTTCACTGAAGCCAACATCACAATCAAATGGACACTTTCTCAGTACCAAATATGGCATGTTATTTATTTAAATGTTTTGTTAACTACATTAGCCATTATAAACATACAGTATAAGAATGTTGTACAATAGAAAAGAAACAAGCAAACAGTTCATTCAAAAGTGCAAGTTATAGATTAATAAGAACAAAGATTGCCCATTTGATATACCTTAAATGAATTATACATCATGTTTAAACATTTTAAATGTACCTGTGCACAGAACAGGACAGACGGAGAGTGATTTGTATAAAAAAAGAGAAGAATATTAAATGAATTTGTTTGGCAAGGTATCTATCCATTTCTTAAACCCCTCCTCCAGCCTGGGTCTCCATGGCGATGATCTTTGTCAGATATGACCCCGAAAAATGTCTAACTTCAGATTTATGTAGAAAGTGTGTGCGTTTGTGTGTGTTTACCTTTTTGGGAGCGCAGAGAAATGCCACCAGCAAGAAGTATTCTTAGCTGACCTGCGCTTGACTTTCATGTTTACGGACTGTGTTTATGTGTGTGTGTGTGTGTGTGTGTCAGCTTTTATTTTAGGCAGTATCAGGACTTTGACACGTTTGTGCAGTTGCTCAGGGCAAGAGCTTTCTCTTGCCGCAGATCTCTGATTCTTCTCAGAAGAATGTGCGTGTGTTTGTGTGTGTGGGAGAGAATCGTTCAGTGCAGGAAGTGACTCTGGCAATAGAGAGAGATGGATGAGGGAACGTCAACTCTTGCTGTGTGTGTGTGTGTGTGTGTGTGTGTGTGTGTGTGTGTGTATGTGACTATTTTAGAGAGAATCAGCACAGGAAGTCTGCAATGATAATCTGAAGATGGATGAATGAATATTATCCACTGTGTGTAGATACAGTTTGTGTGTGTGTGAGAGAGAAAATATGATATGTGTCTACAGGCTGCCTGTAATATTGTACTGTTCCCAGCAGTCAAATCATGGTAATGTTATTGTTGACAATATAGAAGCAAATATTTTTTAAAACCATTCATATTAGCGTGTCTGTGTCATATGCACATGGCACTTGAATTCTAAATTATCACCTTATATTTTGTGCAAATGATGCAATGCAAGAAGATTAATGTGTCGGTTGGCAAACATGAAAGATTAAATGCAAGGTTGGTGCATAATTAAACACAGGAAATTATGCAACTAATAGTGCGGTTAAAGAATAAAGTTTAAAAAGTCAATGCACATAGATCAAAGAAAATATGACAATAAATTATAAATAAATAGCACAGCAATTATTAAACCATGTGTAATAAATACATAAAATAAAGTTTACAAATAAATAAATCTGCCATATGAATAAGGGAAAGCGATCAAAAATGTTAATGCTTTGTTTAAACTCATCAAGAGTGTGATTTCTTTTAACAGACATTGGAGAGCATTGAGTTTTACTACTGACTGCTGGGACACCAGTGTAAGGAGACCAACGAGACCTGTTTGAAACGATCCTCACAGCACAAGCTTATTAGAAATGGATTTAGGTGCAAACCCATTAAGGGATCTGTACACCGGTAACAGAAATTTGAAATCAATCCTAAAATTTACGAGAGGCCAATGAAGGGACTTTAAGACATGCGTAATGTGTGCTTTCATTCTGCTCTCTGTCAGCGCTCGTGCTGCAGCATTAATTTGTAGTCTAGCCGGGCGTTCTCGGGAAGAGCAGACAGGAGAGCATTGCAGCAGTCCAGACATGCATCAATCTCTCAGCATCTGCTCGAGAGAGAAGCGCGTGGACTATGTTTCTTAGCTGATAAAAAGCAGTTTAAGTGGACTGCCTGACGTGGAAAATCCAAATTCGTGCACAACGATACATAGAGGATTTTAACGTGAGACTTAGTATTCAAGAGAGGATTTTCGCATTGTAGACAGTTTCACTCACCGCCCTTTATCCCTGACTAAGAGCCCTTCGATTTTCTCTTTGTTTAGTTTGGGAAAGTTCAGTGACACAGAGTGTTAATACTGTCCATACATTGATCCATCTCTACATTGAGCTGTCGAAACATCAACACATAAACTGATCTTGACTATATGGCTAAAATGACTGGGTGATACAGAGATGCGCAGTTGTGTATCAACAGCAAGAGTATGAAAATCAGTTAGTTTGGCCACCCTGAGTGTCAAATATATAGGCATTTATACCACAAGCTACTGCAAAAAACATCTATTTTCTAACTAAAGTCTGATGCCATAGGAAAACTTGTAGTGTTACCATTAAAATATTAGAATATACCCCATTAGAGTATGAAATATGCTCTTGACAGTTGAATGGGACTTAACCTTCACAGTCCTAGTGGGTGTGGGTGCGTTTTTAAGAGAGGAAATGTTCTCCATTATATACTGCAAAATCTCATTCAGGTTTGGTTCCATTCAGGATGATGTAAAAAAAAACAAAAATTCTTATTATTATTGATGTTAAAAATTTGTTGTGCTGTTAATATTTCTGTGAAATAATTTATTTTTGAAATCTGCTATAGAAAAAATGTATATTCTTTGAATTAGACAAAAAGTCCTCTAGGATGCTGGTTAGATGGTACCTGAAAAAAGAGAGAGAGATTATTTACAGTGTTGACCAATTCCTGACATATACAACTAAAAAAAAGGGTTTTATTACTGTTTATTACTGTTTATTTTCACCTGTTGCTCAGTGATAAAGTAAGAACATCCCTAAACATAAACTGTGTATTCTTGAGCAAAAACCCAGTTAGGAACATAATTGTGTGTACAGGCCTGGGTTCGTGCCCATGTTTGTGTCCCCTCTCTGCAGTTTGTTCTCCTACACTGTAATCATCATAATCATCTGATTACAAAGACTTATTCAGCACTCCCATAAGAACCCTCCCCATCTGTCTGCTTCAAGTGTGCATGTGTGTCTACGTCTCTCATTTGCCTCACGCATTTTCTTAGTGGCCTTTAACCCACTTAACGTGTTACAGTGAGTTCCGTTTTGATCAAAAATGGTAGTAATAGTGTTCGATCGGCTTCCTCTGCTACTTGGCTTGCTTGGCTACGGTCTCAAGAGAGCAGAGCGAGAGAGACCGATAAAGGGAGCTTTCACCATAGCCACTATTAACTAACAGACTATTAATTGTGTTTGCGCGTGCAAAGATGCTGCCTCCAGTCTGCAAAGTCACCGCCGCCTTCAACTGGCACTTGCTCTGGCATGACATCCAATCAGCAGGCAGCCTGCCAGAGACTGACAGGGATTTAACTCGCATAACCCTCCCACATCACTTAGTCATGCCGTGCATTTCCGCATCAGCCAATTAGTGACCCATTATAAAAGCAATACAGAGTATACACACTAACGAGCATTTGATGGTAATATTTAACTTCTATTTCATCAATGTCAGGATGAGAGTGACTTTCTTTCTTTCTCTGTCTGTCTCCCTCTTGTATGCTTCCCATAAAGTCTTTAACCTGTCTGGTCATTTTGCAAGCTCCTTCTATCCTTCTTCATTTCTTCATCTGTCCATTCTCATCCTTCCCACTTTCATTTTTCAGCCATGCTTGTGTTCCTATCCTGCCCCCGTCTTCATCTTCGTTTGACTCTTCTACCCTTATATGGTTCTCTTTCATCCAGTGTTCATCCGTTCCACCTCTCCTTTTCATCTGTCTCCTTTCAGCCGTGCCTTTCCTTTCTCTTTCTCCCTGTCTAACTGCATCTTGTTTTTCAATGGCCCTCCCCTACCTGCGCGCTCCTCTGTTGAACGCTGAATGTTCTTTTAAGGCTCAAAGGTCATGGAAAGGTCATGGCCAGCGTTTAAATTCTGGGAAGTAAAAGCTGAAAGGGAGCCACACTCTCTGGGGAGTGAGAGAGAAAGAGAGATTGTGTCAATGCTAGAGCACTGAATAAGATGTATGCAGGGCAATTCAAGCACGATCTTGTCTGACTCCAATATTAGTTTCCCACTAATCCCTTCTCATGAAGATCTACGGATTCAGTTGGGGTTGGATGCTGTCAGAAAGAAGTGTGTTTAAAATGAACATGTTAACTTCAACATGTTTAATACTGCGCAATTAACACCTTTTTTTTCTTTTCTTTTTGTTGTCTGTGTTCTTGGGTCAGGGTCAAGGAGGTCTGTAACAGTCAGTGAGCGTTTCAGAGTGAAACGTGGCACAGTGTTCTTTTAAATTCGAGCAGATGATGATCCAGTGATTTCAATGGTTTTGAGCAGCATTTACTGTGAACAGAGCGGCTCCAAAACATTAAAATCATTGGATCATCAGCTGCTCGAATTTAAAAGAACACTTTGCCTCATTTCACTCTTAAACATGCAGCGCTTTTCGACATTGAGTAAACAAACTCCATCTCTACATCTGCTCTGAGTTTGTATTGTTTATGACATGCATTTAGCAATTAAACATTTTGCAACCAACTAAACTTATTAAAGGCCTCATGAACTGGCTTTTTCAATTTTATTATATTGTTGTCTGAGGTCAACTGATGACATTTGCTTGGTTTTTGCATTCAAAAACATCAAAATGAATAAGTAATAGGCTATTTTCTGAGCCTAGCTGAAAAACGCTTGGTTTTTATGGGCGTCTCGCACTGAAGACTTGGAAGTAAACGCCCACTGCTGTGAGTCAATAGTAGTTTTGTATATTATAATGAGTTTCAACTCACCCGTCGGTGCACTTGGGGGAAATTGTTTTGAAAACGTCCAATGTTGTATAATGGCAACTGGAACGATTCGCCCATATATGTTCGACCCAGAGTCCGTGTGTTGCACCATTCCTGTCGGATCCAATGTAGACGGCACAGCACCGTTCTTTAATCTTAATCGCTGCACAATATTCTGTATTGCTCGCTAGCTCGATCCGGTTTGTCATCACGAGGTAGGCGGGGCTAAATCGGACACGTTGATCTTCTTCTTCTGCGGGGGTGGTGTTTTATCCTCTTTGACGTCGTAGTTCCCCACTTTGAAAACCGTGTCGTTTGCTGAGCCTGGTGTCAATAAAAGCTTTTATTGGACTAACAAGGTCGTTTTCAGTTCTGAAACTTACAGGATATTCTTATAATATGATGACCTCTTACAGTAGATGTCAAAAGCTCAAGGAAAATTAGATTTCTCAGTTCACCCCTTTAATATTGTTTATTATAATCACAACATTTTTGTCTAAATTGTGGAGCCCTACAGGCAAGCACAACAAACCTAGAGTTTTTTAATCGTTGTCGCAGTTATATATATATATTTTCCCCCAGAATCATGCAGCCATATTTTCTTATAACTTGTAATGTTAGAATCCAAACATTTACTATTCTCATAATAACACATAATTAATTACCAGTGTTACATATACAATTTCAGTTAAATAGTGTCAGTTTAAATGGTGTCATTTATTTTCATTGTTGGTTATCAATTGTTATTAATGACATTATTATTTTCAATATCAGTAGTTTGTTACAGCTCCACAATATTGGATTATCTCTAATGGCAAGAGCTCCAGATGACTGCTATGCATCAATAAACATATTTGTTAGATATCATTTTGTTTTCTTGTATACACTGTCAAAGGAATCAATATAGATTTTCTTGGAGCTAATTCAGAATGTAAGATTGATTCGGTAAACTACAACACAAAAGAAATTTATCCTAATGAATTATTTTAAAGTATTGACTGGTGTACTGTATAGTGAGGTACGTTACTTCCATGATTTAATTGCCTTCATTACCGGGCAGTTGTATAACTCTCTCTTGTTTTGAGCTTGTTTCTTCCCCCCGCCCCTAGTCTTTTACCCTTTTTATCTCCTCTCTTTTCCGCTATCTGAGCATCTATATCTCTTCATCTCACCCTCCATCTATCTTTCGCTCTTCTCTTTCATTTGTCCTCTGAGACCATCTCTCTTTTCTTGGTGGTCGATGAATGTTTGGCTAAAACATGGGGGTGGTTTTGGATAGTGTTTTTGTTTTGTCCTTCATGCCTCTTTAAATGAATTTCTATAGAGCAACCATTTGTACTCAGGCTGTTTCATGTATCGCTTTATAAAAAAAATGCACCAGTGAAATGAAAGTTTAGAGTACATTTGAACTGCTGTTGTTTGTTTTCTGTTTCATCACCTCTGTTCTCTGTGTTTTTTTTCTTTGTGTGTGTAGTGTGCTTTGAGTGAGTTTTTGAGATTTCTGAGTGTGTGTGTGTGATATTGTGAGAGCAGAGATGGATGAGAAGCTGTACCAATCTCTGGCCCGGCCCCACCCCGGCCTGGAGCTCAGTTACTCCAGCTCATCTGATGAAGAGGATGGTACCAACCTTCATCACAAACACTACAGAGAGGCGCACACCCGTCCTGATTACGAGCCTGACCGCAGATTCACCTACAACAGCCACAAAGTCCGCAGGAAACCCTTGGAGCATCCCCAGAATGGTAAGACTGTCTGTCTGTTTGTGTGTGTGTTTGTGTATCAGGGTTGTGTGCCATTCAGAATAGAATACCTTTTAAATTAAATTTAAACTTCAATTTTTAAGTGTAAAGTACAATGAAAATCATTTGAAATTCAAAGAACTTCACATGCACTACTGTTTGGGGTTAATAAGATTTAAAAAAATTTTTTTTTAAGAAGTCTATAAGCTAAACAAAGTTACATTTATGTGATCAAAATACAGCTAGACAGTAATATAATAAAATAGTATTACAATTTAAAATAACTTTTATTTTTTTTTTACATATTTAATTTAAATTTTACTAAAATTTTATTTATTTCTGTCATAGCAAATCTGAACTTTCAGCAGCCATTACTCCAATTTCCAGTGTCACATTATCCATCAGAAATAATTTTAATATGCTTATTTAGTGCTCAAGAAACATATCTTATTATTATCATTGTTGAAAACAATTGTGATGCTTAATATTTAATGGACAAATATTAATTGTATTCATGTTTTTCAGAATTATTTGATGAATAGAAAGTTCAAAAGAACAGCATTTATTTAAAATAGAAATCTTTTGTAACATTATAAATGTATTTACTGTCACTTTTGTATGAATAATAGTCATATTCATTTTTTTTTAAAGATAGTTTGAAAAAGAAAAAGTCTTGTTTAAAATGTATAGTCTATTAAACTAATTGTTTAAAAGAGATAATCACAATAACCAGGGGTGCACATAAACTGTGGTAAAAATAAACCATGCGCAGAAGTGTTTTTGAGTAGCATTTTTTTTGGAGAAAGGGACGTGTAAGATAGCAATCATGATGATAAGTGTGTTCTTTAATTATTAGGGGTCGCAGTCGATCCGTGATCTGCACCGACCAGGCCTCCAGGCGGTGTTGCCAGACGTACGATAATTATCATATTTGTACGATAATTTTGACCTCTGTATGATGTACGATCAATAATGAAAAAAAAAACATAATGTACGATAATTTCAGAATTTTGTGACACTTCAGTGGGAGGTCATTCTAATCATAGTACTTCTATACTCATTGATCTAGCTGTGGATCTACGTCATGTTTGTGAGGAGAAAGTGAAGGTGAGTGAGCATGGCAGGGAGGGAGAGCGTGTGTGCCTTATACACCCCTCAACAATCCAGCCCCCCCCTCCTTCCCAAGCCACAGCTGAGAAAGGAAGCGGATGTGTGTCAGTAAATTCGGTCCGTGCATTCGGTCTTAAAATGACCATAGGCTAATATTCCTATATTCCTGCTGTTGTCTGTGTCATTAATGTTAATTAATAAAATAAAAACGACAGCTTGTAGGATAAGTGTGCCGCGTAAAGTATGGGTACCACGCAGTATGTTCAGGTACTCCCTTGAAAACAGACCAAAAAAAGTTATGTGCACTCTTCACAATAACACCTAAAAATAGAGACTAAATAATGTCTTATTTCGATTTTAGTCGAGATAGAGTTGTTGCAGTATATAGTTTAATTTAAAATGCACAGCAGATTCATTTATATATTATGACCAACTTATATAACAAGTAATGGATGTCAAATGAAATTTCCACAAGGATATGTGCATGTCTGCATGTGTTTGCACAAGAGAGATATATAGACAGCATTAAATGATGGCAAATAATTAATATCCCTCTACATTTAGCTGGACACTGGAGCTGTCATCATAAGCAGCTGACATTGGATGAAAGGCTGCATTATCTAAAGGAGTTCATAGGCAAGCTGTTGTTGTTTTGATAGTTGCTTTAATGATAGTGATTATATGGTATGATTCCTTAGTAAGGAACAGAATTCTTTGAAAACTCACTGTAAATTGAAATGAGCTATCAACAGACACACACACACACACACACACACACCAAACATCAAACACTATTGTCATTAAATAATGATGGGATGTGTGTTTTTACTTTTGAATAATGAATACAATTTAAATTTTTTAATAATATAATTTATTTCACCCATTATTCTTCTGTCTTTGATATTCTAGATTCATGGATTCATTTTTGCTTGTCTGAGTCCCAAGGGTGAAATATTTCCATTAATTAAAGGATTCCCTATAACTAAGACACACACACAGGCAGTGTTACCTTTAATTTTTATTCTTGCTGAGTAGAACTTACTTCGGTCGGACCCTTTGGTCACCTGAACAGAAACATGTAGATTATATGTACAGTAAGTTATTTTTGATTAAAAATCAAAATTATATTAATAAAATGAAAATAATGATTACGTATTCATACATAAATATGTATTATATAAATAATTAAATATGTATGATTTAATTATATATTAATACTTAATAATAAATTATGTTATTCAGATGGCATACATATTAATTTGGTTTTGAAACCAAAAACAAGACAAAAAAATAATAATGCATGACCTCTGTGGGTTTCTTTTTGCATAACACATTATGAACTCAACTTTCCACAAAAGATGTCTCGTATTTAAAAAAAAATGGATATGTGGAAAGTTGAAATGCTGCAAATTAGGGCTTACCCCTATTAGTTGACCAAATTTTAGTCGATGAGAAGAATCCGGTCAACCAAATTTTATTGGTCACAGAAATAAAAATCTCTGTAGGACAGATCATTGACACTGCTGGTAATTATGGTAATCATGTTGGGCAGGCAATCCAAATGTTTGCCCATCATTCATCGATCTGAAACATCTTATCATTTGAAATTTTCAATGGATTTACATGACGACTAGGAAAATCCTTGGTCAGGGCCAGACCTCTAATGTTAGAGCAAGCAACCATTATAGCAGCTGTAATTCAAGGAAACATTATTTTTAATCTATCTTGAGTGCTGAATTTTATTTCTCACCTGTATGGAATAAACATCAGGATAGATTGATAGATGCATACATATCTACATTGGAGGTTGTTGAGCAGGTTACAGTGAGGCTTTTTGTTTCCTCTATGAAATTATTCAAATGCTGCATGCAGAACAAAACACTGTGTTCCAGTTACCACGGAAACAGCTTCACAAATAATGAGAGAGAGAGAGAGAGAGAGAAAGGGGTAAAGAAAGGTCTTTCACCCACTCCTCTTACTCTAGCTTTTTCCATCCAAGTCTGCTTGTGGACAAGTATGTGTGTGTGTGTGTGGGTCAGGCCGAGTAGCAGGGGGTCATGTTCTCAGTGAAGGACGGAGAACTGCATCGTGGGCAATTAGTACTGAGATGATTAGAGCAGGGAGAGCAGTGAGAGGGGTCGCCACAGAGACAGGAGTCAGAGAGGTAGAGGAGAGGATTCTTAAGGACACTTGAGTAAAGAGCTCGCTCATCACACACACACACACAGGTCTGAAAAATCACACTTCTTCAGCACACACACACTCAGTGCTATACACTTCCGGGAAAGCCCATCAAGAGCCCATCACCTTTACTTCAACAAATGAAGAGAAGAGGAGAGATGAGAAGATATGAGGGCAAGAGATGAGTTGAGATGAGAAGCAACAAGACGAGGTTGGAATAAGAAAAGAGATCAAATTAAATAAGAAGAGGCAACATAAGATGAAAAGATATTGGAGAAAGAGACTGTTGCCTGCTATGTAGATATATTTGCTAACAACTCAAAGTTCCCAAAAAGACCAGTCAATGGTAGTCAACATGGCAAACAATAGTTGTTTACATAAAATCTTTTTTTGCACATTTATGTTTTGCTGTCTATTTTTTTTTACAAAGGCTAAATCTAAATGACTAGTTTAAATAACACAACATTGTATTGTATATCTGGAGTGGAAAACAAGATCATTTATTTTGAACCCAGATCTTGCATCCGTTTGTTTTCTCCATGAAATGCGCAGGCAGGAAGGCAGCGAGGTGAAGGGAGTATTTTGAGTAAGCGCGTTTGTGTAGTCATGTCAAAATGGCATATAACAATTAGGACTACTGATGTGAAATTTTATACGGATTCAAAGGGGAAACATGAAAGAAAACATTACAATAACAGATCCTACTTCAGCCTATGTATATTGTAGTTGCTACACGTTAAGCTTTTCTTGTGATTTTGCTGCCTGTCATGTGTACAGGTACTTTTCACAAAAAAGAGGCATGTTCAAACCCAATGTGTAAAGGGGTCGTAATGAACAACAATACGTTGACGTACAGATTTATGTTCGTGAACTAATTTGAAGA
Source organism: Pimephales promelas (assembly GCF_016745375.1). The sequence continues at coordinate 7,545,568 of NW_024121876.1, read as the reverse complement.
ATTCTGTTTATAATTGAGTTTGAACTATGGGTCCCTCACTGCCTATTTATTCAGTTGATCATGATAATTCAGTTGATTGTATGATGATCATAATTCAAGGCAAGCACATTGTATATATTTTTCAGCTGCATTGAGTATGAGATTTGACTGTTTGATTCATATATTAAGTAGACTATTTAAAAGGGGTCCCTCTGCGGGTTTGTTAGACTAGTCGACTAGTCGGTTACAAAAGCTTACTTTTAAACGTTAAAGGGATAGTTCATCCAAATATGAAGACTTGGTCATTACTTACACACCCTCAAGTTGTTCCAAGCCTGTATGAACCCCTCGCCCCTGGTGAACCCGTAGTATTTGTTGAGTACCAGACACGCTCTTGGACAATATCTTTTTCCTAGTAAACAATGCTTTTTGAGCACCAATTCAGCATATTAGAATATTAGATTTCTGAATGATCATGTGACACTGAAGACTGGTATATTGTATGCTGAAAATTCAGCTTTGCCATCACAGGAATTAATTACATTTTTAAATATATTAAGATAGAAAACAGAGATTGTTTTTTTTTAAACAATGGCAGTAAATCTCCTTGAATCTTGAGAGAATGTGGTGTTGTGTGTGTGTGTGTGTGTGTGCATGTGTTTGCTAAAATGAATTGTCAGCGCTGAAGTAAAAGTAAAAATGACAGAGAAAAGTAGTGCTACACACACACACTCAATGTGTTTCTGTGTAGGAGAGTGCATGTGTGTGTATCGGAGTGTGCATATGTGAGTCCATATGTCTCATCTTGGGGGAATTTAAATGGTTTTCACATTCTGAGCATGTTAAAAGCAGAATTCTTTTCTGTTAAATATTTATTTGGGGTTTTATAAGTCATTCTCCATCTCTGAAGAGTGAACTAAATTGTTTCTGAGCCAGGCTCCAGAAATCTCAGCAGTCAGTACACAGCTCCAGTGCTGAACTCTAATCCACTGGCCTGCGGGAGTGTGTGTCCGTTTACTAAAACTTTGATTTGTGAAATAGATTACATTCATTCACTCCTCTCTATTTTATTTTTTTTTCTCCCAGATTTCTCGGATCCTTCCCAGACTGTGTTCCCTGATTTCCAGACAGAGCTTCACGCAGCCAATCAGGAGCTTGCATACCCAGGAGGCGTGTCTGCAAGTGTTCCCTCTGATCCTGAATCCGAGGGCGGCGCTTCTCCCGACCACGCCCTGCGCTTGTGGATGCAGGAAGTGAAGTCCGAGCACAGCTCCTGCCTGTCGAGCCGAGCGAACTCAGTTCTGTCCCTCACCGATACAGAACAAGAGCGCAAGTCTGAGCCAGAGAACGGTACAGGATTATTTTATATTATTAGACATTCTATTATTGTATTTTTTTATAGGTCAACCAGATTGTGGTGTGGTGATAATGATGATGTTCAATAATATTTAATTTTTATGCGTGTGTGCCTGTGTGTGTGTGTGTGGGTTACTCTAAAGTGCCCTCATCAGTGTATGACTTTACAATTTTAATGAGAGCTGCCGCAGTGGGAGATACACATGCAGTTAAACAGACTTCCCAGTTTTGCTGCACACACACACACCACTTTCACTACGATACTCAGTGATGCAATATTTATGTGCCGCACTAATAACTGCTTTGGTGTGTAAACTACACTCCATTATGTCACACATGTACTCACACACTCACATTAAGGTTATGTTATTGTTAAACACACTTGCGTAGGGTTGTATTTGACTGACCCCTGCGGAAGCACTGCAGACCATTGTCTTATGGGGATGATTTGCTATATCTGGCCTTGTAGTGCTTTCTACTCTCCACATAAAGGGCTCCCGCTCTTTTCTCCACACTCCTCCTTCCACGAACATCCTCTTCAACTGTAGTACTTGACTTGGATCTGCTATCTGCTTTTTTTTTGCTTTGCATCTCTCTTCCATGCACATAATGTATGCACTGTCTTATCAAAGTCGCTTTGATAAGAAAGTGCCTGCCGAGAATATAAACTCAAATGTGAGCGGCGACAGTATGATAACACTAAAACAGCATTATATCAATTAGTTAAGTGCTAAATAATTGTCATATCATTGAAAACATGTTTTGAAATGAAAGTGTTTGATGTAGCCTACTGTGCAGATTCACTCTTATTACTCTGTGTATATTTCCCAATGTTAGGAAAGAGTGACTGAAGTTTCTTTTTAACATGGTTTCCTTTTAGTTTGCTTATCTTAGTTTACTTAAAATTTAGTCATGTTTCTGTACAGGAAAAAAAGGATACTGTCCCAGGCAGCTTAATATAATTAGCTTTTTCAATTAAATTGACATATATTTCCTTTAACCTTAAAACACAAACAATGCAAACATAAAACACTTGAAAAATCATTACAAAATTCCTTCATATTAATAGTACATCGGGCTGTATTACACACTGTATTTCAGAGTGTGTATGACTGACTTTCTCCCCTGGAATATAAAAGATATTTTGTAAAATGTGCCAGATTTAGCCAACACTGGCTAATTGTGTAATCCTTGTTACAACTATGCACTGTAATAGTACATTCAGTGATATTAATTAACAACATGTACTTACTATAATTAGGGCTAGTGTTAGAGTGTGATTTAGGGTTAGTTGGACACTGTAAAATAAAGTGTTACCGGAAAGTGATACAGGTTTGGAGTTAAATCAGGCTGAGTAACAGAGTTTTCATTTTTTGGTGAACTATCCCGTTTAACAATTTAAGCTGCACATTTCTGCATGTTGGGTTGTAGGATACGGCCAAAACCGCGTCACATCATGAATACGTTTATTTAGTATATCACAGTATAATTATTTTAGCTGTAAAAAAGGTTGTTACAAATACTATTAATAGCCTAAAAAAAAAAAAAAAAAAAAAATACCAAGCCTATTCTAGGCAGGAAAAACAGGTTTTTAAAATGAGAGAAAAAGAAATGTACAGTAGGACTTGGTTTTGCCCATCGAGAATTGATTGGATCATTAGATCTTTGTGGTTTGCTAATTGCTACGATCTTGGTAGTGACAGGTTGCTGGAAGAAAGGGATTATTTTACAGCTCTTGCGCACAGTACTCTTTCAGTACTTTCTACCAATGTCTACTGGTTTATTATTAAACCAAAAAGGCTGTTATTAAAGGATAGATCAGTATTAGACCAGACCACAAAACTGGGACCAACAAGTTACTGATTTCGCATATAAAGAGGTTATCGATGTGTAACTGCTTTGCAATTGCTAAATTAAATGCAGTGAAAAAAAAATAAACCTTGACTAATGTTAAAAAAGCACAGAAATGCTATGAAATGGCCCCTTAAGAAAGCACCGTCAATTTAAATTATATGAACCATCACAAAACTTTTTTCCGTTGGCCTCAAACAATCTTTTCAGTGAATTATGTTTGGCTTTGGACAGCGAAGTGGACAGCGAACATGCACACTCACACTGAAAGATAGATGTGGTATAATTACCATCTTTGCATCCAGAGAGATCTAATGAATTTCCCCTGATTCAATAGATGCAAATTACAATTAATTACAAAGGCTGGACAGGCGCTTTAAAGCCAGACCAGATTGGTGTGTGCTCAATCAAGTAGGAGAAGGAAACTAACGTCTCAAAATCCTGGGTCAATTCAGAGGTTTCTTAATATCAAGCTTCTCATATTTGACACTGTCAGTGCAATGCACCGTAACCGTTCATACCGAGAGCTCATGAAGCCAATTACACAGTTTCTCATGCAGAGTAGATAACCATGCAAACACAGAATAAAAAAAGGCTCCCCTTCTCTGAAAAATAATAAACGAGAAAACATCCACACAATATTTTTTTTAATATATTCTGCTGGATTTTCTGATTTTCCACTACTACAACTGTCACTTTTTCCCCAAACCGTTTCCCGAGTGGAACACCACAGTAAGACTAATGCTAATATACTATAAGCCCCCGATGGCTTCTCAACAGTCTGCCTGCATTTCATGCCATCCACTCACATTAGTTTGCCTTATAGATTCGAGACGGCTTTTTCAGAGCTCACAGCACCTGTGCTCCCACTCCCTTGAGAATGGCAGCCATCGCAGGTGTTAAAAGAGTCTTTGGCTGTCGGGAGCCACGAGGTCCCTTGTCTCAGTGCAGACTCCCGCCTTTACAGTTCAGCCTGTGTCACAGCTCCGTAGCTGATAAATGCCGCAGTTTGTTCATCTTCAAATGATGGCAGACTGCAGATTGCACAGTCGCAGTAAGTTCATTATCACGCTAAAGGTTTTTAATTTACAGAGTCTTGAAAAGGTAAGATGAGACTACAATGAAAGTCGAAGGTGACGGAATTGAGACCGACACGAGGCGGTGAAAGCAGGGTGTTTGATTATCGGGCAATAATACAATTAATCCAATGAATGTCTGGAGGAATTGAAAAACTATACGTCTGCAGTTCAAATTGAGCATGAGGGAACAGTCGTTCATCGCACTTTTCTGTTTGAGCGTGTGAGTGTGTGTTTCTTGTGAAAGCTCATGTAACAGTCAATCCTCAAAACGACAGTGTGTAAATGCATTGGGCTTTCAGGTCTCAAAGCAGGCACTCTAGTGTCTTACCAACACCGTCATTCCACAACATGTGTGTGTGTGTGTCTGTCAAGTCACTGAACCTCTAAAGCACTCACAGATGTGTGTGTGTGTGTTATATGCAACTTTAATATCAATTATTTTTCACTATACAACACTAACAGAGCACTTGTTCTGCCAGAGTGACTTTACTTTACAGCAACACACATACACACACTTCTCAGCAGAGTGAATGTAAATCTATACGCTGTCCACGTAGTCATGCCCCCCACACCACAGTCACACCTCCCCTCTGTATTGAATTATGACTCTCACTAACTGGTATGAATACAGAAAACACGGAGATAGAAAACAATCACTTTTTTCGTTCTCTCTCTCTTTTCATCTTCTCATTTAATAGCAGTGGAACCAGCCTTCATTTCACATTCAGACAGAAATACGCTTTTATTTGTTCCGTTCTTTAATGTATTTTTTTTTTTATATATTCGATAATTTATTTATTTGTGTTGCTTTATCCTCTGACAGGAAATTGTCAGAGGTACAAATTAGAATAAAATGACCTCTCTTCCTTCCTCCCTCTCTCGCTTCCTCGCACCCTCCCTCTCTCTGCCTCGCAGTAAGATTACTCTATTAATTCTTTATGCTTGTAGGTGGCACAGATTCCGGATCTGAAATGATGGATTTTCACCTATGAATTAATTTCATCTCTGTCATTTAAAGTTCAGCCATCAGAGCTGTCGTACCATCAGGGAAAGGGAGAGAGAGAGAGGGAAGGATGGGTATTTGAGGAGCAAGAGTTTACGGTTGCAAAGAAGATGTGAGGTTTCCTGCTCCTCTGAGAGATGGACGATAAAACTCTCTTTTGATTCTCGGTACGTGCGTGTATTTAAGAGGTAACAGTTGCTGTGTTATTTGGAACGCATTATTTGATGCTTCTAAAACATGAGCAACAGAAATCATAGTCGAGCATGAAAATGGAGAGAATATATTCTCTATAACTTTAAAGAGCCTGAGCGGCCCCATCTGATGCTCGTGACATTATTAATCTATATGCCCTTCAGAGGAACAGGAAATGGATAATTGTTTCCCCCTTTCTGAACATTCTGGGTCACTCACCCCAGAACCACTCATAAAAGCAACAGATGAGATGATGTGGGTTACAAACGACCACAACTGCATGAAATCTTTTTGTGTATACTGGCAAAAATCAAATGCCCATTAATATAATGCTATTAAAGTGCGTTACAACCATATTGATTATAGTTATAATGCATAATAAAGGATAAAAAATTTCCTCAGAGCTTTTTTTTTTATGGGTGGGGGGGTGGTGTTAACTCCAAGCGATGATGAGGCCTGCAGCAGACAATCTAACGCTCCAGATTGGAGAATAATCTCTTGGGCACACAGAGATTTATGAGAGGGCTAAACTCTGAGAACCATTAAAAGGATTTTCGAATAGAACGGATGGTGGCATACTTATAGTTAAGCATCTGGGCTTGTAACACAATTACCAGTGAGTTTAATAAAAAAAAAAGAGCGAGAGAGAGAGAGCGAGAACAGAATTATTTAAAAATGAAAAGTGACTAAAATCTAATTTTCGAGGTAACATTGTTCCTTACGTAAGGCTCATCATATGTGAGCAGATTACCCAGCTTTTCAGTTTGTGACGTTAGGGAGATTTCTGTTTTTTATCACTTAGTTATAGACTTGCCAATTTAATAAAGCAAAAACACTGAATAGATGGTTTAGTGTACAATAATAAAGGTGCAAAGCAGTTTTCTTGTTTACAGACACTTGCACTTTAGGAAAGCCTATTTGTACATGACGGAGGAGACAGCAGCTTTTAGGCGCGACAGCAAACGTGTCTAATCGGATGCCTTTCGAGCTGTCCAAACATGTTACTTTTGCATTTATTTGCTTCGGGGTGCCAGGCCACAGTTAATGCAGTTTCCCTCACATATACATCAAGACTTTATTACCTTCTTGAGGAAAAAAGTGGAATTGTGAAAGTTTGATAGGTGTTTTTCCAGCCTGGAGGGCTGTCTGAGCTCCGCCGAAGCTTTAATGATTAAAAACAGAAGATTGAGTTGAACCTTCAGCGAGTGTGTTTGCAGCACTGCACCTCTTCAGCCCAATAATTGAACACATGTGGTTTCTTGCGGCCCGTCCTCTCTGTTTTAATGATATCTTTCCTAATGACGCCGCCTTTAATCATCCGGCGCGCGTAATGATCTTTTTGAGTGTGCTTGCCGCTCAAACTTTTACACCGAGCGTATTTGCCGTCGAGGCGAGCGTTATTATTGTAGAGGAGATATGCAGCTGTGAACTCTTTTAGAAATAGGGTTTTGGTACCTGTGTAATTTGTGTGATGTTTACACGGCCGACGCTTCTGCTTGAAGTCTCATTTAGTGTCAGTTTTAATGAGGCTTTCACAGTTTTAATCTCGAGTACAGTCTCTGAAACAATCCCTTTTGAACTGCTCTCTTCCACATGCGTGTGGGTGTCTGTGTGCTGAAGGGTGGCACAATGAGACATTTTAAAATTACTCCTGTCATTTCAGGAGGAGGAAATTTAATAAATCGAGATGAGAAAAGGGATGAGATCCCTCTCCCTCTGTCACACATATGTGTGTGTTTTAAGACACGGTTTTAAAAACGGTCTCTTTATTCGCTCACACAATCTGTTTATCTGTGTTTCTCTTTGCATCGTCCCTCTGCTCTGCATTCTGTCCATTTCCATTTAGATGCCGCTTAGTTATCTCTCCCTCTCTTTCTCTTTCTCTTTTTCGATCCTTTCCCCCTCAGCATCTGCCACTGGTACAGTTTGTACTTTTTACATTAGCGTTTTTTTACTCTCCCTGAGGCTCCTTTTCTCTGTCTTTCTGCTTTTCTCTCTCTGCCTTTCTTTCCGTATTGCGATGTGTTTCATTTGGTTTGTTTGTTTTGCCAAAGCTACAATAGTTACAATAAAGGCATTATTGTATATACAAGGCTATGAAAACAGTAGTAAATGTGTGAAAATGAACAAATACAAAAATATACATAATATTAATCTAACAAACAATAACAACTAGAGTAAATCTGAGTTTTACATCTGAATCAAGAATATGAATCAAGATAAAGAGACAGATTATTCACCATAGATGCTGGCAGGCAAAACTGGGAGTGGGAGTCTTAGTTTCATTGTTAGGCAAGTTATCAGCTCTTGAGACCCTTCTCCTCTCTTTCCGTCTCTTCTGTCTTTTCCTTTACTGTGTGCCTTATCTATGTGCATGCAGTTGTCCATTCATATGTGCAAAGTTGCTCGTTGAGATATTTACAGGTCTGTGCAAAAGTCTTTGGCACGTTAGTATTTTCACCAAAAAATGGCCAGTTATTTATATATATTTATTGTAGTGTGTCTGTAAGAAATATGAATCTACATCTCCAAACATTCCTTTTGCCATTAATTGTAATAATCCATTGAGATTTACGTATGCACATGTAGTCTGACAAGAGCCATTGCTCCACACAGAGATCTGATCTCACCATCAACAAATCCATCTGGGATTACATGAAAAATCAGAAAAAAACTGAGACTAAGTCCAAAAGAACTGGGGAAACATCTCCAAAACACTTACTTTATACTGCCCTATCTATCTATCTATCTATCTATCTATCTATCTATCTATCTATCTATCTATCTATCTATCTATCTATCTATCTATCTATCTATCTATCTATCTATCTATCTATCTATCTATCTATCTGTCTGTCTGTCTGTCTGTCTGTCTGTCTGTCTGTCTGTCTGTCTGTCTGTCTGTCTGTCTGTCTGTCTGTCTGTGTGTGTGTATGCAGAGGCGGATTGTTTGTTCATTTTTTACCTTGATATACAATAATTATCAATTCCAGTTAATAGAGTTTACATTAAAATACTTATATACATACATATATATATATATATATATATATATATATATATATATATATATATATATACAAGATGAAGAGTCAACCTCACATTAGATGTAGCAGCATGATTTTTTTATGTAAGTTAATCAAATTTTAGATAAATTATACACAAGGAGCAGCAGGAAGTTCTAGTTTTGGAAGTTCTAATGGAAGTTCTAGTTCTCTTCCATTATAATCACTAAAGCTGTCACTCACTGTAGGTTTACACAAATCCACATTACACTGACTGTTTGAGTCCTGTATTTCAGTATGAGCTCACTGACCATCCAAGAAAACCAGGATAAAGCCCTCAGAATTGCAGTGTAACACAAACAAGACTTGGCTATGATTGAGTGAAAACATAGAGCTTATAAAGGCAAACACAAACAAGTTAATCACACACAGGTGGAATTAATCAGACCATAATGAGTCCAGGTAATGGGTTATGGGAAATGCAGTTCATTGTGGGAAAGCCAATGAGATGGGAGGGGTGCCATTTACTTTACAAGTAAATATGAAGATACAGATTCATGAAGATACAACTTCCAGTAATTCGCACCTTGATAGGATGCAAATATTTCTACCCATTATCGCTTGAGTGTATAATGCGCTGTTACTTTTAGTCAAAAAAAGAAAAGAAAAATACTGCAATTGTCTGGTGTTTTTGTTTGTTTGTTTGTTTTATTTGTTGAGGCATTCTGCATCCCTTCATCACACTTCTCAGCACACAGTGGACAGATTGCTTTTAATCAATGCAATAATCGTGTAAAGAAGATGAACACTATCTTTGCCTGAATTCTGATTGGGTGGGCTCAGCCCACCTCTGCCCAAGCACAACTTTTGGCCCAGACGTATTTGTCGCGTTGCAACAACACTGTCTGCTTTCATGGCCACTAGTTCTTTGATGTCAGTGTGTCACAGGCTTTAGAGTGATTTAAGCACCTCTGATTCACTGCTGCTTTCAAGAGCACAACAGACATGTCTAAAATTAGTTGCAATGCTTAATTGCAAAAATCACATAAATGAAACATTTTGACACAACAGGAGTAGACTTGAATGGAATTCTGCAATTTACACTTCACGAAAGTCTTAATTGCAGTCTCAGTGATGTTTTTGGATTAATTGTGAAGCTCTTTGATTTAAAGGAAGAAAAGGTTTACCATCATTAAAGTTGTGAATTCTGCAGGTTGCAGGGTTTCTAAAGAGAAGCTTCCTATGCTATACTTATTTCTCGGATTTGGCTGTGTCATCCCACTTCTGCTGCCTGTCCAAACATGTGGGGGTTGGATTTTATATATAGCGCCATACAGTGCTGGTCTAGTTCATCAATTCAGTACAATAACAAAATAAATCCAATCAAATCCCTGCTACTAAGTGAATTGGAATTTGGGGATTTAAACTCCGGCCACTATGATTTCATTGATTAAAACCTTTTGACGAACTAAACATTTCAAACTGTTGATTTTCAGTGTAAGAAAAGTACATTGAAATATGCAGTGTATAATTAGATAATAAAGCAAGCAATAGTCTGTATTTTATACAGTATATTGAAGAATTATATGCCCCGATTTGTGTTAGGCTAACATGGAGCTGTTTTTAGTCCCTGTTCATTTCTGTGTGTGCTTGAGAGTTTATACATTTGTTTTCTAAAGCGTAATGCATCTCTCCTGTGTAATGGTCTGTGTCGAATTCCCCTCACAAAACTCTTGAAAGACAGAAGCTTATCCTCATTCCCTTTCCCTCTTCATCTCTCTTCAAACATACTTTCATTTCCTAACTTTCCATACTTTCATTATCATTACACAGTAGTTTTTTTTCTTTCTTTTTTTATACTCTTAAAATGATACAAACAAAAATAAAGACTAATCTAAACTTTATAAAGACGCCATTATTTACTCGCCCTCATGTTGTTCCAAACGTATACGTTTATTTCAAAGGAACACAAATGAAGTATAAAACAAGTATTAAACAAGTATGATTAATAGAGAATGAGGAGTTGCGTCACAATCTTTTCACGCTGCATTCTGGGAAGGTACCGCCATATTAGGTGGTTACGCTATCTGTATCTGTCTGACCGAGAGAGATAGCAAAAGAGAGAGTGCGCAGCTTAGTATTTGTTTACATTTTAGCGAAACGCCGCAGTTTCTTGGGATATATGGAGATTAGGAGGAAACAAAAGGAAAAGGGCTCTATCGGGAGACTAAATAACAGCAAAGCAGCGTGAATTTAATTTGATGCGGACACCAAAATGTTGACGTCTCGTCTTTGACCCATATGTGCACCCCTCGAAAGCCTACAGCTCAACAACATCAACAAAACTACACAATCTAAGAGAACTTTGAAATGTTTTCGAAAGTTATGTCCTTTCTTCGTACAGCAGCCACCCAAGCCATCCTTCTCCTGGATGATCCTTCGCATCATCCAGGCGTAGCGAAATATAGAGATGATGTCACTCAACAAAGCACTGTTTCCAAGCACTGTTTACAACTAGTTACCACCTAAGATGGCGGCAGCGTGTAACTTATGTCAGCTGTGACATTACCTTCTCATTCTCCATTAATTAATTAATTCATTATTCATTTTCTATTTTTGGCCAAGTGCATCCTGATTTTTCGATTTCAGCTCATAATTCATTTCAGGGCATGCTATTCATTTGCTTGACTAACACGGTGACCATTCACTATTATTGTATGGAAAATAGCAGCTTGAACATTCTGCTCTAAATGTTATATTTTGTGTTATGCAAAAGAGATTTCATTTTTGGATGCATTATCCCTTTTACAAAAATATCACTGGCAAGTTTTAAAATTCAGCAGTCGTCTCTTTAGCTATTCTAGTTCCCCCCCCCCCCCCTCTTTATCAGTCAGAACATCTTTCTTCTCTCCTTTAGCCTTTCCTTTCTGGCTCCGTCTGTCACCGAACTTGGAAGGGACATTTGATGGAGAAAATCTTTCCTTTCACAGAAAGAGAGAGAGACTGAACACGTGTCCCCATTGTTTTGATCACAGAAAACACGCTCGGTGTCTGCTCCGTACAGCTGACACTTGAAGGAGGGAGGGAGAGAGATGCACCATGGCCCAGATTTTACTCTGGCTTCCTTCCATAGCAGATGCTTGGCAAGGTGGTCCATTCTGGAACACACGCAGGCACACCCACTCGTGTGTGTGTGTGTGTGTATGTGTCAAACTAACTCCAGCAACACTTTCCTAAAGGCTTTTCTTATCTCATGAAGTGTGTTTTAATATCATTGCACCGTGGTCTGGAGGATAATCAGCATGAAACATTAGCACATGTGGCCAGAGGGTGTTATGTGGCATGTAACGGAGCATCCCCTAATGGAGCTATTATTCTAAATATCAGCATCATCCCTGCTGCTTCTTTCCTCTTTCTGTCTTTCTCGCCATTTTTAATGATGCAACAGGAGATATCAGAGATTCTGCTAATGGTATTCTAGCGTTCCCAGCTCAAGTAAAAGAACCAGTGAGTATGATCACACTTCCTTGGTTTTAAATCACACTTGATTTAAATTTGCTTCAAGGTTTTGTGAGAGTTCAACTTTTGACCCAAAGTGCCTTATAAATAAATATGACTCGACGTGACTTTAGGTCATTATTGGCAGTGTGTGTGCGTGCATATATGAGGAAGCTTAATTATGTCAGACACTGCTATGGTAGGGATATGCCAATACTTCCAGGCTCTGAAGGTTGAGTGTGTAACAAGCTGCTAATGTGGTAGATGATCCTAACATCTACACACCTGCCACATCAGAAGTAAACTTTAGGCCTGTCATTGAAATAGATGGCAACTTTCAAAAAATATTAAAATACATAAATAATATAATAATAAAAAGTAATATATTTTTGCATGTAGTAAAATATGTTTTCTGCTCTGGACCAACAAATTTATGCTACTTTATGATGGAACAGTCTGTGTTTAAAAAAAAAAAAAAATCACCTCAGTAATGCAGTCTAAAGGCTAATGCTAATTGACACTGTACCAACAGTCCCCAGATTACAGGATGTCTTCTCAAACATTCCAAGACCTAACAAACATATTCAATAACCGAAAACAAGCCCCAACCAACGGCAACAGATGCCGATATTGCAGAACGACACGAAATACTAGGCTTATACTACGTATTGTGGTGATTCACTTGTTGAGCATTTATGATGATTAAATTCCACGGTACGAATACTGAAAATTACTACATTTTTGTTAAATATCCCCACTGGATTTGATTAATAAATAAATTAACCACAAAAGGGTCTCTGTATTTTACTGGTAAACGATTGCTCTGCTAGGGACTTTTGTCTGTGTGCGCATTCCCATCAGTTCCAATCAGCCCTGCAGGATTGATTCTGATCAGGCTTTAGAAATCACAATAAATTATATAATACAATTTGTAATATCAAATTGAATAAATGCTTTAATGACATTAAAAAGAATTAAGAGCTTTCAACAGTTTAATTAATCACATGCATTAGTGCGTTACATTGGCAGTCCGGATAAACATAGAGTCATTCTCCAAAAAGAAACCGTCAACGGTTCTCCATTTTCACAGTCTCTAGTTTTTCTTTCCAAAATCATAGTGCTCTCACTACAGCTTGCTTCCCAATAAGAAGTTGCTGTGTTGGATATTGTGATAGGCACATTGTGTGGGCTAACCAGTGATTCATTTTTCAAAAATAGATTTTTTTTTTCCTTAATTGATGCCAAATTCATGTTCTGATAACAGACAGCTGAGGGCACGTCCTCCTGTGGAACTTGCCTGCAGCACAAACGTGAACTTGTTACTAGGAGGGAGAGGTGCCCCCCCCGCAAGGACAGATGCCACACATAAAACCTCTGAGGCACATAACAGGGCACAGCATGCCACTCAACAGTAAAAAAAAACTGTATATGAATATTTAGCATCTGATGTGTAGAAGGCAGAAAAAATAAGAAAAATCGTAAAAAAAAAAAAAAGGATGAAAGGGGACTCAGAAAGCCCAGCACACAGCTCTCCCACACATGCCAGACTTGAACACACCCACTCCCAGCATGCAACAGAAATACAGCAATAGGGAAAAGAGAGTCATTATATATTCATGTTTAAATCCCTTCCCAAGGCTTGTTAATCCTATTGTGTTAATTGATTGATAGTTTGATTAATGAATGTCAGGGGTAAGTACGTTGTGCCAGAGAGAAACAATCTCACAGTGTGTCAGTTTTTTTTTTTTTTTTACTTTTGTAAGTATGTGAATGGTAGTTATTTATTTATTTATTTAGATGAATATATATGGAAAAAATATTTTTTGACGAACAAATTTTTTAATAGGCCTAGATATAGAAGTGTGTGTATGTGTGCATACCATAGACTGTAAAAAAGATGGACGACGCCCCTTCGCTCTTTTCCATCGGAGAGAACTGAAGCTGCCAATGTCTCAATATATCCCGAGTCTGCACACTTGCGTTTTCGGGACCAGACATGCGAAGTCGTTAGCAGGAAGTAAAGCCGCAAAATCTCTCTCTCGCTGAATCAATGGCAAGCACACTGACACGCCTCGAACTTTTCTTAAGTGGCCTCTGTCTGCTCCTCTCCAATGGTGTCTGCTGATTGCAATACCTCGTTAAAATGAGGTAAATACAACTACTAACCACATAGTCAACATTATGAAAAAAAAGTATGTTGGTGCTTCAGTGATTACTTTGCACAGCTGTCAATCATGATGTCACAGCACCGTTTTTATAGCATCAAAGAGCTAACTAAAAACAAACTATTTAAAAAAATTGTATAAACTTATTTTAAAAACAATTACGTCAACATGATAGAAACTAGTAAATGACAGACACTATCTTTGGAAAAAGGATATGTGAAGTGTAATTTAATTGTTTAATTGGTCTCACGTCGCGTTGAATAACATGCAGAGCCGTGACCTATATTATGACCTATACTAGGACCAGTCACTGGGGGGCGATTGAGACGTTTTTTGGTTTCACTTTTAAGGGCTTGTGCGGCACAATTGGTGCATACGTATATATATATATATATATATATATATATATACAGTGTTGTGCAAGTTACTTCCAAACTGTAATACATTAGGTATTACTTGTTACTGTTATTTAAAAGTAATTCATTACCTTACAATATTACTGTCTCAGAATTGTAATGCGTTACATTACTCATGTATTACTTTTGAGTTACTTTCACCAAACTAACTAAGTAGAACAACTTTGGGGCTGTAATGATATGCAATATGAAACCGAAATCGCGATTCGCCACACGACTCCGATCCACGAACAGAATCGCGACACACCTCTTCCAACTCCAGCGTTATTCTCCTTACTGTCCAGATCCAATGCTGCCTTATCTTTAAATTAGGCTATTAGTATTATTTGAAGTTAACATGATAAAATACGTAGACCTACCACAAAACTAGTTAAGGAGCATTATGGACATGAAATTTGCAGTCAAAACTTGAAATAAAAATTCTTAGAAAATACATGTATTGAAACGTCTACTTCCTCAAAGGACTCCAGACATTAGACAAATATCAGTCTATGTTTTATTTTTAATATTAGGGAAAAGACGCACATTCATGCGTAACAAAAAAAAAAATAGGAGGCAAAATATATTTTTTGTAATTATGTTAATTACATGGCGCAAATCGGATGAGGAAAGGTTGGCTCATAGAACTTAAAATATTCATTTTATTTTAGTTTTCGTGTTTGTTTATGAGGAAAAAACAATGTTACAGACGCGACCGCTCTGAAGTGGCACTAAAAGACTGCTTTAAAACTTTCACATAGTCTGTTGCCTTTAAGAAGTAAAAGCAGACAATACACTGTAATACAACTGTAATACAAGCCTCACTGAACATGTAACGAGTAAAATATTACTGAAAATTGATTAGTAATGCCTTACACTACTGCGTTACAGCAAAAAGTAATATGTTACTGTAATGTATTACTTTTGTAATGCGTTACTCCTAACACTGTATATATATATATATATATATATATATATATATATATATATTGTGTGTGTGTGTGCGCATACGTTTATGTGCGTTTTGTATTTGTGATAATGGGACTTATTGTTTGCCTTTGTTTTGCATGTTAATGTATATCCTCAGAATGGACTGTGCAGCCTGCAAAAAATATTTCCTAAAAAAAACCCAAAGTGCAACAATTAGAAATTTCATATTTCATTTAATTTCATATTTCACTGATTCATTTTTTTTGTCAGTTGCACTTCACATCGTACATTTTATTAATTTTGTATTACTTTAATTATGTTTTGTTATAATAATAATAATATCCATTCCATTCAATTAGTAGTAAACCAGTTTATTTGTGTAGGTTATTAGTATATGAATAAATATTATTAAAATAAATCATTATTTATTATCAATCATTTAGGATTATTTTTGAAATGTTTAATGCCAAATTTTAAATATAAAGTGTGCCTCTGTGTGTGTGTGCACGCATGTGTGTAAAAACTGGAAAATGGCAGGTAGGGGGTTGCACTTCACATCATAATTTAAGTCTGACTATGAAAGGCCAAGTGCATTATTTAGCTCGCACTATACAGCTATTAATACGGTTTAACACTCTCAGACATGACTGTGTGTGTGTGTTTCTTTACCTATGTCTTTCTTGCTTGTTGATTAATGAGGAAGGAATAAATGTCATAATTTCACAACAGTTGTGCCATCGTGTGTGTGTTTTGACAGTTTTGTCAGGTAATATGAAAGGAAACAGCGTAGCTTGGGTTTTAAAAAGCCGATTTGAAGGATGGTGTTCGGATGGATTAGCTAAAAATACTACCTACATACTTTCCTGTTAAACAACAAACTAGAATCTTTTCCGGGTCTCAACAAGCTTAAGTGACTCATCCTCAGAGCTCATGAACTTAGTTGCATCGTAATGTTTTAAATATATGCAAGGCGCACTCAGACTTAAACATGCATTATTATTCGCTTTATTTTTTGTTTTTATAGACCATTTCACAAGATGTAAACAACACTGGTCCAGAAACACTTCCTGATTCAGTTTCTAACTGTTTTCTTTATTTCACATGTAAAGAAAACATCTTAAAGATGTTTGTTTAACTTTTTGATTCAGTTTTATATGTTCTGTTGGTTGTATTTTATCCCAGCTTTTATGTAGTGTTAAAAAACTGAAACAGGAAGTGCTTCTGGACCAGTGTTGTTTACATCTTGCAAAATGGTCTATAACTCGCCCAAAAGAAAGTAATCTTTGCAGGGACCAGTTTCCTTTAGAACCAATTTAGTCAGTCACCGAAGATGCAGATGTGTTATCTTGAGTTATTACAAAGTGATTTGATGTTATTTCTTTTTTTTTTTTAAGTGCATTTTTGCCATTTAACATGATGCATTCCTTTTAAACCATTAAAGGGCATTAATGTCACAAGGAAATCACACGAAATAACCAGACCTACTCTTTCACTCACACTGTACCTTCTGTCAATTTTAGTAAAAAGGTTATTTGACAAATCTTGATTGTCTAAATGTTCTCTCCTGAGGTTCAACCATGCACGTGTGTAAGTCTGTGTACGTCAGCGCCCGTCCTATCTCAGTTAGAGCAGGGTCTTTATAATACATGTCATTTTCCTATCACCTCATTAAATGTCCTGTCATCAAAGTGTGTCACTTTACCTGCCGTTACCTCACACACACACACACACACACACACACCTATGCACATATTTCTCTCCAATACTCCTCTGGGTCATCCTGTTGGATGTCATTGTGATAAGGTGTTTTGACACTGCAGTAGACCTGATGCATATGTATGTCGCACAACTGACAGCTCAGAGTCGTTTACGGCTGTCGGCTTAATTTCCTGGCGCTAACGGTGCTCTTATGGAGAATCAGTCGCATTGAGATTTCCTTGAGGTCACGTTTGCGAGTTACCACCAAGCAGCTGTTTTATAATCACCATGAAATAAACAACATTTAGGATAAGCTACATTAACCCAGAAAAATGTTACCTCGGTAACGAGATGTAGGTCTCCGAGGTAACCATGCATGTGTTATGAATCGGTGGGCAATCGCGTGCAACAAGTGCGGGTATCCTTTATATGTATGTTCGCATCTGTTTGTCTCTCAAAGGGTGTGACGAGAAGAGAAGAGAAATTAATCACCTCAGCCATTCTTCCCCTTTTTCTGTCCTCTCTCACACACTCAACATTCTGTCCTTCAGCAGGGAGTGGGGGGGTGGGGGGTGGGGGTGTATGGTATCACCTGCCCTGGAGCATTATGGGAAACACGGGGGTGGGGGGGTGGAAGTGGAGGAGGTTGAAATGGTTTGTTTGGAATACTTAATATGACTGCGGGACAATGCGCAAACACACACACACACACACACACACACACACACACACACACACACACTTTCAAGCAGATGTGTAAATAGCTTTAAAATTGATCTGCGTGTTCCCACATACATTTTTCACTTCTCATTTTTCATCCCTTTGGGTGTTTGTGTCTGTCCACGTGTGCATGTGTGTTTGTGTTTGATTGATGCCTCCCGAGGTTGGTGAGTTAGTCATGCAACTAATTAATGGATTAGCTTGTGGACTGAAGGCCGGCCTGGTGTATACACACACGCACGCATATACAAAGATGAGAGAAATGCTGTTAGAAAATGCTGAATTTGATGAGAAAGGAAGGGACAGAGAAGGAAGACATAGGGCCAGCGAGTATAACAAGCTCTTGTACCATCAAGATTTCTTTTCCGGAGATGTTTAAAGTTCTACATATGGCAGGAAAGCAAATAACTGGCAGGAGATTTACTGTACGGCCGTTTGCGCATGTGTGCGCGCATGTGATAAAGTCTGTTGTAAATAGACTGTGTCGTATCTGATAAGCTCAATGAATAGAGGGCTATAAAACAGAGCAATGAATCTAGCCAGAAATTTATAGACAGACACATACACACACATTGTCCCTCTTTCATCCCCCCCTTTTATTTATTTTAGCTTATTTACTCTCTTGCGCTCTGGATCGTTTTTCAATGAGGGATCTGCCTATAATTGGAGCGCACGTGCTTTTTGGATAAGGCAAGGGCAAACAACTGCAACCGTAAAGAAAGGAAATGGAGAAAAGAATGCAGGGGCAAACAGATACGAGGTGAGAGAATAAAAGAGGGCTGATGTAAATAAAACAGTAGCGATGTCCAGTTGTAAAGTTTTATTGTGGGAGAGTTTGGACAGCAAAGGGCCCTCCAGGGGCCTCCTGTTTCAGGGGCCAGTTGTTAGACCTCAGAGGAGCATGAAAGCAGATGAAACTTAAGCTCTAAAAGAAGAGCAGAGAGTATGATGCAATAGGCAGGTGGGTAGGCGACACATCAGCACGTATAAAACTGAGGCAGACCTTATCTCTGAGGTACCGTGGCGGCAGTGGGGGAACATCCGTAAGGTTTCACGGCATGAGTCACGGCAGCGACGGTAGAGTCAAAGACTATCGCGGAGGCATCAGCGCATGAGTCACAGCAGCTGCAGCAGATGTGGCACCGAAACCCATTGCGGAGGCTCTGCGCGTGGATTCACGGCAGATGTTTCTTTGTTTAGCAGTTTTCTTCAAGTTGTTAATATACCACAGCCACAAGTGTGAACATTTTGGGGCTCATGCAGATCGACTGTGTCAATCAATCTGAAAATAATTAAACAAAAACATTTGCACCTAATTAAAAAAAAATGAAAAAAATCCCCCTCAAAGTGCTATATTTGGAGGGCGCGGCATGTGTTTGTTTGTGTGTTTTATGATGTGTGAACAAGACCAGCTGGTAAGGGTAAGTAAAGATGAAAACTCAGTCAAAGCCAGCGGTGCGCCCTTGAAATGGGTCCCTGTTGAGCCTTACTGAGAGGAAGAGTGAATTGAATTTTGCATGCACGACACTTTGTGCTCAGAATGATAAATTATTTATCTTTTTGACTTCTTTTTTTAATTTACACTTTTTTGGGGCAATTTCAAAAACGATTAATAATCAATAACAATCAATAACAATAAAAGTTAATGAAAGGGATATATCACCCCAAAATTTCATTTGTCAACTCTTACTTACCTAGCCTGGCTGCGCCCGCCTACGCACTTCCGCTCAATTTCATTTTCCTTCAATACTACTTCTATGTACAAATGAAATGTACTAGAGTCTGGTTGAACCAGGCTATTACTTACCCTCATGTCATTCCAAAACCACATTTATTTTTTCTGTTAAACACAAAAAGAGATTTTTTTAAAGAACTGTGCTGGTTTTACTAAATTCACTTCATTTGATGGCACAAGGTTGTGTAAATGATGACAAATTTTTCAATTCAAGGGTGAACTGTTTTTTAAAGGCTTGAACCCCCAAACGTTTATCAAAAATCAAAACTATATATATATATATATATATACTGTGTGTGTGTATATATATATATAGTGTATATATATATTTTACTAGAATTTTTTTATAGCTTATCACATTGCAATTTTCAAAACATGATGTTTTCACAAGCTTCAGTAACCAGAACAATTATAATTTATTATTAGAGTCAGTATTTTTAACCGACACCAAATCGGCTGAGAAGAGTAGTGATAGGCTGCTCGAACTGTTTCCATTATGATTAGTCTGGGATAATATATTGACAAGTTCTGCAAATATTTATCGCTTCGCTGCAGATTTTAATACGAGTATATCACTAAAATAGTGATAAAGCTATTTGGCAAGTTCCCCAAAATGCAATTTGAATTGTGTGACACAAACCTTAATATTTGACATTTATTTTTTTTATTTATTTAAAAAGATTAACCCCACCGAAAGTCATTGTATGCATATTGCATTTCAAGGATGAGATATTTTCCTTGTATTTTTATAGTACACAAAAAAATGAAAGCTCTGCTTTCAGAAGGGGATTGTGGCGGCGTTAAAATATTCTGAATTTAAATGTGAAAGTCATGTAACATATTACTTAAAAATATTCGGCTGAGTCTTGGGAATACAGTAGGCCATTGATTCGAGTTTTAAATGGGGGTGTAATTTCAAGCGCACAATCCGTCTTGTGGCGTGTAAAGTGAAACGAGGGATGTTTGTCAGAATTTTCCTTGGATCTATTGACCATGTGTCATAATAGGGTGTCTTCTCTGACAGATGAAGTTTTGAGGATGTGAAGATGGTGGTGGTGGGGGGTGTCATGTATCCGAGGAGACGGCTGTGGGTGAGATGGAACTGTAAATTTCCATAAGTGAAACAGATTGATTTTCTTAAAGTAATTTTGTAGTAAGAGGGATATTTAATAACGGTTTTATGGCTATAAGGTTTCCACCATCTCTCGCGTGTGCACACACATTACCAAGCATTATTTTTTGATAAGTTGATCCTCTGTTGGTTTTTGTATCTGTACTGAGAGAGCAATGCATAATAAGAGCATGAAGGAAAGGATTAGACAGTTCAAGAGAAAGGTACAGAGCGCTTATAGAGCGATGATGAATTAGATAGCTATGTATTCTGCCGTCTTCAGTGCAATCAGTGTCACACACGTATTTTGTTTCCATGCTTGCCTCTTTCAGTCAAAGGTTTCTGCACTGGATTATGAGGGCCAAGCTCTGTTGCCATGGAGACCAGCCAGGTTAATGGTCCTTTGCTGTGCGCGTTCATGAGCGTGTGTGTGTGTGTTTGATCTCATGTGTTAGTGCTTATGTGTGTTTGTGGGATGTGAATGCTGTGTATTCTCTCTGTGTGTGTGTGTGTGTGTGTGCAGCAGTTTTACTGTTGCTGTGTACGTGATAATGCTTCTCAAAAGATTGGTTTGAAGAAATAGCTAGAACACTAACACACAAGTACACACACATCAGTACTGCACCTCTGCAAGACTGATTTTTGTCTCAGTATTTCTCATTCTTGTAAAGTTAAATATAAGATGTGTATGATTTTTGTATTGTAATTAGAAATGCATTATATATTGTTACCTTATTGCTTATTTATACATTTAAAAAAAATTAGTGATATCAGTTGGTTATAAATCACGAAAAACACACAACCCATTTAAAAAAAAAAACACTTTCCCAAAAATTGGATATGCTTTAAGATCTCTTTCCTTTCAGGAGTGCTTGTCGGATTGACTAACATAAAGCAATTTTGTGGATGCAATGATAACAGAGACAGCTGTATGCATTCATGCATAAAAATAAACAATTTAAGTTAATTATTTGGGAGGGAGGGAGTTTACTAAATCTTTACCAACAATAGTGTGAAATGCATAACCAATAAATAATTAGCCACAGGGTTTGTCCTAAATAATGCCATTTAGTTTAGATCTGCTTGTAAAATATGATTCCTGTTTTAATCTCAGGACTACAGATGTTCACAGTATGTGCATTAATATTCATACAAAGTACTGTGGACTTTATCAAAATCTGTTTCAGACCACACACTCAATTCTTGTACTTTGCGGTCTTGTAACCAATTTATCATTCCATTGGCTTTTCTCTCTAAGCGCTGCTGTCTAAAAGGAACATTATTATTTTTTTTTTATTTCATATCTATTATGAAGAGGACTTATATTGTCTAATTTAAACTGTATTTTTTTTTTTTCATTCAGCCATTCAACTTCCATACTCCAAATTCATATTTCACATATAAAACTATGAACATTCTTTTTTTGTAATTAGTTCATGTGAAATAATATATTTGAATAATATTGACCATTGGTAGATAGATGCATAAATGAATATATGGATAGATATGCTTAAATGGATAGATGGATGAACGGGTGCTGGTGTATCAGAGGTAAATGCCTCTGTTTTTTATTCGCCACTGGATCGATGAAGGATGGTGGTTTTATTACATTATATTCAGAGGTTTATTCCCATTCAAACCATTGTGCATTTACACTGTCTAAAACATCATACACTCTCATAGATCAGAGACAGTCTAATTTAATCAGAAAATCCAATCTAAATCAATGCTGTTCACTCTCAAGTCCACAGCTAAGTGAAATACAATGTATTTCTAAGTGCATTATATATTGGAGAAGTGATTTCAAGAGGAGAGAGGTGTTTCAGGTTGAACCTATATCCAGTACAAACATGTGGTGTGTGTGTGTGTGTCCTAATTTTCAACCACTATTCTAATTTTTTTATTTATTTTTTATTTTTTTGTGATCAACTCTTTGTCTTTAGAAGAAAAATAAAATCCACTCAAACAAACAGACAGGGAAGGGGGAGAAACAGACATATTATCAAAATAAAAATAAATAAATCTTTATATAGCCTTTCCCTTATATAATCCAATATTTTGGAAGAAAAACATTGCCATGCATCAATGTTACTAGGTTTAGCCTTGTTAATTCGTGCTGTTGTACATTCACAATTCAATTTTGTGGAGGCTATGAATCTAATATGTTTTTGCACACATGTGCGGAGTAAACCAAATCTGTGTTATTGTCTTTTTTTGCTGGTGTAAACCCAGCAAACAACATTCTTTTTTGCATTGAACTTATACAGGAGTCAGAATCGTCATTGAGAAGACATAAACCTGATTAGACATGTAATCAGTTTGTAGAAAGGAGGACATAGCCAAGTTTACATTATCCCATATGTTGACAACAATTGGACACTCCCAAAATAAAGGAGATTTTAGCTGATTTTGGCACGATCCGTTTGTCGTAGGGTGTCGTGGGGATTCGTAAACCACAATGGGGGTCGGAACGGAAGATTCGATCGTTTCATCTCGTATAGACCTTATGCTCCAGAGAAACGTGGGCGTTTGTTGAAATTGGGCGTTTGCTCTGGTGAAATTGACGATTTTCAATTTTCTTTAGAAAATTGTCTTTGAACTTCCGTTTTTGCGGTCGCACTATATATCTCTATGGCATCGCTGTTGAGGAGTAATTAGCTGGTGAAGTGGATTTACTTATTGTAGAGGTAATAAATGTTATCATGAGCATTGTAATGTTTATCATAAGCATTGTAAAGCAGATGTCTTAACAAATGTCGACCGGGAAATTTCGCCCAGGGACCTCCATATGCCTAAAAAAGACAAAATATGAGGATGCTGGCAAATAAAACTTAGTTCTTAGTTCTTGCGCAATGTCCCAAGTTATCAAATTAACCACTATGCTTCTTGTGGCTTTTATTACCATTGTGGCTTTGCATTAAAAGTGCAAAACAGATTTTAAAGAGTGTTAATTTGAGTGGATTTTATCTAGTTTCTAAGGTGATGGAGAGAGTAAGATAGCTCTTATGTAATGCAATCCCAGAGCTTAAAGAGTGAGGTTTCCTAATTGAATTTGTTCGGCTGCTCTCTTTGTGTCTGGGTCCATTCATGGAGATTGGAATTTAGAGCTTTGTGTGCACATGTGTGTGCTTTTGTGTGTGCGTCTTTGTCAAATCTCCAAATAGAAAGTGTTCTTCTCAGATTAGGAAGTAATTTTAGCTCTCAGAAGAGATTAAGTGAAAGGGATGAAGTGAAGGGACAGAGAAATAGAAGGACAAAAATAATAAAAAGAATCTCTAGCTACCTAAAACAGATAGATAACCCCGATCAGAGCCTAATAGAATTAGTAGGGAAGGATCGGGCCTTTGTGTGTGCGTTTGTGTATCATCCTTTTTTCCAGCAGGGTGAGTTTAGCAGTAGGTGTAAGACCCTAAGCTTCATTTTAAATGAAAAGAGAAAAGAGAAACTGATGTGTGCAGGTGCTGCAACATCACATAGAGTCTCAGAGAAGACTAATGCAGACACTTGTGGATGATTATTGTGATGCTTTTAAAGACCTTTTAGCTAGCTGTAATTCAAGTAGAAGCTTTAAGCCTACGTATCTTAAAGTAGGATGTGTTGTTTTACAAAGACAAAGAGACCACTGAACAAGCCTGAATGAGAAAATAGGTTTAGTAACACTTCGCTTGAAGCCTTTGTGTACAATTCATTCTATTGATATTTTTTTAGGAAGGTAAGTTATAATTAATTATATATATTTTATGCCTTAATTGTAACCACTTCTATAGTGCTATAATGTAGTATTGCCACTTTTAACAAATACCTCTTGCCACAGTTGCCTGTAACAAGTTCTACATTCAAATTCTTGAGTTGCTGCAAAGTATCCGAAGCTTAAAAAAAGTTTATGTACTTTTTGTTTGTTTTACAATATTTCTTTTTTCAGTTTTGTTTCCAAAGCAGTTTTGTTTTTTTGATTTATGTGATTTGTTTTTTTCTTTCTAGAAATAAACCCAAAATGAATGTAATAAAACTTTGTAATAAAATAATAGAAAAAAGGCCATGATGAGTAATAGGGTTTCAAGTAACAAAGTTGCAGATTTAGGCTACATTAAGTTATGATTCAGTTGAGAAAGTTATTGATGAGCTTATGTTTGCCTTGAATAAAAGTATTTGCTTGAGTGATTTTAATCATATTTAGTTACAGGATTCAGTGGTTGAGCTCAGCTAATGTGCTCAACTCGCTAATATGTGTGTAAAAATGTACAAAATGAAATGATGATTTATTTCTTTTTCCTGTTATTTTTTAGAAAGGGTCCAAATTATATAACTTCCTGGATGTGACAATTTTATGGAATAAATTGAACAATGAATTTAAAGTCCCTGTAAAGTCAAAATTAAGTATGTGTTCTGAGTTTGTCACACCACAGAAAATTGTGTTATTAGCCACTCAGCCAAATTTGAATGATAAAAAAAGCCGGCAAGTACATAAAATAAGCTATCAAAATCTTGAAAAAATGAGCAGTTATCTCTGTTCTCAAACGCTGGGGGCGTGTTCGCTGGCTGTGCTGAAACCACGCCCACTAGCGGGAAAGCTGTCGACTGTGATATTAGGTGAAACTGCTTTCGCGACGGAAGGATGAACACTGAGGCGGGAGATAGTCGTTTCGGCTCCGTTCACCAGTAACAGCGGATTATCATTGAATCACAGTTGTCTCTGAGGAAAGTTTATAAAACTATCCAGTGTAAAATGATCACTACAGAGGCGGGTGTTGGCGGTGATCCTCAGAACTTCATCAAGGTTGGCTCTCTAAAAACCTCTTCTTGATGTGATCGTTTTTCGGGAATTTAAATGAAGATACCGATCTGTTTTGTACATGATCGCATCCAGGTAGCCTCTGCATGTCGAAGGCATAGCTAGGTAGCAAACTGTAGGCTCAGCTGTAGTTACTAATTGTACTGACAGTTACTCGCGATTGAGCGGTGAATGCGAATGTGCTCGGGGAGTGTTATTGTGTGTTAGGGGAGAGATCAGACTCCAGGAGCTGCGTCCAGGAGCTCATGGGCTCCAGTGCGTCATCGAGCCCTGTTTTAGCCCCGCCCAAACAATTGCAATGGTGAAAAACTGTTTAACAGTCTAACTCCACATTTCAGTACTTCACAGTTCACAGTCTTTGTAATGCGTTTTAGCAATACAAATGTAGCATTTATAATGTGCTTAGAACTTTTTTGTAGAATTGCCTTTACAGGGACTTTAATATGATTTTAACAGATTATGTCATAACTATGATGCATCAGTAAAGCAGTATAATGCACAAGAAATTCGATTTGTATTTTAATGCATTATGATTATATATATCATACACAAGGCCATACAAATGATTAAAACTTTAGGACATTAAAATGCCTAAATAATGGCCTTTTAATTCATTATACATACATGCTATAAGTGAAATGTTACCAAATAGAGGCTGTACAAGAAACGTGGGTGGGGGATTTTTAAAAGAATCCATTTCTCTCTCAGGAAATGGACAATTTGGAAGACTATCATTAAATATTATAATTACTTCTCTCTCTCTTTTTTGCTCTTTCTCTCTATTTCTTATCTTTCCCTTTCAAGATCTCCCTTCCAGCCCCGTGGCTCAGTTCACATTTCGACCTCTGCCACCACCTCCTCCGCCGCCCCACGCGTGCACCTGTGCCCGTCCAGCCCCGGCTCCCCTTCCAGAGGTGGGGCAGAGGAGCACGCTGCCAGCCCGATGCCAACCGCTGGAATCTGGGAATAAAGCCGGACAGGATGACAACGGGCAGACGCACAATACCTGGGCACTGAACAGCAACATACCACTAGAGACCAGGTGAAATATGAACATACACACATTTGTTTTTCTTGCGCCTGGGGACTTTCCATTGAATTCTATTGTTTGATACTGAGGTAATGATGTTTTCTGTCTTTTAACCCTGCGCCTAAACAGCAACTTTCGTCATTCTTACATTGTCATTAAGGCATTTAGTGTTTCACAAAGCTATTTTCTTTAGTTATTCATTTGCACATACATTATAATCACGTCTTCAAGCGAAAGAGAATATGCATGAGTGTTTGTCTGTGAACGACAGATGGAGAGAGATATGATGATGATGATGATGATGATGATGAAGATGAAGATTGAGGGTTGACCTACTCTTCTGAAAGAGAGAAATGAGAGAGTAAATAAATGATGAAGGATAGACATGTCTGCTTTGAGGGAGGAAATGAAGCTGTCTTCCTGGACTGATTGTCTTACACGCACACAAACCCCAAAGATATTGATGAAAATGAAAGCTGTGTGCGCGTGAATACATATGAGCGCATGTATGCCAGCTTTTCTAGATTTCCAGCAAGGTGATTTTGGCAGTAGCGGTCAAACTTATTTTGACTGAGAAGTTGAACAAACAAGTCACATATCCACTCAGATGCTTATAGCTGTTATGTATCTGGAGAGAATTGAATTGTTAATAAAGAGATTTGCCATATTGGTCAAGCGGGTAGGGTTCTTTGTCATGTTGTGATTAAATAAAGACACTATTATACAAATCCAGCTATCTCAAAACAATAGCTAATAACAGATTTAGTAGTTAAACAGATAAAGTATTTTGAACTATGCTAAGCACTGCAGCACCTTTTCTACTGTAAACCCACCACAAGCAGCAGACAGCAATGGAATGTTTATGCTAGCGGCTGTTAGAGGAATGCTGGGTAATTTAACCATTTGCATATTTTTCCAGCAGAATCAGACCTGTTTTTTTTAAATGTCAATTTATTCTTTTTAAAGGAGATTGAAATGTCTGAAAGAAGCTAAATGTAAAAGTGTAGAAATGTAACCTCATTTGCTTATGGAGTTTAAATGGCCGTATACTTTGGCTAACATGACACGGAGTGAATGCCACCCATTCAGATGTTTTCTTTGAGATTTGGGGGTTAAGAAAAGCAGATTTACCAATTTTCTAGAGTGGTTTAAAAAATCCTGCCAACCGCTGCAAGAAAAGTCCTTAAGTTAAAGGGTTGCATGAAAGATTCTGGATAAACCGAGCCGAACGGCCGATGACATTGGCGTTGTATCGAGAACGTGTCATCGTCATGGTGATGTCTATACCTGCTGACATGTTGCTCTCTCCCAAATGAACTTTCTCAATTAAATCTGGATCAATAGACCAACATTAATGCACAGAGGAGAATCTCTCCCATCAGCATATTATTCTGAACACTCGCTGATTCAGTGGCCATACTCTGTACAGTACAGAATATGTACTGTATATACAGCATGGAATACTGTAAATCATATCATATGAGATTTTAATACACAGAAGCATCATTCCCATGCAAACATCTCCCATCATATTTTTGCCAAGTGGATGTTTATTGTAACTTCCCTAAACATACAGTAGTTGCCCAATTATTATAATATAAATATATATAAAATAGAAAATATGTCTGCACATCAAAAACCTAGTTAGTGTACAATTTAGTGCACAAAAACCTAATTTTAGTACAGTGAACTTATTGTCATGTTCAAGAAAGCAATTTGAAATGATTCAAGCTTTGTGACATGGTGCATTATCCTGCTGGAAGTAGCCATCAGAGGATGGGCACATGGTGGCCATAAAGGGATGGACATGTTCAGAAACAATGCTCAGGTAGGCTGTGACATTTAAACGATGCCAAATTGACACTAAGGGGCCTAAAGTGTGCCAAGAAAACATCCCCCACACCATTACACCAGCTTGCACAGTGGTAACAGTGGTTCAAGGCATGAAGGATCCATGTTCTCCTTCTGTTTACGCCAAATTCTAACTCTACCATCTGAATGTCTCAACAGAAATTGAGACTCATCAGACCAGGCAACATTTTTCCAGTCTTTAACTGTCCAATTTTGTTGAGCTCGCTCTTGCAAATTGTAGCCTCTTTTTCCTATTTGTAGTGGAGGCGAGTGGTTCCCGGTGAGGTCTTCTGCTGTTGTAGCCCATCCGCCTCAAGGTTGTGCGTGTTGTGGCTTCGCAAATGTTTTGCTGCATACCTCGGTTGTAACGAGTGATTATTTCAGTCAAATTTGCTCTTCTATCAGCTTGAATCAGTCGGCCCATTCTACTCTGACCTCTAGCATCAACAAGGCATCTTTTTGCCCACAAAACTGCTGCATACTGGATGTTTTTCCCTTTTCTCACCATTCTTTGTAAACCCTAGAAATGGTTATGCGTGAAAATCCCAGTTACTCAGCAGATTGCGAAATACTCAGACGTCTGGCACCAACAACCATGGCGTGCTTAAAATTGCTTAAATCACCTTTCTTTCCCATTCTGACATTCAGTTTGGAGTTCAGGAGATTGTCTTGACCAGGACCACGCCCCTAAGTGCATTGAAGCAACTGCCAAATGATTGATTGATTAGATAATTGCATTAATTAGAAATTGAACAGATGTTCCTAATAATCCTTTAGGTGAGTGTATATATTTAATGTGCAGACATAGTTTATATTTTCCCAATAAAAATGTACTGACATTTTTTTGTCTGTATCATCTCAATAGGTTTTATATAATATATAATGAAATATTGAATTAATAAACATTTTAATACATAATATAAAATGTGTATTCAAATATCTCAATTCGAACAGTCTAAAAATGGAAATGCATGGTGATCAATTGCTGGCTTAAAATTGTGTTTTTATGTCACTCAGCTGTTCTATATAAAAAAATCTGTGTTATTTCAATATGAGATTGTTTTCTGTATGCATGGCATATTTCACAGTTTTTCAAAAGTGTTTGGTTTAAAAACAATACCCACCTTGACTTTTTGAGTTGAAGGCTCTGATATTTTAGTGGGGGAAAAAAGCACTCAGTGGAATAGAATATTTATTTTGAGACTGTAGGAATCTGATTTGTAAAACTGTGATCTCATGTGTTTACACCTGCTCTTTTCTGTCTTTTTCCTTCGTCTCAATCTTTCTCTTTGTTTTTTCTAAGTGTTAATTGTTATTTATTTATTCTACAGTAAATAAAGACAGGATTAGTTCTGCGTGTCTAAGTGTGAAATTAACTTTCTTTTTTTTAATGGCTGAGGTAAACTGTAATTTTTCTCTCAGTCTCAAGCCTAATTTTTCCATTGCATGCTCATTTAAATGCTTCTTTCAGGGCTTTGTTCGGCATCCCTGTAAGACACTATAAACAAATATCCAGAGCTTGCTTGTGTGTATCTGGTGGGTGCTTTCTCATTGACTCAACTCACCTTTGGTACTTGGCTTTTATTTGACCCTGAAACAGTATATGTGCTTTTATTGACATTTCGACATTGCATCCTGCTGCTTTTGTCAGTAAGTCATATGGTAGGAAAGCATTTTAATTGCGACTGTCAATAAATGTATTCATTTATTACAATTACTTCTCTAAAAAAAAAAATGCTACAAAATATAGTGGACAAATGGGCAAACTGGATTTTTCTAAATAATTTGAAATGGGGGAAAAAACAATATATTTACATCTAATGTCGCTTTTTGCAATGCCCATTCAGTAATTTACTTCTTGTCAGCTATAATAATATATTTTGTATTATAATATATCAAACTAATTGTGATTAATGCAATCTGCATATCATGCAATCAATTTGATTAAAATTGTTTATATGTGTCAACCTTAATTGTTATATTTTTATGTGCTTTTGCAAGTCTCCTTGTGTAAATTTGTTGGGCCCAAATGTCCCTGGAAATATAGTGAAACCTGAAACGACCCATTTTGTGGGGACCTTTGGGAAGTTACAAAAATGAACGCAACATCATAAATGGACTAAACAGTGCTTCAATAAAAATCTAAAATGACCAAAAGCTGTGTGTAGGGGGTAGGGTTTTGTGTAATTAAACAACAGATGGGAAGTCCCTACTATAATATAAATATAGATGTGTGTGTGTGTGTGTTCAGTTTTTCCCCACCTTGACTTCAATCCATATTGATGTCATCATGCGTTTTTGCCTCATCAGCATATTAACTTGTAAATGTGTTTAGACTGATCTACCTTTCAATGATTTTGGTCCTTTTTATTGATTGACCCTTTGTGCCTTTGGAAGAGTTGCACACGTTTACCCTGTTCCATCACTAGCTGATGTTGCAAAGGGATCAATTGCTGTTGAGAATCCATGTGTATCTTGGGAATTTGAAGATCTTTCTTCTGTTGCCTTTGGGCTTTTAACCTAAAAGCTGTTACCAATTTCCCCATGGCTATCTGTCAATCTGTCTGTCATCGTGATGACACGGTTAAACGGCCGTGTATCTGCTGCTGTGTGTTGCGCAACTAGCCGCATGTCATGATATTAAAAGGGAACTTTTAAATGAAATAATAACTACATAGTGCTTTGACACGTCCTACATTGTGACTGGATATACTTACTCTAAAACTACTTAATGCTACATTTTTATTCTTATTAAAATCATTTTTATGCGTGCTGTTTTTGACTATATTTTAAGTCAAAAAGACTGCTTAGATTACTTCTTCTATTTTCTAAAAATACCTTGTTGTTTTACACCAAGTGTGAATTTTAAAAAGCTGTGAGTTTTAGGCAGCCTGTTCTCATCCCAAGACGTCATCTTCAACGCTTACGTCAGTTAGATGACGCTATCTAATCCTAAGCCTACCCCAGACCTAAACCTACTCGTCATCTAACTGACGCTAAAGGTAATAGGATCATCATCTAACTGACGTTAAAGGGTACCCTAAAACGTCGGATGTTGACGTATGGTCAAAAGCGTCAGTTAGATGACGTCTTGGGATGAGAATGTGTTGTTTTAAGGATTTAAAAAAAAAAAGCTAAAATATTATTAAAATCGTGGAAATTACAGTGTACACCTAAAATATACAACTATTGCTCTTAAAAATTCATATAAATTTAAACAAAAAAAAAGTTGTTGATTTTTTTTTTAAAATGGTTATTATAATTTTTTTTTTTATTTGGTAACTGCCCACCATTGTAACATAGTGCAAGGCAACACAAGTACTGTGTATCTCTGTGCAAATTGTTTTTAAGTAGGCACCTTTTAATTACTGTAAGAATGGACTCCTCTGTGTAATTATTATCATAATTAATCTAAGGGATGTTATCTATTAATTAAGGCTCATTAATCTCTGGTGCTAAATATCTGTAATTAAATGCACGTGAGAGCAAATGACTCCAATTAGTAACCAAACCTAGTGAGAGTAATCACACACCTCTCTCTTTTTCTCACTCAATCTCTCGGTTGCTCTCTCTGTGTCTCTTTGACTCTGTCTTTCAGGTGTAATTTGTTTTTGGATGTATTTTCATGATCAAATTGATTGACAAATCATATCACTGTTATTCCTTTCCTTTACAGGCACTTCTTGTTCAAGCACGGTTCCGGATCGTCTGCCATTTTCAACGCGGCCAATCAGAATTACCCTCTGACATCCAGCACGGTGTATTCGCCGCCTCCGAGGCCTCTACCCAGAACCACCCTCTCCAGACCACTCTTCTCATTCAGTAAACCCTATCGCTGCTGTAACTGGAAATGTACGGCTTTGAGCGCCAGCGCAATTACGCTGACTCTCGCTCTACTGCTGACGTACATCATCGGTGAGTGTCTTATCTCTCCACCTCTGCTGTATGTCTCTCTCTCTCTCTCTCTCTCTCTCTCTCTCTCTGTCCATGGCTGCTGTCATGCTGGCTGGGGTCATATGGAATTAGCAGAACTCACACTGTGAAAAACTCTATTAGAGAGATGAATATTTATGAACAAGGGATGAGGGAGAACGAGAGATGAAAGAGTAAATATCCCACAAGGCCGTTCAGAGGTTAATGGTGTTAAAGTTTTGTTTAGCCAAGTCACCGTATGTGTGTGTGTGTGTGTGAGAGAGAGAGAGAGACATGTGCTGCTTGTGCACCTCAGTGTACTGATTTAATTTTCTCCGCTTTCACCCTTTAACAGGCATTTCTCTGGAAAATCGCACAAAAGAAGTGTGTTTTAGAGAAAAACATTAGGGTAAAAGGTTTCATCCATTAATGCTTGAAAGGCTGCAGTTAATAAAGTTTCTGGTCAGAGGTTCATACAGCAGCCTCTTAAACACTAATCATGTGTCTGGAAGTATGTTTCTCTCTAATGAAATGAGGACCTGTGCAATTCCCAAACACGTTATAATGATTTCTTGAGAAACTGACATTCATGATGTTCATTTCTACAATTATGTGCAACG
The DNA here is from genome assembly GCF_016745375.1 of Pimephales promelas. The sequence goes on along the minus strand of NW_024121876.1, from coordinate 7,512,646 downwards.
TTTTTCTGTTGTGAACACATTCAGGGCCAGATGTACGTACATTTGCGAACGCAGAGTTAATAGCGCCATGGCCAAGATGCTGAAAGCGCTTGATGTGAACCTGCAGTGTGCATGTTATGTACAGTACCAAACCTGCAGTTCATCAGGTAATCAGCGCCTGTCCTGTCCCCAACCACTTTACCTTAAAATGCACATATTTCAACAATTGAATGGGTCTTCTCCTCTCACCGCTGATGCTATGAATATTTTAAAATGATCCCGATGCCAATAATTATAATGTAGCGAGGAGTTTAACAACTGATGGAATAGAATGTGAACGCTGAGTCGGAGATTCAATGTCATCTTTGATTTCTTCCATTAACTGTAATATTGCATAGCTGCTTAATCTGTAATGCTTAATGATTTAGTTTTCACTCAACTGAGAAAAGTGTGATTCTTGTGTCAAAAATCTTTTCAGCTCGCCTCCTTAGCCTATGTCTTCATCTTTGGATTACTGCTGCCATTTTTCACCAGGAGGCCAGCGAACTCGCTTCCTAAGTTACACCCGTTTTTACGAGGCAGTGAAGTTTCATCCCAAAATAGAGGCACGCTTTCACCTGCTTTTTCTGTACATAATACAGACAATAATTATAATTAGGGAATACATAATTAGCCTCAGTTTACGCTTCCCCTCCCATCTCTTTATGTGACACTCCCACTTTCCCCTTGACCATCCCATGAATGCATATGCATGACACGAAAAGCGCTTTTCGCCATTGTGCGTCCTGGTGCATCCCGTTCATACATACCTCACCATGATTTTATACGCACTTTGCTAAACAAATATGGCTGAAGTAGGCACAAAAGCGTTAGTACATCTGGCCATCAGTTAAGGCTTTCCACATTACACCTTGTTTCTTTATGCAAGAACAGAGACCTTACAGGAGGAAAAAGAATTTAAGAAATTAAAACTGCTATGATCATTCATTTACATTTTCATTCAAGCATTTAGCAGACGCTTTTATTCAAAGCGACTTACAAATGAGGAGAACAATAGAAGCAATCAGACCAACAAGAGTGCAACAGTATACAAGTGCTGTAACTAAAAAATAAAATAGAAAACATAGAATAGAATAGAAAAGGAGCAAGTATTAATTGGTCAGGTGCTGACGAAAAAGATGTGTAAAGACTCAGCTGCTCGGGTTGAGGTAGGCAGGTCATTCCACCAGCTGGGATCAGTCCAGGTAAAGGTCTCTGAGAGTGGTGTTGTGTATATTTGGGATGATGGCACAACAAGGCGTTGTTCACTTGCAGATCTCAAGCTTCTGGAGGGCGCATAAGTCTGAACTAGCGAGTTAAGGTGTTTTGGTGCAGAGCCAGTTGTTGTCTTGTTGGAAAACATCAGTGCATTGAATTTGATGCCAGCGGCTATTGGCAGCTACTGCAAACTATGAAGAGAGATGTGACGAGGGCTTTCTTCTGCTCGTTGAAGACCACCCTCGCTGCTGCTCTCTGGATCAGTTTGAAAGGCATGATCGTACATGCCCGTAAGGCCCGCTAAGAGGGCATTACAATAGTTCAGTCTGGAGAGAACAAGAGCTTGGAAAAGGAGTTGTGTGGCCTCCTCTGGTAGGAAGGGTCTAATCTTCCTATGTTTTATAAAGGACATCTGCTGGACCGGGCCGTTGTAATAATATGGTCTGTGAAGCTTTCATAAAGTAAATGTTAATCGAATAATAATTTGTGCCAATTCATTAAGGGGTTGGTAAGAATTTTTTCTCTTATGCTCACCAAGGCTGCATGTATTTGATCAAACATAAAAAAACAATAATATTGTCAAATATTATTACAATTTAAAATAACTGTCTATTTTTAATATATTTTAAAAGGCAATTTATTCATGTGAGTTTTCAGTAGGCATTACAGCCATTTACTGTCACTTTTGAACCATTTAATGAATCCATGCTGGGAAAAAAAAATTCATTTGTTTCAAAACCAAAAAATCGTACTCATCAATATTTACTGTAATCGATAATGTGTGTGTATATATAATTCATGCTGCAAATTTTGATCCATCTTGGATTTTATATATATATATATATATATATATATATATACATATTTTTTTTTTTTTTTTTTATATATATATATATATATATATATTTTTTTTTTTTTTTTTTTTTTTTTTAAAGAATGCTGAACACAATTTTCTCTGCAGGTCAACAGGCACAGCAGAATGTATTTTTTCTTTTTAATTATGCCAGAGAAACGGCTTTGTGCGTGTGTGTGTGTCTGCGCGCACATGTTCATGCTCTGGATGGCTCTGTTAATGATCGTATGGTCGTCTTTCACCCCATCGTTAGTGGCACCCTGTCTAAACAGATGCAATCCGTCTGCTTTGTCTCTTAACGTTCATCCTTATCCAACAATCTAAATGTGTTCTCAGTTCATTTTCTGTGCAAATGAAGGGAAGCAAAGGGATAAAAGGAATAAAGCTAAAGAGGAACACAAAGAACGAATGAATCTGCCATTATCTTCCTCAACTTTTGTCCTGTTGAGGAAAAGCATCACAGATGAGAAGAAAAGGACCCATAAAACATGTTAACTGGAAATGTTACTTTGTTGTGTGACTTCGGTGCTGAAGTAATTTAATTGGCCAATAGGCTTATCGTAAATATTCTATCTCATTGTCTTTTAGGGTAGTGTTGGGGTTGGGTTAAGGTTAGAATCAGGCCAATATAATTCTTCAGGAAAACTGTGGATTATCAGTTAGCACACATATACACATATAGTTAAATCTGTGGAATGGAAATGGGGAAAAAAGATTAACAAATCATTCTTTGATTTTTAAAAAGTGTTGTTATAATTATATTTTTTTTAAATAAATAAAATATAATTTTTTAAAATATGTTTTTTATTGTAGTGCTTGTATTCAATCTGGAATATTACTTTAAAAATAGTAGAAATTGTTAATTGGAGCTGAGACTAATGTACTGGTAACTGAAATCATGATCAAAGTAGCCAAAACATAATAAATAAATAAATAAATAAATACAGGGTGAGATCTGTGTAATTTTATGGATCATGGACTTTAAAGGAAATTTAATGAAGTTAATAATAAGAACTTTCTGTTGAATTCTGTTCAGGTATGAGTATATAATTATCATTAGGGAACGAATAAGGGACAGTATCGGGTTCACAGTTTAGATTAAGGTCAGATGTTTTAATGGAGTGTTTATCTTAAAAGAAGGGTTTTAATTGGTCTGTGTGTTTATTTAATTGAATGAATTTAATGAGGCTGTATCGTCTGGCCTCACCACAATTTTTACTTTAACAAGCACACGTTAGCTACCAGACTTGCACACACTATGAAGACATTAAGTGGGGCAGTGGTGTGCTCAGACTTCCTCAGGGGCAGGGGCGGAGGGACCAAAAAATTTAATGTAATTTAACAGTACCTGCATTTTTATTCTCTCTTTTCAGCCAACTGGTGAGATGCTTGCTTTAGCTGCATCAGAGAGTTCTGTGATTTTTGTTTTTATTCTTTCTTTCTTGGCATTCTAAGAAAATACATTGATCCAGTTATTAGAATGCATAACACATCAAATGAAAATAGGGAAATGATGATAATATTACTAATTATTTACTTTACCAAGCAAAACCGTGAGAATCAAGAAGGTTTTTTAATTTTAAAATTAATTTTTAGTTTATTTAATGTTGTAATTTTAATGTACTGTATGTATTACACTCACCTAACGGATTATTAGGAACACTAATACTGTGTTTGACCCCCTTTCGCCTTCAGAACTGCTTTAATTCTACGTGGCATTGATTCAACAAGGTGCTGAAAGCATCCTTTAGATTATGTTGGCCCGTATTGATAGGGCACATCCAGGGCATGAAGCTCCCGTTCCACCACATCCCAAAGATGCTCTATTGGGTTGAGATCTGGTGACTGTGGGGGCCATTTTAGTACAGTGAACTTATTGTCATGTTCAGGAAACCAATTTGAAATGATTCAAGCTTTGTGACATGGTGCATTATCCTGCTGGAAGTAGCCATCAGAGGATGGGCACATGGTGGCCATAAAGGGATGGACATGGTCAGAATCAATGCTCAGGTAGGCCTAGGCATTTAAATGATGCCCAATTGCCACTAAGGGGTCTAAAGTGTGCCAAGAAAACATTCCCCACACCAATACACCACCACCAGCAACCCACACAGTGGTAACAAGGCATGATGGATCCATGTTCTCAATCTGTTTACACCAAAGTCTGACTCCCTGAATGTCTCAACAGAAATCGAGACTCATCAGACCAGGCAACAGTCTTCGACTGTCCAATTTTAATGAGCTCTTGCAAATTGTAGCCTCTTTTTCCTATTTGTAGTGGAGGTGAGTGGTACCCGATGGGGTCTTCTGCAGTTGTAGTCCAAACCTTCAAGGTTGTGTGTGTTGTGGCTTCGCAAATGTTTTGCTGCATACCTCGGTTGTAACGAGTGGTTATTTCAGTCAAAGTTGCTCTTCTATCAGCTTGAACCAGTCGGCCCATTCTCCTCTGACCTCTAGCATCAACAAGGCGCTTTCGCCCACAGGACTGCCGCATACTGCATGTTTTTCCCTTTTCACACCATTCTTTGTAAACCCTAGAAATGGTTGTGCATGAAATTCCCATTAACTGAGCAGATTGTGAAATACTCAGACGTCTGGCACCAACAACCATGCCATGCTCAAAATTGCTTAAATCACCTTTCTTTCCCATTCTGACATTCAGTTTGGAGTTCAGGGCCATTTCTCAATACCAAGTATGCAAACTTCGGACTTGTGTCCTTGGTAGTTCGGACTTGCCAAGTTCGACTTAGGAGAACAAACTCCCGAGGACGAGAGGATGCAAGTCTGGTTATTCTGCAAATGGAACAGCGCCGTTCTTGATCGCATCACTCAGCAAGCTCTGGCTACCCCGGTTATCTCTTTATATCGTAGGCAACAATAAAACATGTTACAAAAAATATGTTACAAAACACTCTACCTCTTTTCATTAAAAAAAATCTTAAACATATTAAGCCTGCCCATGTGATTCAGGCAACGCATTCATTGATTATCTTCACTGTAAATATTTATTGCAAAATGAACATGATCTTTTTGTTTTCATTTAAAAAATATGAAACATTATTGATTTTTATTGACATTTAACACCAGAGACAGGGTTGTGTCATTTTATTGTACATATAGTGAAGAGAATGTTCAAATAAATGTGTGTGTGTGTGTGTGTGTGTGTGTGTGTGTGTGTGTGTGTATACATATATATAGAATAATATATTATATATATATATATATATATATATTCAATTATAGAAAATAAAATTACACAACCCTGTCTCTTTTTCTTAAATGTCAGTTTTAATGATCAATAATATTTAAAGGTATAGAAGCTTCAATGAGAAATAAGGCAAACAAATAAGCTCTCTAATAGGCTACAAAGTTAGTCAAATAGCCTATATATATATATATAAAGTTTCTATTTAAAGTTTCTATTTAAAGTTTTTAACTCTGATACACAATACGAATTATACGTCAAGTTTTCCACTAGACTAGAGACAGAGCCAGCGGCAAACGTCAGAAGCCTGGATGTCACAACTCGTCAGAAAACATCAGATACATTTTTATAAATAAACCAGAGATTTGAGCTTTAAACAACCACATGCTCGTTAATGCACTGACTGTGACATAACATGAATAAACAATTAACAGTTGTATTATTAACTAAGATATACAGTAACAAATGTGTTGGTCATGGTTAACTTAGTTCATGTTACTTCATACATGAGTAATGAACAAATTAACCTTATTGTAAAGCGTTATTATTATGAAAGTTCCTCACAATTTAGGTTTCGACATGGACTTAAGATTTCGTTTAACTAAGTTAGACGTATTTCCCCTTGCACTTTTATTCCTTAGATGAAAACGAATGACATTGTCACTCAGAATGCGTCTGAAATCGAATGATACTTTTTTTGAAGTATACAGAATACTATACAGATTGCGCTGAAATCGAGTTATACTTTTTTTATTATAGTTAAGAATAACTTGAATGCTGCCTGCAACTTTTAGATTAGCTTGGTGATGGTAGGAAAAATGTAATTTTCCGTATCAGCTTAAATGTTACCTGCTGCTCACTTGGAGACTCGCGTGAACTGTTATTTATTATAATATTTAAAATAATAATAATAATCATTATTATTTACAATTATCAGAAAAGGGGACAATACATTTTGAGACAAAAGGGGCCCCATACCCCGCCCCACCCCTGTGCACGCCACTGAAGTGGAGTGTGTGTGTGTGTGTGTGTGTGTGTGTGTGTGTGTGTGTGTTATGTCCTAATTGAGTCAAGGATCCTGCTGGGACAAAGAGAGAGACAATCAATAATTGTTGATGAAAATGTATCAAAGGCACTGAGTGAATCTGTGTGTGTGTTAGAGTGAGAAAGGGTTTTAGACATTAGACATCATACTTATTATTATTTCTTTTTTTCAACATTATTGTGCAGTGTGGCAAACATTTTATTATGTACGTGAGGTTTTTTTTAACGTGGGGGTGGGGGGTGGTTTGTCTGTGTCAAAGGCAGGTTTCTGTTGGTTAAACGGGAGGTGTTTTTGTATGAGTGCAATGACCCAGATAGCAGCTTATAGTATCCAGGGGACTAAGTAAGATGGTTTCAGTGAGACGAAACTCCATCTATCCAAACTAAAAATGCCAGCATAAAAGATAAAATGTCCAGTCACCTCAGCCAGGTTTTAATTATCTTGATTTATGGAGCTACAATGGCTTCAAAATCTGCCAGAAGATATCAGAAATCAAAGATAATGTTAAAGGAAACTAAATGATCTATTAGACTTTTTTTTCAATTTTACTTCATTATGTGGGTTTACAATACATTTACATAGCACTTACAATATTTGTCCAGTGTTTTTACTTTTTTTTTTTTTTTTTTTGCAAAGCCCATTTATACTGTGACAGGACAGCCTGAAATGATCAGATATTATTGTGACAGTATAATGATTGTTTGGCCTATACACTCAAATATTGACAAACCCAACCTTCTATATATATTTTGTAAAATGGGTTTGTCCATATTTGACCCAAACACTGGTTGAAACAACCCAGCATTTTTTAGAGTGTATACTGTACACTGAATGGGCATTTTTGACTTACGTTGGCCAGTTACATGTTAATGAATTCGAGTTTCTCAAGATGAGCTGAATTGCCAGGCTTATGTGACTAAATGACTGGCTTTAGAGACGAACTGGACAACTTTATTCATTCCAGAAAATCTTTTTATTGAATGTGGATTTACTGAATCTGAATCCACTGGTAAATGAAGGAGTGATGCAGGAATGATGTAGATGGAGCGATGTAGGACATGGCAGTACTGAAATAGGTGAGGCATTGTGAGGGTGTGGCAAGCTGACACTGGGTGGAGAAGGCGGGGACCCATTCAACATTAAACGTGCAAAAGGCCATGAAGCAGGAAGCAGTAGACATATGGGTATGAGCGTGGGCGTAGTTTTCTCTCCGGTGAATCTGGCATCCGCTGCTGAATTATTCATTTTCACTTTATACACGCATGCTGTTCAAGATGTTTCTTTCTACCTAACACATGCATAATACAGCAGCCATATATGAGATCTATATGCATTTACACTTCTAATTTTTTTTTTTCCAAATAATATTATGTCCTTTAATCATCTTCCTACCATAAATGTAAACAAATTTAGATTAAGTGACAGCCATATAGTTTTTACACACACACATGCACTAACTAATGATTTTTTGTGTGTGTGTGTGCAATTTTACTAATTTGAAGTTGTGAAAAGGACTTCATTGCTTCAACAGCAGTTAAAAAAATGGATGCACGTTTATGGATCGTAATTTTTCTTTTTATGAGCAAAACACTAGATCAATGAAAAAAAAAAAACCCACCAGATCCCAGAAGACCCATAATGGCTTTCTGCCATTTCCCTTAAACGGGAAGAAATCAAACAGATGAATTTTGTGTATCTGTCTGTGTTTGCATGTTTGTTCCAGAGGATAAAGACACACCCTTAGGCTAAGCAGTGGTGGGGCTTCGGCTGATGGATAGGAAGGCATGTTGTTCAGAGAACACCTATAGACGGTATGCGCCAGAGAAACGCGTACACAGCCAATTGTAGAATTTTGTCTTTGAACTTCTGGTTTTGTGGTAGTTCTGTATATTTGTATAGCCTCGATGAAGTGGACTTACTTATTTTAGAGTTAAGAAAAGTTATCATGAGCATTGTAATGTTTTTACAGATGTCATAACAAAAGTGAGCAGATTGTAAAGAATTTAAATTTAAAGGGTTAGTTCACCCAAAAATGAAAATTCTGTCAGTATTTACTCACCCTCATGTTGTTCCAAACCTCTATGTGTTTATTTGTTCTGCTGAACACAAAAGGAAGATATTTGGAAGAATGTTTTAATCAAACAGATCTCATTCCCCATTGACTTCCATAGTAGGAAAAAATACATACTATGGTAGTCAATGGGGAATGAGATCTGTTTGATTAAAACATTCTTCCAAATACAGGGGTTGGACAATGAAACTGAAACACTTGGTTTTACAACACAATAATTTTAGAATGGTGAGGGCCTCATTTTGCATCCAAATACAGCACCAATTCATCTTGGGAATGACAGATAGAAGTCCTTCACAGTGACCAGAGGGATTATGAGCCGTTCCTCTCCAGAACAGTGTCCAGGTCACTATATGATGCTGGTGGATTCGCTCCTCCAAAACACCTCAATAATATTCAGATCTGGTGACTGTCAGACCATGGGAGATGTTCAACGTCACTTTCATCTTCATCAAACCCTTTTGTCACAAGTCTTGCTGTGTGTGTTGGTGCATGATCATGCTGATACACGGTTTGAGCATCAGGTGCTCATGATCCTCCAGAAGGGTTTGGTAGTCCTCGGCAGTGTCGTGTCCATCAAATACAATCAGGATTGTCATGATTTTGGAGCTCAAACCATCACTGATCCACCCGTGCTTCACTCTGAAGATTGGACGCCAGGCATATAGATGTGAAACCTCCAACATTGGCCAGTGTTTCAGTTTCATTGTCCAACCCCTGTATCTTCCTTTGTGTTCAGCAGAACAAATAAATACATAGAGGTTTGGAACAACATGAGGGTGAGTAAATACTGACAGAATTTTCATTTTTGGGTGAACTAACCCTTTAAAACGAGCGGTTCATTCATAAATCCATAATATCTTGCCTTCATGGTATGAAAATACAAACCAGAAGACCGAAAAGCGGTGGAGCTACATAAGGTGTATACCCTTGCTTTTGTATATTTGCTTGCCTTTGTGAGTGAAATGCCATGGTCACATATCTATTCAAATAACCTGTTTAAAGCCTGTACTTAAGACAATCAAACAGGCTGATAGATGAAGCTATTCAGGGTGATAGGATGACTTTATAAACATGTTAGTCTGCCCCATGAGAGAGGTTTCATCAGATAAAGCTTTATCTATCCCAGCTTCAGTGTTTTTTTTCTGCTTTGCAATGTTTCTGCATCTTAAATGTTGGATATTTTCTGCAATTTACTTAGGATGCATACAGTATGCATAATATTTAATTGTTCAAATAATAATTGCCCATTTACTCTATTTTTTTTTTACATGTAGATGACCATCTAACGCTCACTTCTTCAGGTTCATCTTTAAAATCAGTATTAATTTAATAACATTTGTTAAATTTAATCTTTAGCAAATCTTTAAATATCAATTTTTCAAACTGCACATTATAATGTTGTGATGCCTCAAGTCACTTGGACCATGATAGATTTTTGTTTTTAGTGTTTTTTTTTTATTTATTTAATTAAATGATTATATAATTTTACGCTTGGCCTTTCATATAATGTTATCTGACGTAACATGAAAATAATTATCCTTATTATGCTTTTCATCTATGATGTAAGTGTTTACATGCAAATTTCTCTCTGAATTTTGAAAGGAATTTGACCAAGAACAAATGTATTAACACAGCTCGCTTTTATTTAAATAATAGACATAAATGAGATGATTGTTGACATGCTTTATACAGCTATAATAAAATAATGAACAAAGCCTACAAATATTGAATTGCATAGCTCAGAACATTTGTTCTGGATGAATTAGATGAGAAATGCTTTTCATTGCAGACTTTGAGATCTTGACAAATCTGAAGTCCAAGCGAGACGTTGTGGAGATCTCTGGAGACACGAATGAGATTACTAGGGTACTTTTTTACTCTCTCTCTCTCTATCTCACTCATTTTGCTTTCCATTTAATCTAATTGCTGAAACAATTGAGATTTGCATTTATTCATTTAGCAGACGCTTTTATCCAAAGCAATTCGCAAATGAGGAAAACTTAAACCATTCCAGTGGTACAGTAATTGAAAAGTGCCACAATAAAAAGTTCCAAAATTGCTTGGAATAGTACAAAGTACAAGCTATTACAGAAATATAGGTCAGAATGGAGAGATTTTTTCCATTAACAGTTGTGAGTTGGCTTTACTTGTTTTTCAAAGGTAGAGAGGGATGCAGTCAGATAGAGAAGATCATTCCACCACCAAGGGACAATGAAAGGTTTGAAAGAGTTATTTTACACTCTTTGTGCTGGTACCATGACTGCAGGTTTCAGGGGAACATTGATTTACAGTAGTGAGTGGAGGTAAGGGTGCAGATCCTCCGAGTGTTCTGTACGCAAGCATCAGTGCCTTGAACTTGATGCGTGCGGGCAGAAACTGACAGCTAGTGGAGTGAGACAGAGAGAGATATAACATGCGCTCACTTGGGTTCGTTAAAAATCACTGCCGCATTCTAGATCATTTGCAGAGGTTTGATTGTAGCCGAAAAACACATTATAGTAGTCCAGGCCAGAGCTTTGGCAAGGTGTTCGGCTGCATGCTTGAATAGGAAGAGTCTGATTTCGAAATTTCATGTCTTATTATTTTTGACATGAAATTTTCACTTTCTGAGGTTTTTTAACATTAATATTAGTTCCCCTAGCCTGTATTTGGTCCCCTCGTGTCGTGTCTAGAATTTTCAATCGGTGTAAACCGAGCTGTGGCTATTTTTCTCTTCTCTGCAGCTCAGACGCGCTGATCTTGAATCGCCTCCTTATGACATCATGAGGAGGAAAGGTTACCTCCCCTTTCTCTGCTTTGCCCGCTCGGAGAGAAAATTTGGCTCGCCCATGAGAAAATGAGAACAGCAAGTACGAACACGCAGGTGCGATTTAAGTCAAGCCAATGACTAAGATATCAACTTCACATCGTTTCTTTTAGTAGGATGAAAATAATCGTATTTAAATTCTGAACAAATTATACAGAAAGCGATCAAAGGACAATCTTCCCACACAGTTTATTTGGACAACTCGTTATGAAATCAATGACGCACTTTACACTGCAGAACAAAGCTTTTACTGTATGTATACATCATCGTGTCTGCATCGGTGAAAGCATTGGAGAGAGCAGAAACTGCGTTGCAATGATAAGATCTTCATTCTCGCGATCAACAGACTGTCCTCTCCTGCTCAATGCTCATCACGGCGACATTTTATGGGAATAGATCTAAATACTTTAAAAACTTCTCACGATTCGTTAATCTCGATATCTGTAATAGTAAATAGTTTTGCATGTAATACATAGCTATTTCATATATAAGCCTGTCAGCCAATGACAGCAGTGGGTGGTTACACTGAATCCCACCGCAGACACACCCCCTCAAACAGAGCGCTCAAAATCAGGCTAGGAAAATTGCCTTTTTATTTCTAAATTATGACTATTTTGGATCTGAAAAACATACTAACATTATAAGGGCAACCCAGGAAACATTATAAAATAATAAAATAAACCCATGTCAGGGGACCTTTAAGAGTTTTACTTAAGGGGGGTAAGTGTGTATATTCTGCATATCTAACGAAATGGCCAAACAACTATTTATAGGTAATTTATTGATTCTGTACATCAAGCTGAGATCATGAGAATGTGTTTTAGCATAAAAAAAAATGACATCATCTTTTGATGGACCTTTTGACAAGCATCCCATTACCATTTCACATATTTTTCTCCCTTTATCTGCCAGCTCCTGCCCGTAGTGTGTAGAATAAATGTGTCTCTGCATTCTCAGATTAATTGTACTTCATTTGCATTCGTCAGTTCGCAGTCAGCTTTTATCAGCAGCAGTCGCTTGTCATTTAGCAGGCTCCTTTGAACCAGGGTGATTTACAGTGCTCTGGGTGCACAAACAATCTGAAGAATCCCACAGTTTATGATCTCTCCTGTGCTTTGGTTTCCCACCCTGGATTTAGCCCATTGTGTTTCCGACTAAGATAATAAACAAAAAGTTATATCTGTGTATGCGCGAGGTGCCTGCACGATTACTTAAAAATGTTCCTTATAACAGCGGAAACAACTTAGAATATTTTTTCAGAATCATAAGATGTCATTCAAAACTGTAAAGGTTTACAATTATTTAATTTGTAAAAGAATTTGTATATGTGTTTGGGTACACTCACAATAAAAACAGCGCAATTTGTGGAGCGCATCAATTTGTTATTTTGTTCATTGTTTAAGTGAAATATATTTAGCGTATAGGCTTATTTATTATATATATTATATATTATCTTATATTTTATATATATATATATATATATATATATATATATATACATACAGTATATTAGGGTTGAGCCGATAGACGATAGTTTCATGTTTTGACGATAGTCAGAGATATCGGTGATGGCTGATGCCTTTGACAATATCAGTACGATAATTGGCTCATTTTCTCATTTATGTATTAAATTATTATTAGTTTAGTATGGTTATTAAATTAATATTAGGAACTACAGTTAATTTGCCTTGCTTAAATTCATAACGACATCACTACAAACCCCACTTGTGACATCACCAACACACGCGTATGAGGAATGGAGCACTCAATTTAAAAAATGTTTTTAAAACCGACTACAAAACCATTTGTAACCGAATTGCAAGGTGACAAATCGTCAAGAGTGCTTGCTCAGACGCATCATTCTTATTTGTTGTCTTTTCAATTTAATTTAATTCTAATTTACAAAAATTTTGTTGGTTAATTAATTCATGATTGGTTAAGGAGTGTCAGTTGTTGTTATCATCCCCTTACCAGTCATTAAAAAAAGGTAAAAATTGAAGTTTATTTGAAATTTAAAGTTGCAGTATTATCCTTCCTATATCCTAAGTGTCATAAGGAGATGTTCAGCTTCACATAGTACTCACAGACATTCTTCATTTCTCTTTCCGAATGCTCTCCGCTACAGTGAAACCACAAAATAAGATGCACCACAGTTGCTTTTATACTGTACATAAATTGACTGAGATGTATTTTTAAAAAAGTTGTCAGGTGAGAAATGTTCAGACTTGTGACTTCTCACAGTTAAAAGAGATGTTTTGTTCTGAGCCAGATCAGCTCATTATCAGGTAGGGGGCTCAGCCCCTCCTAAAACTGAAACCCTAGAATGCGCTTACACAGGAAAAGGGTTTTGTGGTTTGCCCATTTGCCCTCTTCCCAGCATGCACTGGGGCATACATAATTAATATAATTGCGTTTGTTTGCTAGTTTTATTTACATTGTCGTTATTGATTGTGTTCGGATCATGTTTGGTAACTTGTTGTTTTGTGATTTCCGGATTTGAGTTTCAGTTACTATACTCAAAACGAGGATTTAATTAAGCACTACCTTTCCAGAGTTTCAAGTGTTGAGATATGTGAGTGTCTTTTTAAGGTGTTTTATGAGTCTTCGTGTGTCTATTGTCTATAGTTTAATATTGCAAGTACTTCTAACAAAACCATGAAGCTCTTAATATTGAATCATTCAAGAGAGGGAGACATTTGCTCAGGAGAGCTTAAATTGATAAATTGTAAATGTTACAATGATTGCAGATAGCAGTCATGCCAACACTATACTGTTCAAGACATTTCCTTAATTGATTTAAAAAGAAATGTTCTTTTTCTTTTTTTAAATATAAAAATTCACTTTTGTTTAATGATTAGTGAAGTTTTCTTACGTAGTACAAATAAGAATGCTAAATTATGATTGTCTAACAGCAGTGAAAATTTGATTGACAGCATATACATGAAAATCTGTCCTTTTTGTTGTTTTTGTTTTTTTCCCCCTTTTCTTTTTTTCCCATTCAGTCACCTCCATGCAACTCCCATAAATAAGAAGAAAATGATAGATTTATGCTGCCAATCATCTCAGTCCTCTAAGATAGGATGTTTTTTTTCTGAAAGGAAGAGGTGTCTTTGTTCTCTCCTCACTAAAAGGGAGGGTTTATCTACTCTTGAAGAGAAAGGCCTAATCTCTCCTTAAAACATTAGTCTTCTGTCTTCATTTTAAAGTCATGGAGTTATCTCAGTTGGGCATAGTGGCGAGGTCAGACGACAGTGGCGTCCTCTGGAAATATGACCCCGTGAACATTCATGGGAAGCATTTTTGCACCATCTCAACAAACGATGATCAATTCACACAATTCACTCTCCTCTCCTGTCATTGGCTGCAAGACCCTCCCTCAGAAGCTGTCCGCCCAGTCTCATAACTGCTCTATTAATTTAACCTGAACCGCCCATCTACAGCATTCCTCATCTAAACATTTCCATCATTTCAAAACATCAGCTGGATGTGAAAACGTCCACCTCCTGTCCGTTACATCCCCTAATTCAATATCTTCCAGACCATTCTCTCTAGACATCCTGAGGGGGATCGGATTTTTGCCCGGATGCGAAGCTTGTGCCTTTTTTAACATTGACTCGCCTCCACAATGGCCAGCCCACAAAAGCTCATTGTCCTCATTGACCGATAGCCAGGACACACAATAAACGAATCCGTTTCTTTTAGCCCAGCTTCCTAGCCGAGGATATTAACAAACTGTAGTGTGACATTAAACTCAGAGAGCTTAACCATTTCTCAGTCTCAGGGTAGTCTTCTATTCAGCATCAAGGTTAAAGCCAGCTTTGATGAATGTGGGACTTTTGTCTAGTGAGCAGCTCTCAGTCCTCTCTTTGTCTCCTCTCTCAATATCTTTCTCTCTCTTTTTTCTCGTGCATACGCACATGTATGTGACATGTCCTGTACTCAATGTGGTATGTTTCTAGCTCTACCCAGCGCTCTACAAATCATGTTAAAATCTGTTGATTTAACTAAAGCCTTGATGAATGGCGTCCTTCTCACTTTCTATTTGTCTCTCCCTTCAAGAGTGCTGAATCCTTCCCTGTAGTCCATGTCGTTGAAAGAGAGAGAGCAGAGAGAGTTCAGGGAGAAAAATGGCAGAGAGAAAGAAGGGGGGGGGGGGGGGAGAGATTTTTCTCTTCATTAGCGGTTGTAAAGAGAGAACTAGCGGAGAGGTTAGAGGTTTTAAGGGATCGATGTTTGCTGTTCAAGGCTCTGAGTCCGGCAGGGGAGAGAAATGTGGCCTCTGTGGAATTTATGAGACCTTCCAGGCGCGCACCTTTACAGCGCTTTGTGATCCCGTACACACACATGCTCACAGGATAGCTCTCGCTTACGCACACACACACACCTATAGAGAGCTTTGTGATGTCATCGATCTGCTCATCTATCAATTTCTCTTCTGTCAATCTCCCCCACCTTTTGTTGTCCTTTCTAAAGCTTTGTTCATTTTTTTTCCCCAAACAGACAGGTAAACTCTAATAAATTGGGTAACTAATCCATTTTTATGACACTGAACTTTTTGGTTTCTTTAACTTTGGGTACTTTTTCTTTTTTTTCATTTTACATAATTTAATGAAGATCACATAAAACTGTCTTGGAAACATCTACCATGTTTTATTGTTTTACACTTGTCCAAGACTTAAATCCTTAAAGGGCATATTGCAGGTTAGAAGACCCAACGAGTCAATGCATAGAAAAATAATGTAGGAACTAGATTTTCTTTAAAATATACTTATAAATACGCTACAGAAGCTTCTGGATTCGTTTTTGAGAGAAAATTTTACTTCGGCGTCTGAAAATGGGCGTGGCGGTCGTGACGCAACGAGCGGGAGAGCGGTCGATTCAAACAACAGGAAAACAATGGATCGCAATGACATTTCGGACGCTGAGGAAATACTCGTCTGGGGGACCAAGCCATAAAGTTATGAGCCTGCTATGCTAAAGAGAGCAGGGACAGGCCAGGATAATGTTAGACAGAATGGTAAGGGACAAATTGAGTTGTGGTGTGAGGAGAACCAGTGGATAACAAGACAGGTGTCTTTTGGTGAGAGACGTGCTTATAGATGCACGTTATACACTGTGCTCCCAATATACAGATTATTATGATCCTATAACAAGCCAGCAGATATTAGTATGTTTAGGGTAGGTTTATACTATTAAATGTATAAAAACTGTACTTGAGTATATTTCTATTGTACTAAAAGCATACTGGTACATTTTTAATACATATTTTTTCACCTGGGTTATAACAGAAACAGAAAATGAAAGATTTGAGTATTTAAACAACCAATTTTGTTTTTCAATTACTATTTAGGGCATGACTAAGTTACCTATATCACACTATTTGATGCCATTGGTATAGTATTCGACGATCAATAGGCATCCCATGTTGAACTCCATCATATCATTGGGATGATTATCATTTGATCTGAAGTGAACGAAGCGGATGCGGAAGAGAAATCCCGTCGAAAGATAGGCTATAGCACTGTCCCTTTTCTTGTAATGGAAACTTGTGGACTCGATCTTGAAGTCCTGACAGGCCAGAGTTTTTGCAACCTCCACAAACACAATAATTTACCACGACGATGATAAATTAAAATACACAAACTACCGAAAGCACACTTACTGACGACCGCTCTCACTGAATACCAGCCTACTCTGCACTGAGCCGAAGCTGAGGCTCCCTAACATGACGTAAAATGACGCAATGTTGAAAAAAAAGCCGTTTTTACGAGCAGTCCAAGAAACGCTCACTTTATCAACTAAATTAGTGCCCTTATGTTGTTTTAAAAAAATTCAATCCTGCATTAACTTTTCATATGGTATTTTCATACAAGGTAATCTATAAATGTATTTATTTTTTACCTGCAATATGCTCTTTAAATTAGAAAATCCTTAACAGAAATATTATTGCATGTTTATTTTATTTTTTTGTAATTTCCACAACACTGAACGGATATATACTGTAAACTTAATGAATTGGGTAAATCAATTTGTATGATGCCGATGTTTTTTTGAACATAAGACTTTTTTTATTTTATTATACATCTGCAATAGCCAGATTTTTAAGATTTTTTTTAAAAAAACTTTAAGTGCGCCTGCAACCAGTTTAGAGATATGAGGGTTTGGGTAGAGAAACAAGTGCTTTTGTGTGTAGTTCAGATAAATAATTCATGGAATATTGTTTATTAAATTGGGTGAGCAGGCCACAAGAGTGCTATATCTGTTGTCTTAGAATAAAAGTATAAAAGGAAAAAGTTGATACAGCTTTTGGTAAGATTAAAAGAGCTTTTGTCAATGGGTGGGAAACACTAGAGAGAACATTTAAATGCCCGGCCATCAAAGTGACAGATAATGATTATTTGTTGTGCAACATCTGTATTAGTTTAGCTGTGTCAGAATTTGTCCTTGACCACCTCTAAAAGTGATATCAATCACAGACTGATTAAGTGCTATCCGATCACAAAAAACATGTTTATTTCAGGTGTGAATGGGACAATAGAAAAGTATTGTATGTCCAGTCTTCAACTGAACTCTACACCCTGTTAATTTCTGTGTTAAAGCTGATCCGCAGTGCTTGGGGTGATCTGTCATTTAGACAATGGCAGCTACTTTGTGTGTGTGTGTGAGGGAGAGAGAGATGAGGGCGAATAGGGGGAGATAAAAGAGAGGATCATGTAGATCCAGCTCCCTGCTGAGACACCAATCCCTCTTTATGGCTCGTAA
This sequence comes from Pimephales promelas, assembly GCF_016745375.1. The sequence continues at coordinate 7,494,665 of NW_024121876.1, read as the reverse complement.
AGACGCCTCCTCACGGCAGAGCCCAATGTGTGCACACGCGCGCAAACCCACACGCGACTCCTGTGCGCCTGAGGAATGGGAGGGAATGAGAGGGAGAAACTATCTGGGTGAATAACCTGATTTTCACTCGCCGTTCCAGACCTCGTTGTCAGTATATCTTCTCACCTCATTTCCCTGATCGACTGAAATCCCACACACACACACACGCGCACAGGAGAAAGAGAGAGAGAAACTGCATGATGAGATAGCTGGTATCGGGGGCCCTGAGGTGAGCAGAATGAGAGTTTGTCCTTTTTATTGGCTGTAATTAGGATGAGGTCATTACCATGCGCCAAAGGCCTTTCACTGCTGGGAGATCATAAAATGCCACCTGAGCGATTTATATTCCACTCCCAGAATCCTCTGCAGCCTTCCTCACACATTCAAGAGATGATAGGATAAGAGAAGACCTTAAATTTATGTGTGCGCAAAAAACATAGCTGGAGACGAGTGTTATTTGATGTAGCAAGTAATGTATTGAGGAATGGTTGAATGGTTTAATACAATATTAAACCGAATTTTGTCTGTGACTGGTTTCATTCATCTTATACAAAATATTCATAAATTCTTCTAGACATTATTACATTGTCTATCTATCTATTATTGCATTGTCTGTCTATCTATCTCTCTATCTATCTCTCTATCTATCTATCTATCTATCTATCTATCTATCTATCTATCTATCTATCTATCTATCTATCTATCTGTCTATTGTTATATCTATTTTATTTATCTATCTTATTTATTGTGACAGTTTACTATTGTCTATTTTGAGCTGCTTTACATCTGAATTGAATTCTGTTTGCATCAATGAAGCGTTCTTTTTTTTTATTTATCACTGTAAAGCTGCTTTGAAACAATATTTAGTGTATAAATCACCATATAAAAAAAGGTGACTTAACTCTAACGTTCTGATGTGTTATCTTTCATTCTCTCTATCCGCAGTCGTTCATTTGCTGGGGTTGCCGTGGCATCTGAAGCGAGTGGAAGGAGAGCTCTATGAGAATGGTATGAGTAAAGATGATCAGCCTCTGCCGGGAGCCGATTTCACCTTCACTCCTGTCCACCTGCCAGGACTCAACACCACACAGCCAGGTATGTGTGTGCCTGCTGCTTAAATCTTCTTACAAGATTCCTATACAATTATGATATTAATGCTATTATGTCATTTAACACAATGGGCCTAAATGTCAAGTCTTTGCCTACAGCTTAAGATAAGAGAGAGGGTGTGTGTGTTCAGAGTTTCAGAGTTTATTTGCCATTTAATTAATGTCAGAAAACAACAGTACATTTTTTCTCTCTCAGATAAGCCCTGAGATTATGAGGCCTTTTTTTTAAAGTGTGAGGTGTATTTATATCTATGTAGGACTGTAGAGTTTGATAAAGTGCAAATGAAATAAAATTTGTATTGCCATGTTAATTGGATAAAATAGAATAGAATATTTATCTATAAGAAATGTGTCTATGATTTCATTGTAACTCCAAGATGTACATCATTCATATACGGAAATACACATATTACAAGAGTTCAAGAAGTGCCAAATGTAATTACATTACTGTCCTGAAATTTCCTGAAGTCAATATTTTAAATACATTACATACTGTGTGTTCATTAATTCAAACTTTTTGGGGTCAGTATGATTTTTTAAATTATTATTTTTAAATTATTTTATATTTTATATATATATTTGTCTATGCTCACCAATACTGCACTTATTTGTTCACAAATATGGTAAAATGTATGTATGAAGGTATGGTCCTTCAAAAATCATTCTGAACACTGGTTTGTTACTCAACATTTTTTTATTATTATTATCAATGTTTTAAACAGTTGTGCTGTTTAAGATTTTTGTGGAAACTATAATTCTTTTTAAGGATAAATTCAAAGACAAAAAGAATGAGAGTTATGTGAAATCTTTCATAACACTATAAATATTGTTACTGTCTCATTTGATATTTATATATATATATATATACAGTATATACAGTATATATATATATATATATATATATATATATATATATATATATATATATTTGTCTATGCTCACCAATACTGCACTTATTTGTTCACAAATATGGTAAAATGTATGTATGAAGGTATGGTCCTTCAAAAATCATTCTGAACACTGGTTTGTTACTCAACATTTTTTTATTATTATTATCAATGTTTTAAACAGTTGTGCTGTTTAAGATTTTTGCGGAAACTGTAATTCTTTTTAAAGGATAAATTTGAAAGACAAAAAGAATGAGAGTTATGTGAAATCTTTCATAACACTAAATATTGTTACTGTCTCATTTGATATATATATAGAGAGAGAGAGAGAGAGAGAGAGAGAGAGAGAGAGAGAGAGAGAGAGAGCAATGTTTGTGATAGGGGCCCTTTATCCATATATATATATACAGTATATATATATATATAAAGAGAGAGAGAATACCATTTTTGTGATAGGGGCCCTTTATCCATATATATATATATATATATATATACATATACAGAGAGAGAGAGAGAGAGAGAGAGAGTATACCATTTTTGTGATAGGGGCTCTTTATCCACATTGTTTCAGCAACTTCCAAAAGCCTTTATGTTATGATGCAAGGATGTTCACCCTGTAGCAACCTACCTCAGGTGTAAAGTGTCTTGCTCAAGGGCACAGATGATCATAGTTCAAGAATTGCCCTTGCAGGATTCAAGCCTGCAATTTTTTTGGTTGTCTAACCCAGATATTTGACGACGAGGCTGCACTAGCCCACTGTGCATGAACTTAATGCACAGGTGCTTGTTCCATCAAAGGTAATGTAAATAACCTCACACCTGAGAGTCCATACGGGTTTCAGTCCCGCTCCCAAAGCTCTGTCTAGATACAGCAGGTGCGGTTTCATCTTTGCCGTCACCTGAATTTGACTCTAGACAGTAGAGCTTTTCAAAGAGTCTTGCCGATGATCACTTTTGATTCACATCAACCAAACCTCTGAAAAATACATAATTCTTTTTGACGTTTAGATGTGGAGGTGTCTGTGTGGATAGCATCAGAGACCGGATTCATTTAAAAGCCCTCGGGCATATCTTTTCATATCTACTGCCTTTATGTGACCATCAGAGAACATGAGCTCAGTTGCATCATTTTTAATCTTTAACAACTAACATCCTAAAGCTTAGATTAAGTGTATGCTGCTTTTGGTGTCTACCTGATTTAGAAGAAAATGTGTCTTTTATTTTTATTTTTTTACTTAAAATAAATAGTTCAATCAAAAGAAATCTGCCATTATTTATTCTCCTTCATGTTGTTCCTGTATGGCTTTCTGTAAATGTATGAAGAATATCCTGACCACTCTTTTATTTCACATACTAAAAGTGAATGAGGACTGGGCCTGTCAAGCTTTAAAATTACAAAAGAAAAAAAAAAAAGCACAATAAAAGTCATCTGCACAATATTTCAGTCTATTTCTCACAAAAAGCTATCATATGGAATATGAGACTGAAACTATTTTGCATGAGCCATATAGAATACTTTGATGAGAATTTTATGGGGCTTTTGTGTCCTTTTTGAAGCCTGAAAGCTCCAGCACAGGATCATTGTAATTGCATTAAAAAGAGGGACCCGAATACCATTGAAAATGTCTCCTTTTGTGTTCCATGGAAGAAAGAAAATCATACAGGTTTGGAACGACTTGAATAAATGACTTGAACTAATATTTTAAAGCTTATGTTGCAGGCACACTTGGTCCAGTCATTTTATTCAACTTTTTTGTCTCTGGATAAATCATGGAAATTGGAGGAATGTTAGTTTCATTTTTCCATTTGGCTTGACAGATAAAGAGGTGATTCAGCGAGGCAGGGTGATAGAGAGGGGAGAGGTGGTCGTCGGGACTCAGCTGGTACAAGCAATTCCTCCTGGACTCTTCTGGAGGTTTCACATTATGGTTCACCACCCTGAGTATGTCAAGTTCAACATCTCACTCACACGGGATGCTCTGCTGGGTATCTACGGCAGGAGGAATATACCACCTACTCACACGCAGGTAATCACATGCAAACAACAATATTGAAAATATAACCCAAGTTCTTTTATTAAGTGACTTGTGCACAGTACAGTAAATTACATTTTTTGTTATTGTTGTTGTTTTTATACAATCGCTAGAACACATTTCTCAATACTTGGGTACATTTTTCCAAACTCTTCAAAACATCAGTCTATGTGGGCTAAACTGTGGATCCTTTATCATTGCTTTGGCACAAAATACATTCGATGCAATATATTCTGAATCTAAAAAAAAAAAAAATTATTTTAAACATGAATGAGGTTTTGGTAGTTGTTATTGCATTATGAATGTGAAATTATCCGCTGTACCGAGCTGAAAGTTGGTTAGGAGAACAGTGTGAAGAGTTTTGAAAAAGTGACCCAAGTATTGAGTTTGTGTAATTATAAAACTATATTCAGAATTAATCACATGCTGATATTTGCAAAGAAAATCACCTAAATGATGTTGGCCAGAGGAGAACTGGCCCCCGACTGAGCCTGGGTTTTCCCAAAGTTTTTTTCTCCATTCTGTCACCTGATTGAGTTTGGGTTCCTTGCCACTGTTGCCTTGGCTTTTGGCTTGCTTTGCTGGGGACATTTAATATTCAACAATATTATTGATCTGTGTTGTATTATTTTCATGTTATCACTGTGATGCTGCTTTGATACAATCTTTATTGTAAAACGAACTATATAAATAAAGGTGACTTGACTTGAAGATGATTCAAAGACAAATTGTGGAAAATGAGTAAAGCTTTAATTGGAAGTTTTGAAAAGTGTCTTTAAATATAATGATTTTTTTTTTTCCGGATCATTGAATATAAATTAATTGCGTCTTATACTCCATAAGCCGTGTCAGGTTTGAAAATTTTGAAAAACATGTTTTTAGACCTGTGTTCTGATCTATTCTTTTGTGCTATGATATAAAAAAATATGCACAAACACATACATTCTTACAGGGGCAAATACTTTTTCACAGCAATTGCATTTGAATTGCATTAGTTTTATATCACCTGTATAATCATACTAAATTAACTTTTAAATGTATAATTATAAAAAAATATATATGTGCTTCCATGTTTGTGCATGTGTGTTTGTGTAAGACTGTGTGTGTGTGTGTGCGCACGTATGAGAGAAAGGGAGTGTGTTATCAAATTTTTGTATCTGTGCCCAGGTTTTGTCATGATAACTCATGTTGGTAAACGTTGTCTAAGTGCATATTGTTATGACTGGCAGATAACAAGGAGGATCAGGAGCGTATCTAACGAGGTGCTTCAGACGACCCCAACATGCTAATTACATCTCATTATTCAGGATATCATCCGAGATTAACTGTTCACTTTGCTCAAGAAATTAGAGCCCGGTGTAATTCAATTTAAGGCTTCTCGTTTGCTGCTCATTTGCATACGGGCTTGCATATGTAGGCGGAGGCAAAGCAAGAAGACTGGTTAATTGTTCCTGCTTAATGAAAAGGCTTCTTTTGTGTGTGTGTGTGTGTGTGTGTGTCAGAATAGAGATGTTTACACTGCCACAGCTTCCACAAGTCTACTCCGGTGTGCGCGAGTGCGAGTTTGCGTGTGTGTTCACTGAGGCCTGACAGATCGCTACTGCACTGAGACTGTCAACTCCATTGCAGCTCCCACGATCGTTCCTCAGTTTCTCTGGCTGTCATTAAAAGCAGTGGGGCTCTGGTGCAACTGCTGCCCTCCTGGCTCCTGCCTGTCAGCGTGAGAGTCATTACAGTCGATAGGGCTTCAGTGCCTCCACTGCTTCCAGAGTGACTCCGGAGGAGGAGAGGGACTCATTATAGCCAGAGGGTTCTGTAGTGCCTCAGAGAACGCCGCTCATTGATGTTTCTGATGTTTGTAACAGCTCTGTCTAAACACTGGCAATCCCCCCCAAATACAGACAGACAGACAGACAGACACACACGCCACGGATCTCTTCCAGTTTCCTTGGAGATAGATTTATACCACTTACAGGATGGAAGTGACACTGTAGTGCAGGGTGATGAGACAGACGCTGAACACAGATATACGGATCTCAGGCTGAGTCAAACAAGCACAGATGGTGAGCTGTAAACGCCTGGATGTAAACGTCTCGTATTTGCAGCGACTCCAGATTTGATCTGGACTGGTTAAATGTCAGCGTGTCTGGCCGTGTTTGCTCAAAATGCAGGCATGTTTCTCTGATGTGTTTGGATGTCGAAGCATGGGAGCAGATCAGTCCTAGTTTATGCCATCCCCCCAACCCCCCTCTAAAAAAACAAAAAACAAAAACAATGGGGAGCAAATGAGAGTGAGGAAGATACTCATGATTAATATGTGTGCCCACACATACTGATTTAGCAAAATTAGACAAGTTCCTGGTCATATTTTGTTCCAGTCCGAACCAAAATTTTTTTTGTCCAAACCATATACCTACCCCTAAACCTAACCCTACCCATAAGTTTGTAAATGATAGGTGAATAACCAGTCTTTATGAGCACATTTTTTAAAATTAGTTATTTAAAAAAAAAAAACATTTAAAAGAATAAAAAATGAAAAAATGACTGAGCTACACCTGTTTGAAGTCGATTGAGTCACCAAATCCATTTTGAGAAAAATCGAGTTCCAAATCAAAATCACCTAGCAACTATACCTTAAAATCCCCAAATTTGGCACACACCAAGTCAAAACCAAATATATATATATATATATATATATATATATTATGTAGGGCTGTGCAAAAATTAATTGCGATTAATCGCATCCAAAATAAAAGTCTGTGTTTACATAGTATATTTGTGTGTGCTGTATATAATTATTTTGTATATATAAATACACACACATGCATGTATATATTTAAGAAAATGTGTTATTCATATATAAAATATTTATATTTATATAATGTAGATTATGTATTTATAAATATATACAGAATTTAAGCGCAAATAATTCTTAAATATATAAATGCATGCATAGGTATTTATATATACAAAATAATTATATACAGCACACACAAATATATTATGTAAACACAGACTTTTATTTTGGATGCGATTAATCGCAATTAACTTTTGCACAGCCCTAATATTATGTATACCACAATTGTTTGATTAACCTTAATGAATTAGACAGCCTATAGCCTAAGACCTACTGTACCACATGGGTCTAATATAATACCACTTCAAATCTCCCTCTTGCTCACTCTCTCTCCTCCCCCATCATGAGTGTATACTTCCCCTACTGCTGATTGGCTACATGTGTTTTGGTGCTCTTCCCAGAAATCGCTCACTGCACCTTTAACTTTCTAAATTACTTATTTAATGAAGTATGTAGCTTTACATTTATTAATTGGTATGTCCTTAATTTATTTTTAATTTGTTTTTGCACTACTGATATTTCTTTTTATTTGTTCATATTATCATTATATTTTAACCCAGGCATTAACCCAGTGGAGACTTCCTACAGGTGCAGATAATGAATATGTTTGGTACCATGGGTTCATATTAATGCATCTGAAACTAGATTCCCAGACAAAAAGGCATTCAGAGAGTTTGTCAGACATGATGCATGAACTAACATGAACTAACAATGAGCAATATATTTGTTACAATATTTATTCATCTTAAAAAAACATTTTTTGTTAATGTTTTTTAGTTAATACAAATCCAGCTGTTCATGTTAGTTCACAGTGCATTAACTAATGTTAACAAATACAACCTTTGTAAGTGTTGTAAATGTTGAAATTAACTGTAACTAAGACGAATAAATGCTGTAGAAGTTGTTAATTCTTATTTCATGTTTCTTATTTCAACTAGTTCACTAATGCTAACTAATGAAACCTTATTGTAAAGTGTTACCCTTTATCTAGATGAAAGTAATGTAGCATGAGTTGTTGCCAGTGTTGGGTGGATATACTTGATATATTTTTTACAATTCTGTGGGATGCATGTTTTGGCAAGTATTGGACTTAAAAATAGGAGCTTGTTTGTTTGGGGAGTACGCCAAGGCTGTCAGCATCACCTAGAGTACAAGGGGCTGCTGAGACTCAAAGCACCAAGTTATATCTATAAGTTATGGATGGTCAGTGCCAAGGCCATGAACTCAACTTTAGATCTGTGCTATGTTCTTTTAGCGCAATTTAGATCAGATACACTTAAAACTAACTACATGTCCTTTTTCTCCAGTTTGACTTTGTGAAGTTGCTGGATGGGAGACAGCTGATAAAGCAGGATTCCCGGAATGTCAAAACTCCGAACGCTCCTCCACGGAGTCTGCTGATGTCTGCTCTGCAGGAGACCGGTTTTGTGGAATATCTTGATGTAGGCACCTGGTACCTGGCTTTCTATAACGATGGCCGCAAGATGGAACAGGTGGTAGTGTACAGCACACCCATTGGTGAGAGATCACGCTGGAACTATTGTTTTTGTCTATCTGCTTATTTTTTTAATCATTTTCTTTTTAATATTCGCTAAATGTTTGCATCATTATTGTGCTGTTGGATGTAAAAATGCTTGCTTATGATACAAATAGGTAAATCGATACAAAACTTCAGAATGATTTAATTGTATAGTGAATTTGATTGTGTTTGTGTGTTCAGAAACAATAGACGGTTGCTCCACGAACTGTAATGGTAACGGAGAGTGTGTGGCTGGACACTGTCACTGTTTTACTGGCTTCCTGGGGCCAGATTGTTCAAAAGGTATAACTCAACACAATAACACATCATCATACAATATAATTCTGGAGAAAAAAACCATTGTTTAATTAACAAGATATGCATTTAATCTGTACAATATTGCCATCAAACATCATTGCAGTTATAAACACACTAAATAAGCTTTATTTTCAAACAATATCACAATCTCACAGTTACACAATGTTACAAGTATCTGATTAATTTAATAAGTTATGTTTTTGTGTATATTTCAGACTCTTGCCCAGTGCTGTGTAGTGGTAATGGTGATTACGAGAAAGGTGTGTGTGTATGTCACATTGGATGGAAGGGGGCGGAGTGTGAGGTGGAGGAAGGCCAGTGTATCGATCCCACCTGTTCCAACAATGGAGAATGTGTCAACGGAATCTGTGTGTGTGCTCCTGCATTCAAGGGCGATAACTGTGAGCAAGGTACAGCTCACACACACACACAAATCTTTCATTAAAACATTTTCAGCTTTTGATGGACTAGATTCATTTTTAGATAGAAAGATTGAGTTTGAAGCACAAATAACCCTCATCTGCTTCATGACCATCATGCTCAGTGCAAGTGCATGCATGCGTATAGAGCTACAAGTCTATCTCCACGGCTTGTTTATGATGAATGTCCTGTAATTGGATTTTAAACACACTTTCTCCCATAACCATTAAGCTGAAAATTCATTGCTGCCATTTCAGTGATAGAGTGAGAGACAGAGAGAGCTAAAGAGAGAGACTCAATTTAATCCCATGTAGATCCATCCACCAAATTAGCTTTTCCATCAGACACCTTCCGCATCTACACACACACACACATACACACACAGAAAAGTGAACATGTTGCTGGTGTAATTGGAATTTCCATGTATTTGTATCTTGTTCTTGTGCACTCTCTCTAACTGTGGAGTTTTTATGTTTCGCTGTCTCTGACTCTGTTTTAAGCACTATTCAGACATAATTAATTTTCTTTACAACGTTCAACTTATAATTATTTACAGAGGATGCCCATAATTTTGTATTCTGATTCAGACCGAATAGAGATTATATGAAATAATTATAATGTATATTATTAAGGAAAAGATTGAATCTTTTCTACTACACATACTTTTAGTAATTTTACCGACGCATCTCACAGTACAAATGAGAAACACACACAGATTATCTTGGTCGTTATCTTGCGCTCAGTTAAAAAGCAGTAATAATTCAAATTATAATGTTAAGTTTAAACTATTTTGTTTTTCATACTGTACATAATGTTGTGATCCCTAAATACACAGTAGCATTTTTTTTAGAATTTATTTCGACAAAATATGATGGATTTTTAACTATTCTAACAATTATCAGCTTGGCTGTCTCAGGGTGTCTGCTGGGTTTTAAAAAGTATTAAAAAGTGATAAATCAAAATTGTCATTTTAAAACATTGTTTTAAATGTAATCTGAGACATTTGGTTTAAATTGATAAAAATTATTCGTTTTAGTCGCATATTCGCAGTTTCCCCTATTAAATCCAGCCACGCAGCAGATCTTTTGCCACTCAGTCAGGCTGAGGGGGGTTTTTCTGGCGGGAAAGTGATGTCAATGCATTCCCTCTATTGTTTGGTGTGTAAAAAAAACATCAATGTCAACTGGATGGGAGCTAATGCACTTTGGTCGCTGCAATCCACTACACACAAAAATGAATAGATTTAGAGCACGCATTCCATTTTGATTTTTATATGTTACAAATGTCAAAATCTGTGTAAATAATAGAAAGGTTGCTGCTGATTAACGCTTAATTCAGTGTCGTGATGGTTTTAAAAAAAATTCTGAAGGTAGTAAAAAAGGTATTAAAAAGTAGTAAATTTAACTTAAGGAATACTGTATATACCCTGTGTCTCACCTACCAGTACAACTGGTATGCTAAACTCAAATCTTGTTTTACCTATAATTAATCTTCCAAATCTATAATGAAATACACTAGACAGCACATGAATTTCAGCTGTAATTATGCTGTTTGACACTGGTCAAAATATATGAGGAGATGTGTTCCGAAAACAGTTAAATACTGCAATCACACACTTTCCTATCTGGATGGGATTAGATGTCTCAGAGGTAATTTGCACCTCAATTTCTACCCAAATTGTGTGAGGAAAAACTGTCTGAATATGGCTTTATACACACATACATCCTACATGCACCTGTAATTAAATGTTCGTGGGTACTAAATCTCCTTTCTCTGTGTGTTTTGTTGTGTGTCTACAGTCGATTGCGTGGATCCTTTGTGCTCTGGTCGGGGTGTGTGTGTGCGCGGTGAGTGTGTGTGTTCCGCAGGCTGGGGAGGTGAGAGCTGTGAGATGGCACTTCCTGCCTGTAAAGAGCAATGTTCAGGTCATGGAACGTACCAAGCCCAGACAGGGGGGTGTGTGTGTGAGCCGGGCTGGAGTGGCGACGACTGCACCATGGGTTAGTTACAATCGATGCACACATACACATGTGTACAAAAGCTTTCTCCATCTTATCCTTTGTATTTCCAGCCATGAAAGTGCTTTTTCATCATTTGGTTACTCGTGTCTCACTCAGAAGTTTTTGATTCAGTTACTATTGAGCTCCAAATCTAGTTCCGCTCTTGTCTGACAGAGTAAAGCAGGGCACTATGTGCAGGAGTATGGATCGGCTCTTAATTGTAATGTGATATATATTGTAAAAGGGGAATGTACTTTCTTTAATAGAGAGAAAACAGAGTCATTCTTATTATCTGATTGATTTTGCATCTCGTAAAATAACCTGCTGGACTGTAGAATGTCCTTGTGTTTTACAGATGGAGGGAGAGGATTGCAGTTAAATGCATGATATATACCAGAAACTGTCCATGAATATGCTACACTTTGGTATCCCATTACTATTTTAAAAGCTTTAGCGGCCCAATTCCATATTTTTCGGTTGTGAGAACTATTGGATATATCAGGTGAAGTACAGTATTATATAATATGAAATCAACCTAGCATGAAGAGTAGACAGTAAACGCATGTAATGTGAGGAATTTTGCCCATCCATCTCTGACATAATTTGTCAAAATGTATCTCTTTCTACAGTTGGGACAAGAGGACAACTAAATAATCTCCTCATTTCATCAGTCAATGTTAAAAAATCTGTTAAAATAAACATTTTCCTTTGATTTATGGTACATAAAACTTTTTTAATAACTAAGCTAACATTTAGTCTTAAACTATCTGGCCATAACTGAGTGATAACATAATTTTAGCTAAATCGGCAACCTTATTTACCTAGCTGCTACTCATTCTGGCATTTTTATTTATTTATTTGAACTTATTTATTTAAGTTGGATCAATTAAACATCATAAATGATCATTACAAGGTTTCACAGATTGGAAACCTCACATTAAATTAATATAAAATAAACCATTTTTTGTAATATTTCAACCTCTCATGAGGTTGTCTATCAATATGTTTTGAAGGTTAAACGCTTCCTTTCACCGTGCTATTTGTTTATAGTGAAGAACTTCCCCTTATAAGAATTTCTTATTTCTGTCCTATTTTGTACCCTATTCATGGACATGCCACCGCAGTTTCATTATTTCCTGGTTAACAATCATGATATTTAAATAAGAACAGTTTTATTGCAGAGAGAGATTGCTTTTCTGGAAGATCGGCAGGATTTTGTAACTCACTGCCTTTTGGCCACTGGCTAGAATTTGAAAGCATTTATTAAATATTATATTATCAAAATGCAGTATTTATCAAAATGCATGAATATTACAGCATGAAACTGCCCGTTTTCATGGCAGAGCTGTAAAATTGAAAATGTGTATATTAATAAACATTGCGGTTTAATGCCCTTCCTGTCATTGCCAGACATTTATATCTTGTGTGTGATTGAGAGGACGAACTCTTGTCCAATGTGCTTTTTAGAACAGCAAGGATAATTTGTTTTGAATGGTAAAACACAGAGGGTGATAGAAGTGAGAAAGACAGAGGAGAGGCTGTCCAAACTGAACACTCAGTGCTGGAGTTACAGAAGAAAGGTTTGGCAGCTGATTTTAAGTGACTTTTAAGATATGAAAAACTGTCATCTCAGTTTGACCCGTCACGAATCCTGTAAGTACGCGTGAAGACAAAGCTATTCTGTCTGAGGGCCAGAGAGCAGAGATATATTACTGGTTCAGGGAAATTGTTTTTGTCATAAAACTGTGGTCTTAAAATCAGGACCACAGCAGTGTTGTGCAAGTTACTTCCAAACTGTAATACATTAGGTATTACTTGTTACTGTTATTTAAAAGTAATTCATTACCTTACAATATTACTGTCCCAGAATTGTAATGCGTTACATTACTCATGTATTACTTTTGAGTTACTTTCACCCAAAATAACTAAGTAGAACTTAACTTTTGGGCTGTAACGATATGCAATATGAAACCGAAATCGCGATTCGCCAAACGACTCAGATCCACGAACCTACAGAATCGCGACACACCTCTTTCAACTCCAGCGTTATTCTCCTTACCGTCCAGATCCAATGCTGCCTTATCTTTAAATTAGCCTATTAGTATTATTTGAAGTTAAAATTATAAAATACGTAGACCTACACCACAAAAATAGTTGAGGATAAATTATTTAAAATTGGGGAAGTCCAGCATTATGGACATGACATTTGCAGTCAAAACTTGAAATAAAAATTCTCAGAAAATACATGTATTGAAACGTATATAGGCCACTTCCTTAAAGGACTCCAGACATTAGACAAATATCAGTCTATGTTTTATTTTTAATATTAGGGAAAAGACACACATTCATGCGTGACAAAAAAATAGGAGGCAAAAATTTTTTTGGTAATTCTGTTAATTACACTGCGCAAATCGGATGAGGTAGGATTGGCTCTCCAGTCTCCATAGAACTTAAAATATTCATTTTATTTTAGTTTTCGTGTTTGCATTTATGAGGAAAAAACAATGTTACAGACGCGACCGTTCTGAACTGGCACTAAAAGACTGCTTTAAAACTTTCACATAGTCTGTTGCCTTTAAGAAGTAAAAGCAGACAATACACTGTAATACAACTGTAATACAAGCCTCACTAAACATGTAACGAGTAAAATATTACTGAAAATTGATTAGTAATGCCTTACACTACTGCGTTACAGCAAAAAGTAATATGTTACTGTAATGTATTACTTTTGTAATGCGTTACTCCCAACACTGGACCACAGTAACTTGTGGACAGTTTGGGCTGGTGTGATAAAGCAGACTGTAGAGGGAGAGGAGAGGAGAGGATGGGTGTGAAGTTCGTCTCGGTTACGCATGTCAAGTCAAGTCACCTTTATTTATATAGCGCTTTTTACAAAACAGATTGTATCAAAGCAGCTTCACAGTGATAACATGAAAATAATACAACACAGATCAATAATATTGTTGAATATTAAATGTCCCCAGCTAAGCAAGCCAAAAGCCAAGAGAGAAAAAAACCTTGGGAGCAGGGAGAAACACACTTCTTAAATTGCTATTCGTTTCTTGCCATTGTCTCTCATACAAAATTGTTTGTGTGGTGTAAAATGTGATAACTCCGGCCTAGCAAATACTAAAGACAGACACAGTGTTTACACTCAGACAGATTCACATATAGCACTTACTGAAGGCACAGAAGCTGTTGCTCTTGCTTTATAGTTTCCTGGTCGATGACGTCACCCGCCTATGACGTTCCATCTCAACATCGGACTGATTCCATACGTGCCTCATGACGCACACACACAGGGGCGTTCCCGTAGCTTTTGACGCAGCTCGAGTTCCCGTCTCTTTATACTCTTTATACTACTGAAGGTGCACTGAATACATTTTTTTACTGATTAAAAAAGTTGGACAAAATATGATGAAAACATTTTTTAAACTCACATCAGATGATGAACTTGTAACTAATTACCCTGAAGACATGTATTAGCTTGTTCAGGTGTGTCTGATTAGGGTTGGATCTTCAGGGAAATTGCTCATCCCTGCTCTACACGGAGTGGGTCACCCCCTTATGATCACCGCCATGCTGACATAAAACAACAATAATAAAAAATAATAAGTTTACTGTATATTGTAGGGATGGGCATTTTTGTTAATTTCTCATTTCAATCATTGACAGGTCACAAAAAAGTACTACTCGAGTATTCGGGTAAAATTTCATTAAAATTTTTATATTTTTAGACATTTATGAAAATTGATGTTGACAAATAAAAATATGACATCAAAATATGTCTATGAAAACATGAACGTATGAATAGAAGGAAAAAAAACTGCTAGATCATGATGCATCAATGTTATCGAAAAAGAAACATCTATAAGCAATTGCTGCTTGAGGTAAAGCTGAAGAGTAAATGATCTCCAGTAAACTTAAGTCTGTTCTACGACACTTTTATGAGATTACTAATCAGACATCATAGATATATAACACAAACGTTATATTACAACTTGAATCTGCACAAAACGACATGTGAACTAGTTGTCTATTGAAAGTGAAACTCTGGATGTATATTGTATATCATATATATCATATATTTCATGATAGAAAGTGAATCACTGCACGTTTTCGAAGCCATAACTAGATACAAAACCCAGAAACTTTAAATAAAACATAGGTTTACCGTTTAAAAAAATAATAATAAAATAACACTGCTGCATTATTAATATCATCAATGATGTTTGCCCATCAAGCCTATCTAAAAGGAATATGACCTTCTCAAATAAGAAATAACTTGATCATAGTCAATAATGTTGGACATTCCATTTGAGCTGAAACTGATGAGTGAGTGAACGGTCTGTAAAGTGCCATGTTTTTCTAGCTGGTTATTAAACTCAACCAAACGCTTTTTATTTGATATTAATCAGATATAGACACCATAAAAGAAATCGTACAACTTACATCTGCACCAAAAGACGCAAATGCGCACATGAACTTGGCCGTGCTTGTCTGATGTTGTGGACAGCGTGTTGGAAATCGAAAGCACAGAGAATTTACAACATCCTATTACAATCGTGTTCTCATTATTATGTTATGCATTTGATAGATCGGCGCTGCACATCTTAACTGTATTTCATAATCAAAGTGATTCCAGGTGTCATTTCAGTGCACATTTTTCAGTTACACTTTACTTCTACTAATTATAAGTAACTTTTCAACTACGTGTCAAATAACTCTCATTAGAGTATTAGTGTATTATAGCAGACTGTCAGTTGGGTTATGGTTAGGTGTTAGGCTTTGGGTTAGGAGAATAAATTTACTTGTAGTCGCCAAGTTACTTAGTTGAATGTCTGTTGGGGGACCAACAAAATAAAGTGTTAGCAGATATTAAGCTGACAGTCAACTAATACTCTAATAACAGTTAATTGACATGGAGTTGAAAAGTTACTTATAATTAGTAGAATGTCTAAAGTGGACTATCGAAATAAAGTGTTATCCAGTTTCACTTTGTTTCGCCGGTCTGGTAGGCGTGCTCTCTAACGCTTACAAATCAGACCGCAGGAACCGCCCCAAATGCCACAATAACCAATCAGAAAAAGATTTCCATGATCGATCATCGCTGTCACGTACGAGTACTCGAGTACCCGTGCCCATCCCTATAACTTTCAGCCAGTGTTCAAGGCTGCTCAGCTTGTTTGAAATGCGCCGGACAGTCCAAATAGAATCAGTGGAAAAAAATGTCCAAACAAGCAGACCCTACTGGAGCAATGAAACAAACCGTGACGACCGGCAGCAGCCATGCCACCGATCAAAACGCTGGGATGTCAAGTGCAGAGTGTGAACACATGACCACACAAGACACAAGCACAGCAGGAAGAAAGCTCTCAGCTTTCCAGTCATGGTACAGTGCAGCAGTCAGCTGTGTACCAGCATGAACTGCCAACAACACAGACAATCATTGGGATTGAATTCAAGAATGTCCATATATTATATGTTTAGAATGAAATAGAGGAAATACAAAGACACGAAACAAAAGAGAAACAGCTTTGATATGAAGCGGCAAGAGTTGGTAAACATGGTAATTCAAGTATCCAATAGGTTTCTATAAAATCCAAGACCCCTGTGACGAAGAAGATGCAGCGTGAACAAAAACTTAGTCGATGATAATGAATGATAACAAATGTGTTTTCTCTCTGTTGCTTTGTGACTCATTTCAGAGGTTTGCCCCGTTCCCTGCAGCACCCATAGTGTGTGTGTTGCTGGACGTTGCCAATGTGAGGAGGGGTGGGAAGGGACCACTTGTGACAAACAGGCATGCCATCCAACCTGTGAAGAGCATGGAGAGTGCAGGGACGGACAATGTGTCTGTCAGCCTGGTTGGGAGGGAGAGCACTGCACTATTGGTATGTCTAAAAGAGTGTTTGTATTATATTATATCACACTATTAGATAATACTGTTCAAAAGTTTGGAATCAGTAAGATCCTTTTGATTTGTTTTTTTGTTTGTTTTATCAGAAATTAATACTTATATACAGCAAGGATGCATATATTACATTATATAATTTTATATAATCTATTACATTTATTATGAAATGTATCATAATATTTCACAATATTTGTCACAGGTGGTATCTGTTTTACCTGTGTTAGTTCTTGTGTCCTTTGTCTCTGTTCATTTGTTGTTAAAGTTTCAAGGTATGTTTTCATTTGTTTCCATGTTTACTCATTTATTAATTGATTAACTCCACCTGTTCCTTGTTTTCTCAAGTTTACACAACACTGTTTTCAACTAAAAATGGAAAACAGTTTTTGTGCTTCAGTTACATGACAACGGCGATGTGTGGGAAAACGCTGAACATTGAAAACGTAAACTTTTGAAAACGATATCTTTATCGTTTCTGTGTAAACTTCAAAAATATCCAAATTTGTGGAAGCAAATTTGTCTTTTTTGTCTTTTCTTGTCTATGTTATGTTGGTTTTGTAACTCTTGCATTTATCCCGTTCTCCTGCATATTTTTATTTATTTTGTTTGTGTTAAAGTTACTGCTGCGATTAGATTTTAACTGTATTTTGGTCATAAATTTAGCTTTGTGGAGCATAAGATTTCTTAAAAAAACTTCCAAAACCTCTCTGATCCCTTGTTACAGAGAGGTATATATGTTATATATATATAGAGATTTTTTGCTATTCACTTTAATAAATATATATATATATATATATATATATATTTTTTTTTTTTATAAAATAATACTATATAAATAATAATATATATCATGTAGTGTCTCATTTAAAATGAGTTCTTAGAAACTGCATGTATAATCATTATACAAGATTTAAAATAGGTAAGGTTGTATGTGAAATCAGTTGCTTCGCAGTCTGTGAAAACAATTCTAGTGTGTAAAATAGTTTCACAGTGCAACCCCCCCATTCTTAGGCCTTAACACCATTTTTGTAACTTGTCTTTTCAGTCTTAATATTCCCTGACATTTCGTCAACCCTTTGACAGCTGGGTGTCATATTCGATTAACACGTTAGCATAAAAAACAATCTTCATTCTGACTGGCAATCTTTTGGAATCATGCTCCAGACACTTTGTAAATATCATGTCTTCATAAATATTTGCCATTTTAACCGAATATTTGACAAGTGTCATGTATTTTTTATAAAACATGTAAATCAACTGACGCTGAACCAACATGGAGCCGTGTTTTGCCTTATAGATGATGTATAAACTAAACAGTCTCTCTCTCTTCCTCTTTTTCCTTATTTTTTCCTCCTCCAACCCACAGTTCCTTTAATTGTGGTGCTCATTATGAGAACAGTCTTTGAAACTCATGGGACAAATATACGCTTATGGCAGCAAACGACAGGGACACTTAAAAAAAAAAAATCACGCACACACAGAGCTTCTCTGAAGAATGTCTCAAATGTAATTTCTCCTCTTTGTTCTCTCCGTCTTTCATTTTGCAACTCTTTCAGCAGCACATTACCTGGATCTGTTTGATAAAGGTTAGTATTATATGTGTGATGACTGAATGAAGAAATGAAAAGATGACTTTATGATGTCTTTTACAGTATATTAGCAATCTTTGAAGAAAGAATATCAATGTTATAGGTGTTCTGTCTCTCTCTTAGATGCATGTCCTGGGTTGTGTAACGGTAATGGACGCTGTACACTGGAGCAGAGCGGTTGGCATTGTGTGTGCCAGTCGGGATGGAGTGGCCCGGGCTGTAACGTTGTCATGGAAACCGAGTGCAATGACAGTAAAGATAATGACAGCGGTAAAGACCCCTATAGGACATGAGCTTTGTGGATGGCATATAGAGAGGATCAATTATGCTTTAGGTTAACAGATACATTTTCACAAAGGTATTGTTCTAAAGCGTGATTAGTTACACTACTGTTCAAAAGTAAAAAAAAAAAAGAAGCTGATTCAGCAAGTATACATTATATTGATCAAAAGTGATATTTTTACACAAAATATATATTTTTCAGATAAATGCTGTTTCTCGTATGTCTTAGATTGCGTGTAAAGGGGTTTAAGTTAGCTTTTGGGTAAAAAACTAAATTGTGCGTAGAAATCTAAATCTGACAAAACATCCATTTAGAGATATTCTCAATGGGAAAAAAATTATAATAACAAAAAAAAAAAGCGTTAGTTTGAATCTGTAATCGTTAAGAATTAACTTTATATAAAAATAACAGAAGTCTATAAGATGTCCTCTTTAATGTATCTAAGTAAATATACAGTGTCTGTGTCTGTGAGAGAGAGAGAAAAAGAGAGGTTTCTGGGTTATTTTCTTTGAGACTTTCTCCTGTGGGAGGTTAAAAACACAGATCCCCTTTAATGGAGCTGACAAATGAGATCACGCGCACACAGACACACGCAGAGCAAGGGCAAGCTGCATCAAGGCTACATGTCTCCGCATGTAAAGTGTGTATGTGTGTTTCAGATGGCCTCGTGGACTGTGTCGACCCAGACTGTTGTAGTCAGCAGATGTGTGTGAGTGCCCCGCTGTGCCAAGGCTCGCCTGACCCACGTGACATCATTCAGCAGAGCCACGCCCCTTTCGAGGCACGCCCTTCGCGTCAGTTCTTCGACCGTGTGCGATTTCTCATTGGACGGGACAGCACACACATACTGCCAGGAGACCTGCCATTTGACAGCAGGTGATAAACACGCACTGCCAAATATTAGCTCAAATACACTTGGCCAACACACACGCACACATAATCTTATCACTGGTAAAACAGAACTTGATCATGACCTCTCCCAGATACTCAAAGATTTGTTGGTATGATTTTGACCGTATTTATTTTTTTATGATAGTTGTGTGATCCCACTCTGATTTTTTGTTTTTTTTATCCAGTTTTCAATGTGCTATAGACATCTTAGCCTAGACTTGGTTACGACTGACAGCATTGACTGGCTGTTCAAGCCACCAGCCCGCATCTGCTATGACATCCTCATTCACATGCGAAATTGAAATCAGACAGCACAAACCCAAGCCTGCCGTTGCGTGCTAATGTTGGCAATGTTTTGGCTGGAAAAGTGGAGGGAAAACAAGGTCAGAGTATCTAGAGTCAGTTGGGAGAAAGAGGTTATGGACTGCTCATTCTTCAAAGTAATTTTGGTAGTACGATCATAACTAAGGTTATTGAACGTTGAATGCTAAATGAGAAATGTGTTGTATACAGAAATACAGAAATATATTGTTCAGAAGTTAAAAAACTGTCTTCACATTAGTGTTCAATTTTGTTTTGTTTTGTTTGTCTTAGTCCTGTGTTTTTAGTTTATCGTATTTAGTCAACCTGTCCTGTTTTTCGTTTAGTATTAATTACTTGAACAAACGTCTGGGAATTTTAGTCTAGTTTTAGTCAATACAATCTTTTTTAGTCATAGTAATTATGAACTGATAATTGCAATTATTTTGGTAACAATTGTAATATTGATTACTGAGCATGATTGTTGTCATATGAGAAACTTATTTTTCATTTTATTACAATTATTGCACTTTCACCTACAGTATAAGCACAAATCAAGAGAATGTCATCTCATATATAAGTTAATACACTCTACGTTAGGCTTATAAAAACTCAGAAGATTCTCTCAAAAGCTAAGTCTAATAGTAATTCCAATTTGTTCTAAATTATCTTAATGTTTTTTCTAGTAGGACAACAACAAAAAAGACTTTGTATTGTCACACAGAGTTTGCCTAAGTGCATTTAATTCCAAAACCACAATCGTGAAACAATCTAGATTCTAGATTCATGTTTGGATATATTACAGTTCATCACTGAGAAGGTTAAATCCCAGACTTAGTCACAGAAAACAGCACAAGCAGCCACGTGAAGGAATACGGACCGGTTGTATTTTCATTTTATTTTTAGCAAAATAACGCAATGGAGATCGCTGGAGGCATGTTAAAAACTACATTTCTAAATGATTTTGTAGTTTAAATTTCAAAGTGTTTACACTTGTGTTGGAGATAAACCCATGAATGGCTTACTAATACTAGTCAGAAAACTCTGTTAAGAAAATATAGTTTAACATAAAAATCTTACATACTTCACTACAAAGTCACCATTAGTGTCTGTGTTGTCTCGACAACGTTAATTCTGCTTAATACAGATAGTACTGTTCCAAATTACTTTAGAAATCCTTACTGTTTTTGCTCTATCTCTGTTACAAATAAAATAATAAGTTTGGGATTGATTATCCCTTTGCGCCCAAAGTTGATCCTAACACCCCTGAAGGCTATCACCCCTGACTCAATGTTTGAAACAGATACATAAAATGCAATAACGAACCTTAAAATATCCAAAAACAAACATGAATATTGTTATGCAAAGACCATACATATGTCAATGCACAGATGAATGTGTTCAAGCATTTTGCATTTAGTGCGTGTGAACTTTTCCTCTGGCTCTCATATGCTGATACAATAACAGCTAGCTGCTATGAGCAGTTTGACTCACCCCAAAAATAATCTCCCAAAATGACTTTTGCTGTCATCGTCTAGTTTGAGGAAGCTTAGAATCGATTGAAGCATCTATTGTATTTTTCTCTGATGACTGAAAAGAGAGTGCTCCTCTCTCAGTTTCGATCTCCTCTGACAGATCCTTTGGTTTCTCTTGCAATGACTGCTCTCTCTCTCTCTCTCTCTCTCTCTCTCTCTCTCTCTCTCTCTCTCTCTCTCTATGTGCAGTCGAGTGTGTGTAATTCGAGGTCAGGTTTTGGCCTCTGATGGAACTCCTCTCGTTGGTGTGAATGTCACGTTTCAGCATAACCCTGAATATGGATACACACTCAGCCGACAGGACGGCAGGTAAAACACACTCTTTGTAAAGAAAGTACATGCTTGACCTTATTTGCTAGAGAAACAAACGCACAGTACAGCCATAATATCAACATTGGTAATAAATTAGCTGTTACATTCACAAATATATTAAAATAGCAAACAGTTATTTTATATTGTAATATATTTTACAATATTACTGTATTTTTAATCACATAAATACAGCATGAAGAGCATAAGAGATTGTCATATACATCATACACAATTTTTAATGGCCCCAACTTTTAATATATATATATAGCATACAATATACATCCTGGATACATACACACACTATCTTGTCTATGTACTGCATGAAATATATATAAATCCTTTTGAATGTATGTTTGTATTTTTTCCCGCTAGCTTTGATCTTCTGGCAGTGGGCGGAATCTCTGTTACTCTATTGTTCCAGCGAGCCCCATTTTTGTCCCAGATTCGTTCAGTCTGGCTTCCCTGGAACCAGTTCATGGTCCTGGACCGAGTTGTAATGGAAAGAGCTGAATCCAAACCACCTGTCTGTGACCTGAAAAACCTGATCAGTCCACACGCCGTTGTTCTCTCCGCCCCTCTCCCACGATTCGCCGCCGACTGTGAGGACAGAGGAACTGTCGTACCTGAGCTACAGGTATGAGACGAGCTTGCTCTGACAAAACACTGAATGCATTATATTATGTCATTACCTTAGTCACATCAGTTAACATCAGACCATCCTGGAATCAACTTGAATGTCGCTCAGGTCTCTTGTATGCCTCGCTGCTGTTTATATGACACATGAAACTGCTCGCTTGCAGAATAGATGGTGATAGACCTGATATTCATTGCAACCCGGTGGTGCTAGAAAAAGAAGAATGTTCCCATTACCATCAACAAGGCATATACTGTACATACTGACAGTGTAAAAAAGAGATTTCTGCAATGTAGACATGTTTTTTTTAATGATAAAGTTAGCGTTCGTTCACAAGAATCCAAATCTTAGTTGCGTGAAACTGTGTAAACTTGACACCTCTGTAGATTATAATGTAATGAAAACGTTCTAATATTGATGCACTACTCGCTTTGAGTATATAATTTACTTAAGTTGACTGATGAATAAAAAAGCAGGAAAGTAATTCAGGAACTAAATTTTGATGTGTAGCCCACAGAAACAACATAACATTCAGTCGCCAAACACAAAACAAGTATTTTTATTCTCTTATTATTAATAATCGTGATTGCAATATCAAGGGAAATCAAGGGATTTTTTTCATGTTCTTCCATCCCTTTCTGCTTAAGTGGAGCGTTTCAAATCAGTCCCTCATGAGATTTCATATTGGTTAAGATGCTGTTTTGGAAGGCAGTAGCCTATGTAGGCAGTAGACAGCGAGACAGCTCACTCAGGTTTGGAACAGAGCTTGTGTGTGTCTGTAGGCTGTAAGAACTGCAACCTGTGTTTATGGGACATTTATTTGGCAGCATTACAGTCATTGGCACGGTTTTTGTTCTGTATGGAAAGTGCACACAGTAAATAGAAATACAATTAATTTCTCTCACTGTCGCTCTGCCTAATAAATCCTTGTTCTCTCTGTCTCTCTCTCTCTCTCTGTAGGCGGTCCAAGAGGAGGTGGTTATCCCCGCTACAATTCTGAAGTTAAGCTACCTCTCGTCCAGAACTCCAGGCTATCGGTCTCTCCTGAGGGTGGTTCTGACCCACTCCACCCTCCCTCCGGGCTTGGCCAAAGTCCATCTGTCTGTGGCTGTCCAGGGTCGGCAGCTTCTGAAATCATTTCCTGCAGCTCCAAACCTCATATTTGTTTTCTCTTGGAATAAAACCGACATCTATGGACAGCAGGTCACGGGGCTGGTGCAGGCACACGGTGAGGGTCTCTGTCTGTGAGAGCTAACTTGTTGTTGTTGTTTTAAAGATGAGCTTTCATTCCGTTTTACTCTACCATTCATACAGTATGTTCAGGCCAAAAAGTCAGTTTTTAAATTATACTTTTTTTTCAGCAAGGATACATTAATTTGATCAAAATGGATGGTAAAGACAAATTTTACAAAAGTTTTTTTTATTTATCAAAGAATCCTGACTTTTTTTTTTATACTTTTACTTCAAAATATTAAGCAGCACAACTGTTCTCAACATTGAAAACAAGAAGAAATGTCTTTTGAGCACCACATCAGCATACTATAATTATTGTGTGTGACACTGAAGCCTGAAGTAATGATGCTCAAAATGCAACTTTGCAATCACAGGATTACGTTTTAAAATATATTTCAACCGAAAAGGTATTTTAAATTGTAATAATATTTCACAACATTACTGTTTTACCATATTTGTAATCATATCGATGAGCATAAAAGTCTTTAAAAAACATTAAAATCTTACCGACCCTAAACTTTTGAATGCTATTGTAAGATAAAATGATCGCACATGAAAAAAGAGTTGTGTATTGATGATTGTATGTACTTAATAAGATGCAAGAGCAACTGATTAGTCTCTTAATTGAACTGTGTATGAACAACTGTATCTAGGACTCCAAACAGAACTGATTGACAACTGTGTTTTACCTCACAATACCCCTTTTTCTGCCATTTTTCATAAGCTGAGATTGACAGATAGCTAATATTAGTGATTGACAGCAAGAAAATAACCAACAAAGCACACATACTTATGTCCTGGCTATATCAATGATGTGACAGACAGCTAGTTGTTGAGTGCGGATTCATTTAAACAGCACTCCCTGTATCAATCGAACTAGCTCTTAAAATTGTGTTGTGGCCCCTTGAAAATGTTTTTCATAACTAAATAGTGTATGAACAGGACTTTACTGTGTTTAGCACTCCAAACAGGACTGATGACTGTATCCTGCTGTTGTATGATCATAGCCCCTCTTTCTCGCTCTTTCCCCGTCCATTATTTTGAGATCCGTCACAATGACAGCAATCAGACACTGCAGAGGGTCTGAATTCGTCATCTTTTGCTCATTGAAAAGAGCATTCAGTTTTACGGCACACTTATGCACCTACGGAATAATGGCTAAAAATTAGTAATTACTGGCTATTATGGAGGAAATTAACTTCTGTTTTCAAGTTGTAATTAGAAAGAAAAATGTGAAAACATTTCATGGTCATAATAAAGAAATGTGTAAACAGCTGAATTACAGGATGCTACATTAATATATCTTTGAATTTGTGTAGTGCTTGTAACGTTTTGCCAGTAACATTTTATTAAAAGGTAGAAAGACATAAAAATCCTCATGACTCCGGATCTCTGCCCTTTAAACAGGCAAATATAATTAGTGGTTAATAATTATTATTTATCCTCTTAAACGTGTTAATGTTGGCTACAGCTCAAGCGTTGCTACTTTAAAGAGCCCGTCTATTTAAGTTCAATCTAACACCATGGCAACACAAATGTAACTGAACCAAATATAACATGTTCCACATGTACTGTAGCTACCTGCTGCTTGTTTATCTCCGAGGATGGGTTCAGCTCTTTAAACATTTTAATTCTATGTTATGACACATTTATGTAGAGTAAGGTATATGTAAATGTTATTCCGTTAATACTCTCTAATTGATAATTAGTATCAAGGTTTTATATATTAGCTCATATTAGTCTAATTAATCTTGTAAAATGGTATTAATGGGTAATTTATGCATTAAAATTCTGAAGTTTCACTTTCAAATGAAAAATTACCAATGAAAGTGTGTGAGTAGGTACATTTTTTTCTTTTGATGATGGTGATCCTCTTTTTGATTTTGATAATGATTGGTGATATTTAATGGACTAAGTCTGGCACTTACGTGTGTGTGTGTATGTGTGTGTTGGTATTAATGACAGTCTCTGTTGGATACGAGTATGAATCGTGTCTGGACGTCGTGCTCTGGGAGAAGAGAGTTGCTCAGCTGCAGGGCTTTGAGCTGATGCCATCCAACCTGGGCGGATGGACACTGAACCAACACCACGTCCTAAACCTGGAGAGTGGTGAGTGATTATCACATGCACACACACATGCGCATGGGTGTTTTCTTCAACTTTGGATGGTTTTGGCCCTTTAGACTTTTAGAAATTAAAACAAACTTTTCAAAATCATTAGTTTATTCACTTTGCCTGCTAAAATGTGCAACAGTGGATATATTGTATAACAGGAGAATTGTGGCATATTTACTGTATGTTTTTGCCTAGCCTGCGTCTCCCCATGCTGCCTTGCCGTAGTATGATTTTATTCACGCTGCTATGCAGTCTGGACACCATGAACCAAATTTTCCCCTGAAATATGGGAACCAATCACAGAACGGGAGCACAGGCACATTTGATAGAAGTACAGGCACATTTGATAGACATTCGTAGCACCCAATAATACGGCTCTGGGCATTTGTAAACCACACCTCAAATACGAGAAAATGAACATGTGGTTTCCAGACCACGTCTCATTCTCAATGAAACGTGGTCTGGCGTTAGCCAGGCTAGTTTTTGCCCTTAAAGTTCTCTCAAATCTCAAATCACCATTCATTTTGTGGTGGAAATGAAGAAAATGACATTTTAATTAAAAAAATTAAATAAAATTGCTTTTCTGGATAGATTTCTCTGGTATAACAAAAGTACAGCTTAATTCAAAATGATATGGAATAAAAATATTTTATTGTTCACATCTTATATTTCATCTCAGTTATGCTTTTCACCTGCACAGTTGTCTCATTTGTAACCAAATACACACATTTTTGATGAAATGTTATGTGCAAGAACATTCGTGTGTGGAAATGCAACTGTGGAATAGTTTTGTGTAAAAGCAATTTTCCCCCAATAAATGTTTAGTTCACTGTATTTTGGTATTTGAAGAATTGTTTTATGATGGATTTAAAGAATTCATGACAGCAAAATGGTAAAACATTTCCAACACAGTTTTAAAATTATATATATATATATATATATACAGTATATATATATATATAACATCCTCCTGATTCATATATTTTGCTAGTTTCTGAGAGCTCCCTAGATGGCAGTTTGTATCATTCCTTTCTTTAGCTTGTTTCTACGTGGTCTTTTAACACTAATACATTTCATCCTTCAATCTAATGCTCTCTATTTTTTTTTTTTTATCTTCTGCAGGTATTCTTCATAAAGGAAATGGAGAGAATGTCTATATTTCCCAGCAGCCTTTGGTCATCTCCACAGTGATGGGGACAGGGGCGGTCCGTGCCATCCCATGCCCAAACTGCAACGGCCCAGCTGTGGAGCAGAAACTGTTTGCCCCTATCGCTCTGGCCTGCGGCTCGGATGGAAGTGTGTATGTTGGTGATTTTAACTACATCCGCAGGATTCTGCCCAACGGATTCTCCATCAGCATCTTGGAGCTCAGGTCTACCATCTTAAATCAGCTTCTCAAAAGTGTTTAAATGTTTGTTTTTTTCTTATTTTTTATTGCATAAGGAACTGTTGTATGCAATCTCTATAGTTTTAAACTAATAGTTTTATTTGATGGATGAATATAAAGTGTTTAATAAATTGTTATTTTACTAATAGGGATACTGTTTATTTATTTAATTTCATATTTATTTATTTATTTGATTTTCATTTTGTGAGGTTTTATTTCAGCTGTTTTTATTCTTGTTTATTAATACAAAGATTCCTGCTATTGAAATATTTAATTACATCAAATCAAACACTAATAAATGTTTTGTCAAATAACCTACAAAATAAGCGTTGCATAGTGACATCTAAATTGAACTGTTTTATAAAAGTTATTTAATGATTGGATTATGTAAAAACAAATGTATATAGCTTATACAAGTTTTCATAATTGTAAAAACAAAAATTATCTGAGGAATGTCTGTTCTCAATGTTGACTTCAGTTTTAACTATTCACATTTCTTTCCATGTTATGCGTCCAGAAATCGTGACATTAGACACAGGTATGTTTTCTTTTCAGAACAGTTATCACTATATAGTCTTTCAGTCATTAATACACTGTACTTGTGCTTGAATTCATTATTTTTATTTTGAATCTCCATTCATCCATGCATCAACCTTGGAGGAACTAGAGGTTAAGTGATTCAAGTCTCAAATGCAGAACAACAATTTTAGAGGCAGCAGCCCCTATAGTAAGTCAGCAGAATCAAATGCTCAGAATTGGGTCTTGTCCCATGAAAAAGTCTTTAAATAAAGTTGTAAATCTATTTAGTAAATTGTTACTTTGTAAATTGCTGTTTCTCATCAAGGTCATAGCACACCACCGCTCTGAACATAAATATGCATAATGATAAAAATACTATAACAGCAAAACTTGTGAGGGACACTGCCCTGAAGAATTTTGATCTAACCCTAATAAACAAGCTAATTGATGTATTCGGGATTACTAGATAGATACATGCAGGTCAGCTTTTATCAGGGTTGGAGCTAAACTCTGCAGGACAGTGGCCCTCCAGGACCGAAGTTGACTGTCCCTCCCACAAAACTTCAGTCAATACATCACATTAATCCTGAGCTTTAATGACTAGAGCCTTTTCCTTATTTTTCCCTTTTCTTCTTTTTTCCCCTTTTTAAATTTTTATTTATTTAAAGTTAACATTTCATTTAGCTTATAATGAGGGCCATCTTTTATTATTACATTTTTGCATGTTTGTAATTGTATTCATCTGAGTGTATTTTTGTGTGTGTACTGTATTTGTGCTACAGCGGACATGTTTTTGTGTGGGCGTGTGTGTTATGAAGCCACACAGTGGCTACTGTTGCTTGTAATCTTCAGTGTGTGGTAAGAAATCCATCTGTGGCGTTTTTCTGGTCGATGGATTGAACACTAACAGCTTTTCTCTGCAAACCGCTGCCAGCGTCACACCACAGTCTCCTGCTTATCGTCTAGATCCTCCTCGTTTCATGTGAATTTAGAAACGGCGCCCCCCACAGAGAGGGAGTTAGAGTGTGGGATAGACCTCTGCCCCACAGACTAACACTGACAAGCGAACTGTAATCCTTTATCTTTGCGTGCGCGCGTGTGTTTGCTCACAGTATTACATCCCACAGCAAGGGGGAAATCCTACCTTCAGACGTCTTTTTGGAGATAGCGCTTCTGATCAAACCAGAGTCTGATTCTTCCTCGCAAAGACTCAAAAGAACCTTATAGTATTAACATTTTCAATTTCAGTAAACAGGCAGTTTGAGGGGGGTGGCTTTTGCCCCTTATCATACCAAAAACAGCTTGCAGAAAAATATGAATCTCTTTTACCATTTCAATATTGATGTCAATTTTGTTAATTGCTTTGTGAAGTAATTTACATTTGTGACACCATTATCAAAAGTGACTCTCACTGCATTAAAAGTGTTCACTTTAAAAGTCTGTGTATTCCCAGAGAAGTGAACCTATGGCACTTAAGCTACAGAATATTCTTACCCTTTATTATAACAAAAGCAGCTTTGAAAGACATTGTGTCTTTTAACCATTTCAGTTTAGATGTAGATTTGGTTAATGGCTTTGTGAAGTGACTATTAACATTCATGAATGTTTTTGAAAGTGTCCAACAGTAAAGGCGTTTGCCCAGATTTACAGTCTGGACAAGTTGACGCTAGTTGCCAAATGTCAGAGCCAGTCTGCAGATTTCGGTTGACCGATATCTCAGAAAATCATGTTGTATATGATGATTACAGACTCAGATTTTTTTAGCCTCGAAGTTTGATTCCATCCAGTAGGAGGATATCAAACCTTTTTGATATTTTGAGACGATTTTAGAACACAAATTGTTTTCATTTGTCACATGTCTCCTAGCAACAAGGTTTAGGTGTGAGTTTGTTTAGTTCGTAATGACTTCTTGGTAAGTCTGGTAGTGTGTGATCCTCAGTCGTTTAGTATACGATGCCCAGTTTTTCCTCAAAAGTCGGCAAGTGTTTGATACCTATCGTGTTTTAAAATTTGTTCCGATTTTTAATGTCGTGTCGTGTCTTCCAGTCTTAAAGGGGTCCTATTATGTTTTTTTCACTTTTTCAACTTTAGTTAGTGTGTAATGTTGCTGTTTGAGCATAAAAGAGATCTGAAGGATACAAAGCTCAAAGTCCACTCCATAGGGAGTATTTTATTCAGCAGAATCCTCTTTCCAAGAACTATTGAACATCTCATTTGGACTACAACGTGTTTTTTACCCAGATTTGTGAAGTCACAATGTTACTCATTTGAATATTCCCAGCCCACGGAATGCTGAAAAAGGGGGACATGGCCTGGTTGAGCTGCATTAGAGAAGAGTGTTGTCGCTATGTCAAAGAGACACTGTTTGTTCTACCCTTTTCCAAAACTCATTTGTTTGACCTTCCTAAGGCCGATTTGAAACACTGTTCCTGAACATTACAACCCCAACATGCACATTTCAGAACCAGAAAGAGAATACAATGTAGGCTACGCACAAAAGCTTCTCCTGAAATGGAGCAGATCTTTGTCGGGACAATCTGTTGTTGGTGGATCACAATTTTTAAGTATTCTTTTAGTATTAAGTATCTTATTATTATAAATTGTAGTTGCGTTTACTAATAACAAGTCCAATTATAGTTATGTTTTATGTTGTTGTTACGATGTAGCCTCTGCTAGCCAACATTTATGTTGATATAGTGTTTACTGTGGTTTTTATAACCTCTCACTTTTGAAAGACTGTTCATCGCCCCTTACCAAAATTAATCATGGTTTTGGTCATGATTAAATAGTGTATAACATTGTATCTAAGATGTATTTAAAAAAAAGCAACATATCACTCATGATCCTCTTGTTTGTTCCCATTCGGTAACACTTTATAATAACTGCACGCTATTAATCATTAGTTAAGCATGAGTAAACAGTTAATACATCATTTATAAAACATTAATAGACATTAATATGCAGTTCATAAATATAGCTATACATGCTTTTTTCTTGATTTATAAGCATATCTATAATGCGTTTAATGATTGTATTTTCATACTTTGTTAATGATCAATTAATAATTTCTAAATGAAGTATAACATTATTTGCAAACCAGTTGTTTAAGAGTTGTCAGTCATGTATAAGACCACTTAGAAAGTGTAAGTAAATGTAGTAAATACAGGTAGTTAT
This sequence comes from Pimephales promelas, assembly GCF_016745375.1. Next base: position 7,463,597 of record NW_024121876.1, on the reverse strand, counting down.
AAAGCATTTATTAGTGGTCAGTTAACTATTTTTGTGAGCTAATCTAAAGTGAGGACTATTCATGCTTTGTAAAGCATTTATAAAGGCGATTTAAAGACTCGTCAATCTTCTAAACAGTAAAATGTAACAAACACAACACAGTGATACAGAACATAGAAATATTTAACAGCCTTTAAAAATGCTTTACAAGGCATGACTAGTCCTCACTTTAGATTAGGTCACAAAAATAGTTAACTGACCACTACTAAATGCTTTATAACTACCCAAATTAATCCTTAATTACAGCATTAATACATGTTAATAAAGCATTTATTAACACATTAAGTAACCATCACTATATGTCTGAATAATAAGATGTATGAATGTACATTTAAATAGTTTATTAATCATTTACTTGCTCGCTCTAAGTAATCGTATGAACCACGGACTACTCTTAAATAACTGGTTTATAAAAAATGCAATTCTTCATTTAGAAATGATAAATTGATCATTAATAAAGGATGAAAATACAATTATTAAACAAATTATAGATATGCTTTTAAATCAAGAAGAAAGCATTTATAGCTGTATTTATGAACTGCTTATTAATGTCTATTAATGCTTTATGAATGATGAATTAATGGTTTACTCATGCTTAACTAATGATTATTAGCGTGTAGTTATTATAAAGTGTTACCAACATTCTTAAGTCTGAATCCGGCTTGAACTGGTTTGAAATTGACGCCATCCTTAATATTTACATCTGACTAGGCACATTTCGTATTTCAGAATAATGGACTTAATCGGAACAGGAAATAAACAGTGCGTTCGATCTAGACTGTGGAGAGAGGTTCTGTTTTTTTGAACAATCAAGCATGAAAGCATATTCTAGTACTCCCTAAAAACTAAATCAAGACTTTGTAAAAGGACCCCATAAGTGTCAAATTTATCGGTATGTGCATTCCCAAGAAACTGAACCCCATGACCTTGTGAGTTTTTAGCAGCTTAGCAACAGGAACTACTCCCCTTTACCCTGACCTCATAGCCCCTACACAGTTCTAAGCACTCTGCTGTCCTTAAACCCAAAAGAGTGAATCGACTCCCCTTAAATGTCAGAGCAGCAGAGTGCCTCATAATCTACCCGTACCAAACTCACCACAACTCAGACACCACAGGTGATGTTCCATCCAGAGGACGTGTTGCGCTTTGTCATGGGGTGCACAATCCAAATAACATATTTCTGTTAACAAAAGACACAAAAGACCTCATCAATTTTTGTGGGGGACAATGTTTCGCTCCTTTAGGAAAATCTTTTTTTTGTTTGTTTGTTTTTTCATTTCCTCCCCTTCACTCTGCCAAAGGAATAGATGATAAAGAGGCAGCAGGTTGATTTGCTCTCAGGGCAGAACCGGATGGAGGGAAAGGAAAGGAAGATTATAGGCTCGCAGGGGTCCGACACACTGTAGGGGCTGAGAGTTTTGATCAGGGCTTGAGTTCAGAATGATTGCAATTTCGGCAAGGCGCTGAGACCTGGAGGGGTGTTTTACTCTAACCTTGTGTGAGCATGCCTCTGTGTGTGGTTGTGTTTCGGTATGGATTTCGACTTTTGAAATAGTTTCCGCATAAGTACATTGCCAATATGTGTGTAGCCCTGCTTTGTCATAAAGCCTTGTTTAAATTCTCTTCCTTCAGCTCCAGTCCGGCTCATAAGTACTACTTGTCTATGGATCCTGTGCACGAGTCTCTCTATCTGTCGGACACAAGCAGCGGGAAGCTGTACCGGCTGAAGACTCTGACTGAACCGAAAGATCTCAGCAGGAACGTGGAGGTGGTGGCTGGCAGCGGGGAGCAGTGCACACCCTTCCACCCAAACCAGTGCGGCGATGGAGGCAAGGCCACTGAAGCAGCGCTCAGTAACCCCAGGGGTGAGAATCTTACCGCACACACATGCTGCGCTTCTGAATTCAAAAAGAAAGAGCGAGTGAGCAAGGCGTAGTTGTAAGTTGAAGAAGGTGAGAGACAAATATAGGCTTATTTCAGTGAGGGAAATGGGAAAACTGTAAAAGTAAGATAAATGAAAGATGCCTTCCTTCTTTGTTAAATCAGTCGGAGCGACTATTAGTCCCGCCTATCCATCACTGCCACTGTCTCTTTAAAGCCGTCAGTCAGCCTGATGGACAGACAGGGGCGTGGCTAACGGGCACGTATGTTCTCTTATCCTTCAAGCCTCATTGTGCACTCTCTCTCACACAGTAACTCGCTCACTCAACTGTCGCAGTTAAAAGCCTCCACTTACTTGTAAGCCCCTGAGGATAGAATTCATAAAGAATCCCAGAGCAGGGATGATATGTATGTGTGTGTGCCCACTTTGATTTCGGACTGTTCTGAAAAGAACCGTGTTTCAGATCAAACTGTAAATCACATTTAAAACTGATTTAAGCCTTTTTACACTCACTTCAACGATCCACATGCATTTGCTTCCGGCATAGCTATGGATAAAAGCCTTCCGTTGTGCGTCTTGGGGTAGAGTACCCATTTTTCCCTTTGTTAAAGTGTTTTTACTGAAGTCTATTATCTGTAACAGGCTCTGACCAAAATGCTGAGAGCTTCAATAACTGCAATCTGACCTTCTATATATGTTCTCAGTCTGTAAGGGGGTCCACACAAATAGACTGCAACCAAAGCGTTAGCAATTCAGCGTCACGATTTTTTTTCCCTCTGTTTAATTCTGCTAAACTGACCCGTATCGCTGATATGTGTCACTATACATACCAGTCTTGACAGTTCTGTATGGTGATGTGTGGCTTGACTTTGGCTTGTTGTTGATTCAATTAATCTCAATATACAGAATGTTTTTTATAATCAATATCTCTTTATACACATAGAAACTCAGAGTGATGCAGTATTGATCTCTGCACCATGGCAGCATCTTCCGTGACTATGATCTCTTTAGTCCTGCAAAAAGGATAGTCTTCGGCTAGTTTCAACTACCGAAGGCCCGGGGCTTCATGCTGGGAGCCAGTAAACAAGTCAAAATGAAATCAAAATTATGCTTATAAAAAGCCCTGTTTATTTTGAAAATATGATTTTTTTATTTTTAAGAGATTTGACGGAAAATTACAGGAAAATTTACTGGCAGGGATTGACATTTTCAGCATCTGTAAATAATGATTTTTGAGCGTTTTTGGACTGCAAAAAAACACAGATTTTGCCCCCTGCTGTATTTGTTGCTCTAAGATCAAGATGTGGTTCGGGCATCACACTAAAGCAGTGGTTCTCAACCTTTTTGAGTCCATAACCCCCCATTGCTTACAACAATTTCTGAAGACTATTCCTTTTTTGTGTGATTTACTGGATATGGTTGTGTAAAAAAAAAATATTTTTTTATATAAAGATTTACTCACAATTTCAATAACCTGATCAAATATTTTAGAGCTTGACATAAATAGAAAAATGTAAATGCATTATAAACCTGAAATATTTCTACAACTGTCCAAGGAGTTATATAAGATTTATTCATTTATATGGCTTTTCCAAGTCTAGAAATCAATCTAATAAAAATGAAGCTACCTCATATATCCACTTTTTCTTGAGGGTGTGAATTAAAATGAGAAAAATCTTGATTTTTAATTGTTTAGGTTTTTTTTCAGTGTGTTATTTTAAATAACTACATTTGTTGAGTCTTATTTTAAATAAGCCATCCTGGTTTAGAACTGCCCAAAGGTGTCATATTCAGATTTTTCAAATCAAAGCCGCAGACGCTTAATACACAATCATCTTCATTAATAGTAACGAAATGAAAGGATCTTATTGTGCTTTTGCCGCTCTCTCTTCTTTCGGTATTTGATTTTGAAATTAGCTGATGATCAATAAAATGCAGCTCATATCTGTTGCTTTCAGTGACGTGAACTTCATTGAAGATCGGATTTATACCCGTATTGCAAAACACATTTATGTGACCAGGTTTAAATCGTAGCTCCCTGTGGGATATGGTGTCTGGTCTGATGCCAGCCGAACGTTTAAGAGAAATAGAGAGAGAGAAAGACTAGAAGCGAACAGAAAGATGTGCTCCATTCAATCTGAGTCCAGCAGCTGTGGAGAGAAGCGCTCCTGAAGTCTAAATTATTGTGATCTGCTTTTGAATTTTAATATACTGTATGTGTGTGATGCTGAGTTTCTCCTCTGATCATTTTCAGTCTAACCAGCATTTGGCATTTTAGAAGATGATTAAGAAAGTGAGCTTCTGGACCTGTGGGTTTCTGTGTCTTCAGGACCCTTTGAAGGGCAGAGGGAGGTATACCCCTCCGAAGGCAGAATAAATAATTAAGCTCGTTATGCTCGTTAAGTGGGTAATATGCCTCGTAATTGGCACCCATAACAAGATGCATTTATAAGAAGGCTTATTGAGGCAGATGGAATTTCAGCAACAAGGGTAGTGCATGTGAGGGTGTGTTTGTGAATTTGCATCTGGTTTACAGCACAACATGATCTGTATTGTTTGTTGCACAAGAAAAGAGAGAGAGAATCTTAACGAATACTCATTTAAAGCTGCTCATCATAACCAAATAGTAGATCAAAAAGTTAAAGAACTGTGTACCATTTTAGGATAGCCAACAAAAATAGGTGAAACTGGGGATAAAGCGTATTTACTCAAGTAAATATAGCTCAGAATTGATTTTGAAAGTCAGTTTCTCTATAGGGACACAGATCAAAGTCTTGACCACAAAAAAAAAATAATAATAATAATTGAGCATTTCCACTAGCCTGGTAAAAACCAGACCATTTTCAGTTGTAACTGAGTTATGGTCTGGCAAAGCTTCATAGATAAATCATTTCCAATGGGGCGTCACCAACGGACGTAGCTCAAATGCCTCTAATGACAACTAATGCCGAGTTCAGACTTCATGATTTTCAAAGTAGTCCGGTCGCTGTTCTTTTCACACTGCTTGACTATCTTGGCCACCATTCAGTCGCTGCTGTGTTCACACTGCACGATGGATCGACGACAGAAGATTTCACACTGCATGACTTTACAATAGGAAGAATCGCCGACAACTTTGTCTAGCACGCAAATGTTTCAAAACAAACACACGGGAGATATGACAAGGAAACAACGCGACATCACACGTGCAAGAATGGAGTTCTCACATGAGACTTTTTTTCTATCCGGTTGTGGTACAGCTCAGATGAAACATCAAACAGACACGGGTGCTCGTGCCAAATTTCTACAAATTTTCCTTCAATTTCTTGGGTCCAAATAGATAGAGAAGAAGCCTTTTTCTGAAACAATGCCATGCTTGTTGATATGTATGTGATCTATAACTCCTACCCGAACTCCCCGCTGCTCTGTATCTTGCTCTCTCATTGGCTGTCGGTAATCGCCGATGTTGTTTTCAGTCAGAACACACAGCAGGATTTTGAATTGCCGACAGGTCCAGATATTTAGCATGCCAAATATCTCACAGGCGTCGGCGACTCGTCAGCGATTGCTCATTCACACTGCGTGATTTTCACTCGCGTGAACGAACACCGATTTGCCTGTGATTTCGGGCATTTGTTGGCGATTTACCTGTCGATGTACCTGTCGGCGAGCCAAAATCATGGCTAAAATCACGCATCTCTTTTACCTGGTATTCATATAGAACATTATACATTTCTATTATTCAAATCTGTTAAATGATTATTAGGCTGCACTGATTAGGTCAGCCGGAACCAAGGACACGTCCTATAACACATCCGAGTGTATTGGGTTAGCTGCACACTGTGATTGGCTCATCGCGTTTGGGGGCGTAGCTTAGCCATAGGTCAATTACTATATATGCCAGAGGTCACACACCTCTGGAGCAACTAGGGGTTAAGTGTCTTGCTCAGGGACACATTGGTGTCTCGCAGTGGATTCGAACCCAGGTCTCTCACAACAACGGCATGTGTCTTATCCTCTGTGCCATCACCATCCTTCATACAATTCATAAAGCAATATCATAATATTATTTTGGCCAACAAAAACTATAATTAAATATTCAACAGAGCAAACATGACAACTATTGTACATGCCCTTACAAATGTGGTAAATAATAATTATAACATACATTTTTAAAATTATAATATACTAAGGCATAATTATGAAATACAATAGTTAAATATATGACAGATCAAATTGAGATGTCATAATGATGACACAAGTCAAAATTATGGTAAAGTTAAAAATATGACATGAAAATATGAAATATATTTTACTTTTTATTTAATAGTTAGTGCTTGTGTTGTGACAACTAGGTGTTTCTGTCCTATATAGCAGTGAGTCCTATATAGCAGTGAAACAGTTAAAATAGATTGGTTTATATCACATACAGATTTTGGAATTATGCAGATTCCAGTGCTTATTTTAACCAGTGGCCTGCAGCACCTCATATCTCTCTCTCTCTCTCTCTCTCTCTCTCTCTCTCTCTCTCTCTCTCTCTCTCTCTCTCTCTCTCTCTCTCTCTCTCTCTCTCTCTCTCTCTCTCTCTCTCTCTCTCTCTAATTTGAATTCATTAATGAAACAGAAACAGTTATCATTCTGGAAGTTTGCTGTAGATTGGACTTGTTAAATGTCAAGTCACCTTTATTTATATAGGGCTTTTTACAATACAGATTGTATCAAAGCAGCTTCACAGTGATAACAAGAAAATTAATTAAAAGTTTGTTTCCAGATGAAAATTGGTATGAAGACGAGTTTGTTGAGGATCAGTACCGATGGCTGTCGCATCAATGAGGCCTTCACAGGCGATCTGGATATGGCCCAGATCCATCTGACTTCAGCAAACCTTTGAATAAACAGAAAGACTAACATTAGCATAAATTACATTCTTCTTATGATGTAACAAGTACATTGGGTGTTATAGGACGTGTCCTTGGTTCCGGCTGACCTAATCAATGCAGCCTTATAATCATTTAACAAATCTGAATAATAGAAATGTATAATGTTCTTTATGAATGCCAGGTAAAAGAGATGCATTTTTAGTAAAAGAGACACTTCCCGGTCCTGTTCCAAAGTTTTGGTGCTAAATAGAAGGATCTGGCCAGAATTTTGAGATTGCAGTAGACGTGAAGGACTATAATGCGTTAAGAGCTCGCTCAAGTACTGGGGAGCTAAACAATTTAGTGCTTTGTAAGTAGTGACCAAAATCTTTAAATGTATTCTGTATGATATTTAATAGGGATCCAATGCAGTGTTGACAGAACGGGGCTAATACGGTCATACTTTCTGGTTCTAGTGAGAACTCTTGCTGCTGCGTCTTGGACCAAATGGACTTTGTTTATTAAGCATGGAGAATTGTTTTACCGGTACATTAGTGAAACTGTGTTTTTGGTTATAAAAACTGCTGCTTTAATTTTTGGTAGTCTTACATCATGCATACGTTCTTTCCTCTGAAATATAAGTCAAAATATTATTTAACATGATTGAGTCAGCCTGACTACATTAGTTTAAGTTTAAGTCAAGTTAAGGATCATGGTATGTTGAAATAAGCTCCTCAAGGGAGAGCAACTGGACATTTTACAGTGTGGGCTAGGAAAGAAACAGACAATGCAACTAATGAAGTACTGCTCTGTGTCAGCTATTATAGGCAGTTTGTCCATATGGAGAAGGCGCTGTTACCACTATCCATACTAATATGTGTGAGCTGTCATTTTACTGGAGCTCTGTTGAAATGTGGGCAGATTTTCCTGCTATAAAATTACTCCAAAAATATGTGGTTCCTGTTAGTATTATGCCATGTTTAATATTATCTGATTAAATTGCGAATCCAAATAAAGTGTGTGTGTGTAAGTGAGTGACACACAGAAAGACTTGATCTCTCCCAGAGTAATCAACATGGTGAGAACAGACCAATATGTCTGCTTATCTCTATGATTCTCATTAGAGAGAGAGGCAGAGAATAAAGAGAGCAAATTAGAGATGGGAAAGGAAAGCCGCAAACATGCACACATACACACAGTGCTATTTGCCATAACAAACTCTGATGTGTGCGAGAGAGAAAATACAACAAAAAAAAATCGGTAATAGACATGCAGCAAAAAAAAATCATAACCTCTGTGCTTATTTGTGTGGAGGTGTTACTAACAGCAAACGGTTCGACCTTACATCTTTTACTAATTCATGGTGACCAAACTGAACTGTATACAACCAGAGGAGACTACTGCATAATACTGTATCCCAACGTGAAATTCACTGACCTTCAGTTTCAGTGTGGTAAATTAGCTAGGTTATCAGCAGTGATTCTTATTACATGTTTCTTCATCATGATCAAGATTTAATATTTAATATTATATGACATAATATTTTGACATATTAATTGAAAAAAAGAATAGTTTACTGTTACCTACTCTTTTTTTTTACAAAAAGGTTCACTTCCTTTACATGTATTCTAAACAAAGGATACTTAAGATACATTTTTTAAATGAATACACCTTTTATAAATGAATAGTTGTTTCATAAATTGAATATAAAATAATAATAATTTTGAGTTGAGAAATTGTCTATTACAATGTTGTTGTTTTTTTTATTTGAAATAGACATTCATAATTCCCTTCATAATTGTGCCTATTTGAACGATATACAGTACATCTATTTTTTATGTTGGTTCTTGCCATATTTTTTAAAATCTCTCATGTGCAATTTTGAAATAAATCAAATCACCAACTTTTAGAGTATATCATAATCATTTATGATAATTTGTTGATTGGTTTGTAATAGTCAAATCGATTTGCAATCACCAAAGCTATTTTCTTGACTCATTATTTGATAAGGCTGGCAAATGTTAAAGCTCCAGTCCGGACTTCAGCGGGAGATCCGAGCATGTCTTTGAGTCATTACGTCACATCTGTCCACATAAAGAAGGAGTCACGGCTAATAGGCTATATTGAGCGTGAGGATGTTGGAGGTGGAGATTTATAGCCTTTTCTCACAGCACTTGATATAATTAAACTTATTCATTTGATGGCGGATCCAGAAAGGTTCAAACGACAATCACCAGTGACAACAGATTCAGCCGCTGTAAAACGCAAAAGACTTCAGACTGGCTACAGAAAAGAAGAGACTGCAACCGGCCCATGCGGAAACAAGGATAAATATGAAGGGCATTAAATGTAGTCACGCAATGTTGATGTTGTTAACATTTACAATTTGAGAACAAAGAATAATTTGCATGGTGTGCCGTGATATGATAAGCGATTGTTAGATTTAATCAGCGTGATTTACTGCAATGCTTTTTTTTCCCCTTAGTTGTTCAGAACAAAAGTGGATGCTACTTACTTGTTCAGAGGACATTTTATGTGAAAATTCTTATGTTGGTCATACTTCCAATTAGTAGAATCTGTAATTCTGAATGCCAGTATCCACACCGGCACGGTGACTGACAGCCATGCATTCTCCTCAAAACATTGGATTGATCCGCGCCGTGCCGAGTCACAACCCATGTAAAGTTGATAGTTCCGCGAATAACTGCAGTTGTAGATTTCAAACATACTGTAGATGGCGACAAAGAGGAAAAACTACGGGCTGCAGCTTTAAGACAAAAAAATATATATTTTCAGTACATATATTCAGAGCATAGTTTGCGCCTTACAAACCATATGCTATAAAAGATCCGTGGAACAGACGTCTCTAAAGAAACAATAATATTAAAGAACAATGAAGTCTTTGACAGCAATGAGGGTGGTGATTGTTTCATGATGTTAGTGGCCTGGAGGTGTATTTGTGCTAAAGATCAGTTTTAATTAAACTGTAACAATGCATGTTTGTGCACAGCACGATTTAAATGTAAAACCAAGTTACCTTGCACTGCTCAAGGTGATTTGAAAGCATTTGAATAGAACAAGACAAATGAAAAAGAGAAATTGGATGAACAATGAGAAGAAAAACCCGATTTTTTGCATATCTGATGTCATTTCGCATAAATCTGCATATATAAGACAATTTGCATATATTTAAGATTCTGTGAACAGAATGATCAGACACAGAGGAATATACTGCCTGAGACAGTGAAACTTGTCTTTCTTCAGTGCACAATTCTTCATCATTGGCAATGCAAATGTAACATTATTTGTTACGCCAATAAAGCACAATAAAACTGAAAGAGACTGAGAGAAATGACTGTGTGTATCCTGTTGTCCTGCAGGTATCGCAGTGGACAAACGCGGGTTAATTTACTTTGTTGATGGATCAACGATCCGTAAGATTGATGACAACGGAGTGATAACAACCGTCATTGGGTCAAATGGACTCACCTCCTCTCAGCCAATCAGCTGCGACTCTCGAATGGACATCAGCCAGGTGAACAAAACACACACTTACAAATTTACATACGGTGGGTCTAAAGAAGTGTTTAGAATAAATCACACATAATGTATGAATGTCACTGCATTAGAAACTAAATATCAAGCCTAGTGTTTTCTGCAAACAAATGATGCTTGACCTTTTCTCGGAGCTAACTTCATTTCTCTTTGATATTTTTGCAATTACTTTTAATCAACTGCTCCCAAGGTGATTTTATAGTGAATGTATGAAGCAAATAGCAGATTTCAAATACATACTGTCACGGTTGTGATGCGGGTTGAAGACAAAACTTTCAAACTTTCACTTAATATTCAAAAACAACAAACAGTTTCAGGCAGGTTGACGGGCAAAACACTAACGTTAACAAGAACCGACAAGTGTCCCAATTTGCCTACTTATACTACGCCCTAAAAGTATGTACTCTTTTTGGGAAGAAAAAGTACATCATTTTGAGTGTGTAGCAAAAGAGTAGGCAAGCTTTGGGACATACTACTGCGTCATCTTTATGTTCCTATCGCCATAAACTGCCCTGTCAATCATCTCGTCACAGTTAAAATCCTCCATTTAATCTAATTTAATTTCTTACCGTTTCGGAGAGAAATGTTGTCACACGTTCACCTGCCAGTCGTGGGTCTTTCATGCGGAGAATGCAATTTGATGCATTTAAAAGTTAATGTCTAACGTATCTTCACAAAAGTATACGATGCAATACAATAATGTAGCCAACATTGAATAAATACATTTTTATCAGGTTAGATACTGATAATTAATCACTCAAACCCCTTTATCTAAACCTCTCTACACAACTGCCGGACTCGCTTGTCCTCCATGTCTGTAGTTTAACACTTTTTTTACTCGTGTTTGGCATCGTGTCGCTTGGTCGCGTGTAGTGTGAACGCAGCTTAACACTGTGGTGCTGTATATTGTTGATTCACTGAAAAGAAACATCATTTGTTTGTGAATCGGGCTACAGTGATCGTGTTGTATGTCTTATCTTTGCATGAAACACACAAGGAAAACTCAATAGAAATATGCTTCCTGCTGTTATTTATACAGTGTTTTTGTTGCATCACATTCAAAACAGACTGTGCATTCATGTTCATTTCAAGTCAGGTTAGACATGATTTCTTTTGCCGTGCTGCAGATTCGTAGCCTGGTTCAACCAGACTCTAGTTCATTTCATTTCCACATAGAGTCTGGAACCGCTCCATTGAGAAACGTTTCCTTCCTTGTAGGCGGGTTCACTATTAAAGTTCAAATCTATTGGATCTGCCCAAAGTCACTCACGATCTGCCATAGCCAATCGCTAACGGGGTGTCGTGAGTGACGTATGTCACGCGCCGAAATGGCTGGAAACAACAAGTCCGAATGATCAGAGGATTATGTTTACAATAGGATTTCAGTCAACGAGCGCCGCAGGTTTTGTTAATCTAGGAACAATTATTAATTCGAAATGTATATTTGACACGAAGGACAGTGATATATTCATTCAACGGTGGAAGCTGTGTCTAATCGTTACAAATACGCCACTGTGGTCGTTTTCTGATCTGCCGCAAATGCTGTAGCAGCTACAGTGAATGATCAGTCTGTCTCTATCTGCAGATGTGTAATAAACAACAATTTTTCATATTACGTCTTATTGTTTCTTAATTACCTTAATTATGGTCTTCAAAGTATGTGTTTGTACATTTTTATGTGGCATTTAGTCAAATATCTTCAAAGTATGGTTCTTGACATTTTTATTTATGACAATTATTTTTTAAAAATCACAACCAATTTGTATGATTTACAACATGTAAAACTGACACACCAACCTCCTGCACGAGTGCACAAGGGCTCAAAATGTTCTATTCATCACAAGAATCAGTAAATATACAGTTGGGAATATGAGCGACTGACATGAGTCCTGAGCGGATCTTCAACAATAGTTTAGCAGCCAGGACTCGGGGCTTCCGAACACCAGGCTAAACCGTCCGTCGGTCATCGTGCATGAGCTGCCCAGCACAAACTTCCAAACTTTCTGCCTCCTTCACTTGGTCTTCAGTTGTGCAACAAGAGGTGAGACGATAACAATCCGGCTTTAAATTCTGCATATTCGGCAGTTTCTTTTCCAACAACGGGCCGGATAGCTTTTCTCACGTCTTTCTCCGCTGCCATTACTGAACTGAAACTGACGCGCTTACATCAACGTCATCGTTCTCAGCCACTCCCTCTATTCGCTGATTGGTCCTACAAAAAATTGATTTCTGGAGCGATCCCAGACGTAGTTACTGAAGTAAAATGAAATTGAGCGGAAGTGCGTAGGAGGGCACAGCCAGGCTAGCAGATTCGACACTGCTGCTGAGAAGTGGTGCGTAAACACACCCTTGTAAGAAAAAGATTTATTTAGAAAAGTAACAACGGCCTAAATTATGCATTTGAGTGCATTAGTTCAGCAGAACGCAATACAAATGTTTTAAGGTTCCTGTACAATTAAACATACACTGAAAAAAGTAGAACTTGTTGAATTTAAGAATCAACATGGGGATTGTTCAGATTAAGTTAGCTTTTGATTGAAAAATCTGTACTTTTACATAGCCCTATGCATTTTATAAACTATACATTTTTTGTTCACATAAAATAGATATCTTAGAAATGTCCTAACTCTTGTCATTGTTTTTTGTCGCTGTTAACTTCTTATAGGCAGACACTCTTTTAACTGTCTGTTTGTGTGCAGACATCAGAAAAATGATCTGTCTCCATCTTCTCACATGCTCATATAAATGAAGCGAATAACAGCACACAGACGCTGAAGAACTGAAAGATGAAGGAAACCCATCATACACACCCCACACAGTGAGAGTCTGGACCAACCCGCTCTCTTTCTCTCCTTCTCTGTCTCTTTCTTTCAACCTTTTTCTTCAGCTTCACAGGATTCACTCAAACACACTTTTCACTGTTCACCTCAAGACACAGAAAGTGCTGATACCGAAGGTCTCTCTGGTGCTCCAGAGTTACATTATACAGCTTGCAGCAACATCCTTACTTTACTTTTATCTCTCTTCCTCTCCCTCTCTCGTTCTCTCTCCCTCCTTTGAGGTTTCAGCCTTTCTCTATCCATTTCGAACACTAAAATCGTAAAGCTTTTCTCAAACATAAGGCAATTCCACATCTTTCTCTTAAAGTGCTCTTAAAAATCTATTTTACACTCTTGTTCTGTCTCTCTCTTCCCCTGCAGTTTAACTCAGTGTGTCCTCATTAAATCTGCAGGCCTGCTCTCCCTTCAAAGTCAGACACAATTCTTCCCGCTCCTGAATAGCATCAATTTTTGGCAGACTGTCCCTTGATTTCTCTTTCATTCTCTCTCTCTCTCTTTCTCGACCCCATCTACACACACACACACACACATGCTGCACTTCTTCACAGTTCATCCGGTGGAGTGTGTTGTGTGTGAATAAGAATCAGACAGTGAGGAGAGATAGGCTGTGAGAGAGAGAGAGAAGGGGAAATGAGGTGCCGCAGGCCACTGGGTAAAAGGAGCACTGAAATCTGCATAATTCCTAGCATGCCTGGAATATGACACACTTCACACTCAATACTGTCGGGCAGCCGCGGACACTCACACACACACACACACACACACACAACCAAGACGTGTTTTTTTTTTCTTTACCTAGCTGCACATTGGGACCGGGTGGCATGACTAAAATATTATCACGGTAATGGTATATATCATAATATAGTTATTTTTCAGGGAATTTAACAGGTAAGTGGTTTGTATCAGAAGTGCAGATAGCCCAGGGGGTATTTTTTCTTCAACTTCGAACCAGTGCTACCGCTGCCTGCCCCTGCATTATTATGAGTAGTCTTTCTTTGATTTTGTTTCTAACCCCCCCCCCCACCCCACACACACACACACACACACACGCACACACACAAATTTTGTGTTAAAACAGCACATTCAGAGTTACGTTTTCTGAATATTCCCACAGGCGACGCTCCCATGTAATATATTTCCTCAGCCACAAGGACTCCTAATGCCTCGTATTTGACGAAATGTAAAATGTTATGTTTTAGAACAATAGAAAAATATTGTGTCTGGATAACCTTTTTATTTGCAGTTTGAATGTCATCTTCCCTGGGTCCATTGAAATGGACACATGGCGTTAATATTTTATCACATGGTGTTCATATCACATGGTTTAAAACAATAGTTTTTTGTGTGTTTGTTTTTATAATATGTGACCTTGGATCACAAAACCAGTCACAAGTTGCACGGGTGTATTTGTGTGTAATGGCCAACGATACATTGTATGGGATTTTTCTTTTATGCCAAAAATCATTAGGATATCAAGTAAAGTTCATGTTCCATGAATATATTTAGTACATTTCATACAATAAATATATAAAACATTTATTTTTGTGAGTGAATGCAGCACAACCATGTATGTTCAATAAAGTTGAACATAAATGGACAACTTTAAAGGCAATTTTCTCAATGTTCAGATTTTTTTTTTGCACCCTCAGATTCCAGATTTTCAATTCGTTGTGTCTCGTCAAAATATTGTCCTATCCTAACAAACCTTACATCAATGGAAAGCTTCTTTATTTAGCTTTCAGATGTTGTATAAATCTCAATTTCAAAAAGTATTTTTGCCCTAAAACTGCAGTGATTTAAAGATCGTCTCAAAAACGAGTTTTGAAATCTTGGGTGTTTCTTACATCACAAACTACCTTGTAACAAATCGAGCGGGGCGGCTATAGCATGTCATTAACTATTGTCTGAAGCAATCGAGTCTCAAGAGAAGCCAGGTTATCCCGGTATATTTTTATATGATGTACAGTATATTACAATGTTATGATTAATAATTTGCCTTTTTCCACTGTAGTTCTAATTTGTTCAAAGCCTTTCTAAAGGATACTGATTATTAGAAGGCAGCTGTCTGACTCTGAGATGGTGAATGGGAACACCGTTTGTGTAACATTAGCAACCCATTATTAGCTGTTTGATATTGCAGTCAAGCAAAAGGGTAATCATATTTATTACCATTATGTGTCCGACATTGTGAAGAGCGAAATCATTGTGTAGCGTTTACATTCAGTAACTTGACTAAAGTTGGTGGGGCTAATTTGCATATATTCATCGATCCGCTTATATTAAATGAAGCAAGGGTTGTAGAGTTACATCCAATCTATTTTAAGGCATGATTGAAGAATTTTTTTCACTGGAAAGAAATACTTTTTAATACGTTATTTTGGTGATATATTGACTACAGGGGACTTTAAATGCTGATTTACGAGTCACAGTGTGATATCAAGCTATTCCTCATCTTAACTTGTGTGGGACCCATCACACACTGTATTTTCATGTCTTCCCTGTCTATATAATGTAAAATAGTGCTGTCCACTAATATTACTGGATATGTGAATCAATATAATAGCAGTAAAAATGAGATTGTTTGTTTTTCTGCCAGCTGCTGAGAGTACATCTGATTGGCCATAAGCCAATGAGAGTGGCTGTGACATCTGTTATGATGAAAATCACACTTTTCAGCTTCATAATAGTTAATGATATACATTTGTGTATCCACAGGTGCGTTTAGAGTGGCCCACAGACCTGGCAGTGAGTCCGCTGGATAACTCTCTCTACGTTCTTGATAATAACCTTGTGCTCCAGGTGAGCGAGTCCCAGCAGGTGCGAGTGGTTGCCGGACGACCTATCCATTGCCCCATGGCCAGTATTGAACCGGTGATTCTGGGGAAAACAGCGGTGCGGTCTGTTCTGGAGGGAGCGAAAGCTATTGCCGTCAGCCACCAAGGGGCTTTGTACATTGCCGAAACCGACGACCGGAAGCACAGCCGTGTACAAGAAGTGTCCACAAATGGAGAAATGGTTATTATAGCGGGTGTGACCAGTGAATGCGATTGTAAGATTGACCCCAACTGCGAGTGTTTCTCAGGTGAGACAAGCATACATTTCAGTGCTAAACCCAGTGATTTACTATAATCCTCAGGGAGGTTGTTTATACTGATGATGTATTAGTTTTCCACATTGAACCTTTTTTTTGTAAGCCACTGGTTATAAAAATCACAAGTTTTGTCTTATATATGACTTGAAAAATAGCAAAATTTGCAATTTGATGTACAGTAGCAAAATTTCACCACTGTTACAATATAGTATACAAATTTAACCTTAAAAGGGGGTCATATAATGCCATTTTCATACAAGTTAATTTGATTCTTAAGGGTCTAAATGAAAAGTTTGTAATGTACTTTAATTAAAAATTCTCATTAGTATTGGAAGAAAACAGTCAAAAACAGCTCTGTTTTCAGCACGCCGTTTCAGTGGATATGCCTTTAAATGATAATGAGCTTGAACAGGTTTCTGAATGGTTGGTTAACATGATGTCACTTTGACCTATCTTTGTGTACTGGCAGGGCAGAGTAACTTAGTGAGATGTACAATGTATAAGTACTCAGTTTGTAATAACACAATAACCATAATGCGATGTTCATTATGAACGTGGGATTATGAATTATATTGAGAACGTCGTACATTGGAAACATAACGTTTTGGTACTGTATAATAAATGGAACGTTACCCAGAGTGTAAACCTTAGCCGCATTCATCGTGAAGCGTGCTAGCGATTTGCAAAGATTTAAGGTTAATACAATTTTACACTCACTTCTTCTGGAGGTGCAGCAGGGACATTTCAGGAGCAGCTTCTTAGCAAAATCAGCTTTATACTGATCCTCATTTATAAAGCTGTCTAGTGAGAAATGATTTGCGCAAACATGAAAGCATTAACGTTGTTCGAGGGGAATATTCCCTTCGAAAACAAAACTCAGCTACTGTGTTTTGGATTTAGGAACATCAAAATGAATGTTGTGTTCGTTATCACACCCAAGAACAGAACACCACAATCGCTTGGACGCCATTCTGCTCCAGTGTCAACAATGGCGGGGTCTGTGCGGGTCTATTTTGAAACGCTGCTGTGAATCAACAAACGTGGGAGGAGCGTCCGACATCGTGACGTCACACGGTCGAACGGCTCAATTTGTGGCAGGGAAAAACATATGAGGAGATTAAAACAAAAACACTGGATAGATTTGTATCATTATTTGATGGTTGTGTACAGGCACTGCCAACACACATTCCTGTACAATCAACTTGAAAACTTGCATGTACCATTATATGACCCCTTTAAGCAAAACTTTTGATGTTATTTTCAGATAATTCTTCAATAAATACATTCCAAATGCATACAGTGGAATTGCATTGACTTCTATAAAAGCCTTTCCAGTAAGCTAGATGCCTGAAACTTGAGTATGTTCATCTGAGAGCGGCCCTCTTACACATGCTAATGTTTTATTTGCCTGTTGAAAATCATTAAGAATAGTTTATCCATGATTTACTCAATATGAGATGTTCTTGTATTAAAATATTGTTATATATTATTTATTGCCCTGTTTATATGACAATGTTTAGTGTACGTGTGCCGCAAGACAAATTTCTCTTTTGGGACAATATACACTACCGTTCTAAACATTCATATTTTTACTCAGCAAGGATGCATTAAATTGATCATTTATAATGCTTCAAATAAATTGTTATTTTTTAACTTTCTATTCATAAAAGAATCTTGAAAAACAATGTATAATGGTTTCCACACAAGAATTAAGCAGCACTGATTGTGTAATACTCTTTTGATCATGTGACACTGAAGACTGGAGTAATGAAGCTGAAAATTCAGTTTTGCCATCACAGGAATACATTACATATATTAAAATAGAATAAAATATAAAATGTAATAATATTTCACACTATTACTGGTTTAACTGTATTTTTTATCTAATAAATGCAGCATTTGGTGGGCATTAGAGGCTAATGTCAAAAAACATTAAAAAAATCTTGCTGACCCCAAACATCTTTTTCTTATATTCATTCAATTTTTAAGTAAAACATAATGTTGCATATTACATAATACGGGTCAATTGTTGTTGTTTTTAATTGTTAGCAGTGCAACAGTAGGCAGTTATGTAGTTTGACTTTGGCATGCTGGGAGATTCAATTTGTAAATATTTTCCTGCCAAACTTGTTGGTGTGACACAATTTAATAGCCCTGGATGCCACTGTTGTATGCAGATTTAATTTGTAAAAAAAAGAAAAAAAAAAGATTGTTATTATTTAACTGCTGTAGAAGAGTGTTGCACTTTTACTGCAGTGGGTCTCTGAGGTTTAATCGTTAAGCCCAACACTGAATGCCTAATGAACTAGACTTCCTCTTTTTTTTCCCTTCTCTTTCTCATTCTCTCCATGAAATTGTCCCCAGGTGATGGAGGTTATGCTCGCGACGCCAAGCTGAAGTCTCCCTCATCTCTGGCAGTTTCTCCTAATGGCTCCCTCTACATCGCTGACCTCGGGAATGTTCGTATACGTCGGCTCACAGCTAACCATCCACAGCTCACTCCCGAGGGCCTGTTCGAGCTCACCTCGGTGGCAGATCAAGAGCTCTACCTGTTCAGTCCAAATGGTACTCACCTGTTCACCCGCAGCCTGGTAACCGGGGACTACTTACTTAACTTCACATATACCCTCGAGGGCCACCTGAGCAGCATAGCAAGCAGGGAGGGCACGATCGCGCAGTTGCGGCGGGATGCTAATGGCGTGCCCCTGTGGCTCGTAGCCCCGGGCGGACAGGTTTACTGGCTGACCATCAGCAATGCCGGGATGCTGAAGCGCATCTCGGCTCTCGCTCACGACCTCGCGCAGCTCAGTTACTACGGCAACACAGGGCTACTCGCTACCATCAGCAATGAGAACGGCTGGACTACTGTCTACGAGTAAGTGATGCCCTTCTTTTACCCTCCTTTTGTCTATCTCTCTCTCATCAGCTGCATTGCTTGATTTATAGGTGCGCGCGATAGCACGATCTGTCTTCGTTTTCGCGTGTCATATCCTGTCGTAGCTTCCCTTAGAGTCTATTTCGGCTGCTGTCATGCCACACAGCCTCACTTGCACACTGATAGTCCAAGGCCATTTTTATTATCAGCAGGAATAGTGGCAAGTTTCTACTGTATATAAAACAATATTCTCCCAGCATAGATTAATCTTTACCTGCGGCTAATTTAATCACGCTTTATTAGAATTTATTAGAAGGAAAATAATCTAATAGAGTCTGATCGACAGTGTTACCCGAGATCGTTTGAAAGAGTGCAGTAGTTCGATTTCTCAAGCTGCGTGCTTTTCTGCTGCAATGAAAATCACTCAGCCTTAATCTATCCAATAAAGAAAACTCTGTATCCTCTTCTGATTTCACTATGAAAGAGCCTGGGTACCTGTGAGTGTGTGTGTGTGTGTGTGTGTGTGTGTGCATTGTAAACTGTTTGCATGGGCATTTTCAGGGATTTGTGAGACTGAGCTGCAAGTTCTAATTTAGTGTGAAAATGTCAGGGGCTTCTTTTCCTCTCTCTCTTTCTCTCCTTTTTGTTTGATCAACTCGGTGACCTTTCACACACTGTGTTTACACACACACGCACATACATACACACACATACCCGTTCTCATGCAGCTCATGGTGTAGTGTTGAGGCGGATCACATGCCTGTGTTCAGTCTGTTGTGAGACACTGCCCCCTGCTGGCACTTACTAAACCATATTCGAACATTAAACTGACACCTTATGGTTCAGGCTTGAAGTGCCAAAATCATAGTTTTGTTAATGTCCTGTTGCACAATAACCAAAATCCCAATTATAAACTCTTTTTTTTTTCTTTTTGCTTTTTTAAGTGGTAACACGGCATGCTAGCTTTGCGTTCACATTTATTAATTAGGTATTATAAACTAACAATAAACAACCATTTTAACCGCATTTATTAATCCTAATAATTTTTAATTTATTAAAATTCTATTATATTAAAAAAATACTGCCCATTAAAATAAATGCATTAACTGAAATAATTGTAAATTATAATATCAGAAAGTAATATTTCTTGGGTGGTAACACTTTACAATTGCTATTCGTTAACATTAGTTAATGCATAGATATTGTGAGCAAACAAAAAACAAATTTTAGCAGCATTTATTAATTTAGGTTGTTTTTAATTAATTTAAATACATTTCAAGTTATATTATCATTTTTCTTGTTTAATGTCTTTAAAAAAGCAGAATGAAACAAAACACAAATACACAAAAAAATAAATTAAATAAATAAATATGTTCTATTATAAGTACGGTAAAAAGTTAAAATTATTAGTATATGTATTTGTAAATTACCATTAACCTAGAATTAAAAATAATGGTCTGTCTTTAGTTCGTGATGCCATTACCTAAGTGAAGCTAATGTTGATTAGTAAAATTTTATTCTAGAGTGTTACCATTTTAGTTAATGTTTATCTATTTTAAATGGGTTCATATGCAACTTTTTAACTAGATGCCTGTAGCTTATTCTGCAACACCGTGGAAGCTTATTTAAATGATGTTTCTACATTCTGTTGTGCACACAACACTGAAGGATGGTGTGTTGACTTTGATCAGCTCCCTTCATTCAGAAGTAGTAAGTACTGAATATTTCAGAAACATACCTCAAAGCAGAATATGCGCCAACGTAGGTGTTCCAAACTCGTCAACAAGCGCCTCGGGTTCAGGGAATTTCTCTGATCTGATCTGCATCCAGTAATGACTTGCGTTAGAAAGTGCTCAGAAAAAGCTCAAAACCTAGTAAGCTGTCTTTCTAAACTTCATTTTGGGGAATTATAGGGAGGTTTACCTTATGCAGTTGTTCATTTTGCCATCAACGTGACTTAGTTACGAATGAGGAATACAACTGAAGTTATACAGCTGTAAGGGAGAGAGTAATGAGTTGTTTAAGATTTATTTATTTATTTATTAATTATTCTTGTTTTGATTTTTTTTTTAGAAAGAATACGTAAATTAACAGTATTGAATCAATTTTCAGCTTGTGATGTTTCTGGTCTATTAATTTTCCAGCTACCTGGCCGATCTGCAAACAGAAAATTGCAGGAATACAATCTCAGGCGTCATTAGTCAACTAAACGTGCAGAGTTATGCTAGGTATGAGGGACAGGTGAGCCTTTCAACTCAAAACACATGGCTCTACTTAGCTGGTGGTGGTCCCCAAGTCATTTCAAGTCTGAGAATGACCCCCTCTTTAGAATTAGTATTATTATAATGGCTTGAGACGATCATTTCACCAGAGGAATAGTGAAATTTTGGGAAAGTGAGAGGCTGCTCAATATGCAAGCATTTGTCTTGATGCGAGTGTCTGGCAAGCAGTGAAGCACGACAAAGGCGTTCAAATGATCGATCCTAACGTTCAGATGTTCCTGTGATGCCCAAAAATGCTGTCTGGTAGGCAGCTCATTAAGTTTTGACACATAGCCATATCAGTTGTGCTTGCTAAGGTGAGCATCACTATTACTGTTGGCTCCTACTGCTCAGAACACCTTAGCAACCGCATAGCAACAACCTGTACATTTAGAAATCTGAAAATGCAGATATAAAAGTTTTAGAATACGATTTCAGAAGAGTTTTAATGAGCATAAACCGTGTGGATTAGGTGCTTATGCCTGCACAGTCAATCCATTTAGTTCCTTTTCAATTCAGGTTTATTTGTTTAGCACTTTTTGCAATACACAATGTTCCAGAGCAGCTTTTCAGAAAATAAAAAAATAAAGGAGATAAAAGGATAGGACAAATAGTGGCTTACAACCCCCCAGTGAGCGAGGAAAGGAAATCTCCCTAAGATGTTGAATTAGAAACCTCTATTTCAAGCAGACTCAACATTTTGAGGACAGGAGAACGTTGCCGGCGATGTCTCTTGATCTAAACCGCAGGCCTTTGAATGCTCAAATGAAAGCTTTTATTCTTTTACATCGAGTGTGGGTTGCAAGACACAAGTATATGGTTTAATTTGGCATTGACATTGATTAGACATAAATAAAACAGGGAGAAGATGAAGTAGCTTGAGTTGTTTAGTTCTAAATATGGATTTAGATATGGAAAAAGAAATGAAACATGTCATTAGTGCTTCACAAGACCGTCCACGAGCCGCCACACGGATTTAAATGTCAAGTCGTCTGTTCCATATGGTGCATTTGCGGATTTTAACATTCACCTTTTATAATGTATCGTATACACCCACACTTTGTTTTTCCGTCTTTTCTGGGACTTCACATTGACTTTTATCCTGAGATAATGATGCTTTCTTATCCTATAACCTTTTTTGTAATCCTCATTTAGACATTTAGTTTATTTAATAAGCTGTTTAAGCTGCCGTGTATATAGATGAGATCAATTTTTACTTTCTTAAAATGTGGACAAACTGAAAAAAGTCAAAGGAAACTACTGTTGAATAAAACGGTGTCATTTGTGCTTGGCACAGTGTCCATTCCCTAATCCCTGTGTATAAGGAAGGTAAACAGATTTGGCTTGCTGTCAAAGACAGGAGTGCAGCTTGAGACGCGACTAAAGCTCTTAATAACCCCTGGACTACTTAATAATGAGGTTAGTAATGAATGAATAGAAGCAGAGGTGGAGTTCAAGGGTGGTGGGATGCAGTCATAGATCTTATCATAGATTTTTACATTATCTTTAATGATTTTTAAAATGCTAACTCTAAAAATCAAGAAAAATCAACCAGACAAAATAAAAGGACTAATACTCATTTTTATTTTCAAAAGTATGCATTTGGTAAACTTTATTGGTAGGAGGAAAACCCCTTGAGATGTGGCATCTCGTTTTCGAGGGGGCCTCAAAAAAAAAAAAAAAAAAAAAAACATACTTCATATACATACATACATACTAACAAAACAAAGACAAAAGACAAAAGCTCTCCATCACACCGAAACCACCCAAAACTTCCCCAGTCCAACCAATGTATATTAGGCAATAAGCAATAAAGGTCAATCGTATAGACAAATTTTTAGAAGGAAAAAAAAAGAAAAAAAATACAATACTGTACACATACATACCAACATACATGTGTATACACACTTATACACATGCACACGCATACATATATTTATATATGCATACACACACGTACATACATCAAGCATGAGGAAAACAGTTGCACCTTGTATGCAAATAATTATTAAGAGACATCTTAAATTGGTGAAAAGAGGAGATCGATCTAAAAGACCTAGGTAAATCATTCCAGTCAGAAGGAGCTTTAAATTTAAAGGCTCTCCTCCCACTTTCTTTAGCTATATTTGGTACAGAAAAGAATAGATGATCAGTGTCTCTTAGACTGTAAGAAGTTTGATAAGGAATCAAGTATTGTTTCAGATAGGGTGGGTAGTTTGAAAAAATGCATTTATGAACAAACTGCAACCAATGATACTGTCGTCTAGCACTTAGTGAAAAAACATTTATGCATACATGTCAGAACATTGGTGCGTTAATATCAGAACTTTGAGTGTTGAAGAGTGTTGAGCCAGGTTACACAGCCAAAACAACCATTTATTGGAATTATGAGATTAATTAACACTTTAGGGTGACACGTTAGGGTCCAATTGTCACTATAGTTGCTTATTAGCATGCATATTTCTAGGATATTGGCTGTTTATTCTGCAAAACCATATTTTACATCCCTAATATCTATAATATCATCCAATACCTAATATCTAAACGTAACAACAACCTTACTAACTATCAATAAGCAATAATTAGGAGTTTATTGAGGCAAAGGTCGTAGTTAATAATCAGAATTGGACTTTTGTGACCTTTTTTGTCACAGAAAGGTAACGAGAAGGAACAAGTTGAATTGACACTTTATTTTTTAAAAGAACAGATACTGATTCAATTTTTGTTTAGGCTAACTAACAACCAGTGTTGTGCAAGTTACTTCCAAACTGTAATACATTAGGTATTACTTGTTACTGTTATTTAAAAGTAATTCATTACCTTACAATATTACTGTCTCAGAATTGTAATGTGTTACATTACTCATGTATTACTTTTGAGTTACTTTCACCAAAATAACTAAGTAGAACTTAACTTTGGGGCTGTAACGATATGCAATATGAAACCGAAATCGCGATTCGCCACACGACTCGAACCACGATCCACAAACTTACAGAATCGTGACACACCTCTTCCAACTCCCAGCGTTATTCTCCTTACGTCCAGATCCAATGCTGCCTTATCTTTAAATTAGTCTATTAGTATTATTTGAAGTTAACATGATAAAATACGTAGACCTACACCACAAAACTAGTTGAGGATAAATTATTTAAAATTGGGGAAGTCCAGCATTATGGACATGACATTTGCAGTCAAAACTTGAAATAAAAATTCTCAGAAAATACATGTATTGAAACGTATATAGGCTACTTCCTTAAAGGACTCCAGACATTAGACAAATATCAGTCTATGTTTTATTTTTAATATTAGGGAAAAGACACACATTCATGCATGACAAAAAAATAGGAGGCAAAATATATTTTTTGTAATTATGTTAATTACATGGCGCAAATCGGATGAGGAAGGGTTGGCTCTGCAGAACTTAAAATATTCATTTTATTTTAGTTTTCGTGTTCGCATTTATGAGGAAAAAACAATGTTACAGACGCGACCGCTCTGAAGTGGCACTAAAAGACTGCTTTAAAACTTTCACATAGTCTGTTGCCTTTAAGAAGTAAAAGCAGACAATACACTGTAATACAACTGTAATACAAGCCTCACTGAACATGTAACGAGTAAAATATTACTGAAAATTGATTAGTAATGCCTTACACTACTGCGTTACAGCAAAAAGTAATATGTTACTGTAATGTATTACTTTTGTAATGCGTTACTCCCAACACTGCTAACAACACAAACATACTTCTGGATGTGACTTTAGGAAAGTGTGACTGAAGTTTATTTTTAACAAGGTCCCTGATCATTGAAGTTCCACCTTCACAGTTCAGCACATTTCAGGGGATTGTTTTATGATCCTGTCACAATGTAATTCAGTCTTTGCAAAGAGGCCGTTATTGAAGAATGCAGCAGCATGAACTATATTGGACCCAACAGCAAACCCAAGCCGTATGTAAGTGAAGCAAAGCGTTTCTCATTTCACATGCGAAGAGGGCGTTTATACAGAGGTCTTAAAGGCACGGCAGCAAAAAGCAGCCTGTTTACTGCTGTTGTAAAGGTCAGGGAGTGGATGGAAAATTGTCATGAACAACTAAATTATGGCACATGAAGCCTTGACAACTGTTTCAAATGTCGTCGGGGAAAAATAAAATGAAAAAATGCATGATATGACCCCTTTAAACTCTCTTACATACACATGCATTTACACTCACTAATTTAAACTTTACTACAGTCTTTCTCTCTCACACACACACACACACTCAGACTAACAGAAAGTGTGTTCATGAGCAGGTATAACTCTGACGGACACCTCATCAACATGACCTTGCCGACTGGAGAGGTCAGTAGTTTCCATGGAAACATGGAGAAAGCTGTCAGAGTGGAAGCCACTGCCTCGAACAGAGAAAACTTTATTATAATTACAAACCACTCTGCGGATAACACCATCTACACACTTCGACAAGGTGAGTATGTATGTGTGTGTGTGTGTGTGAGAATCTGCAAATAATATTTTGTGTGCAAACACAGTGGCCCCAAAAATGATTTGAACACTTCAGACACATTTAAAGGGATAGTTCACCCAAAATGGAAATTATGAAATAATTTCATGTAATAAATGTAATGCTTCTAATCTTATATTGCTCTTTATCTCTGTCCAGCTCACTCTGTTGGTGTGTACGGTGTTCGAGATGACGGCTCTCTATGGGTGACATATGCCAGCGGGATGGACGTTACTCTCAGTACTGAACCAACCGTGTCATCAGGGTTGTTGCCAGGGGCATCGGCAGGCCTCGTCCATCCCACAGTCGGAAGGTGCAACATCACGTTGCCAGGGGAACCAGCTCACAGCCTGATAGAATGGAGACAAAGGCGTGAACAGGCCAAAGGGAATTACACAGCATATGAACGGAGACTGAGGGTAATAATGTGTTTTCCATGAAGGGTATACTGTAGCATGTTATGTGCATGGGGTACAATGGGTTTTTCCAAGATGTGTGCCACACATTGACCTTATTCACAGCACACTGTAAAAAATGATCAATAATTTATGATAATATACTGTATGTTTTTTTTACTTTGTTTTAAGTTATTCAAGATTCACCTATTTTTTAAGTCAGTTCAATGTGATTTAAGTTGATATGACTTAAATATCCTAGTTGATTGTACTTATAAGGCAGCGATTTGTTTTTACAGTGGAATGAAAGGGGCTGTAAGGTTTAGACAAGCATCTCTTCAGTGAACTGTTATTTAATGCCTTTTTGGATTGTTCTGCTGAAGAAACTGCAAAAATATACTCCTGAGTATTTTCAGTAGACAAAAAAACCCAAAGAATGTAAGCTGTGGAAATTTATAAGTGATCTAGGAGCTTTTTACGGCGGATGCCATTGAAAAAAAGTCTATCTCTCACAGCCTCGCTTCCATACTTGTCACGGTGCTGCTCTGAATAAGTCTATTGTGAGGTGTTGACTGAGAAAGTAAAGTTACAAATATTTGTTTATTTATTATGATTGATCAAACACTTACGAAAAATGCAATAATTAACTTGTGTTCACCTTTGTGCTGAACAGTTAAGTTTATAACATATTAGCAGGTATTTTTAGCTAATGTTAACAGTAGGACTTATTGCATGATTAGTTTCAAGTGAAGCTGTCACATCAAATGCAGCATTCATCATTGAGGTCAAGTCAGTGAAATTGCTTACTAAATGGAATCAAAAAAGACCCTGCTTCTGTTATTCATCCACTTCAACCGAGTTGCATTTTTTATTTATTTCAATTAATTTATTCCAGCTTTTTTTAATTGAACCTGGGTCGTTCTAAATCAAAATCTAATTTTGCCTTTGCTTTATAGATTTAATTAACACCACTGTGCGTTAAGCTTAAATTGTATTATTTTATTTGATACCCCATATTAAAGCAAGCTTTATTTATTTATTTCACATGTTTATTATCTTCCTAAAAAAGTGGGAGGAAGCTCTGGTTGAAGTAAAACACTGGGTATATTGATTTTGTTAGTGATTTAACATGTGTTATTGAAATGTAAGCTTGGAAAACAGTTTTGTCTTTCGGTCATTCCAGTCTTTCCTCATTCCAGTAATCTACATAGAATATGTTCTTTGTACTTGCCTGACTACTAATTGCTGCTCAGGACATTACAAAGAGGGCCGCAGAGTTAACTGACTTTCCTTAAAGGGACTTTAGTGTGGTAAAAATAGAAGAAACAGACTACATTACACACCTGCTCTCTCTAATATAACATATAACAGGCACTGCACAGTTTATTTACCCTGCATTTCGCACACTGTTCCAACTTCCTCTTAGAATAAACTCCATAAGTCTTTCTCTTCTCTATTTTATGCTCTCTAATATTCATATTCACTCATTCACTGTTCAGTGCCACTTCTTGGTTGCAGTTTTAGTGTGCTTTACAGGCACTACAAATTCCAATTGCAAACGATAATTAATGTAATTAACAGAAAATGTCATCATATAGTAAATCAAAGTTTTAGTGGGATTAACTATACAATTATTTAAATGTTTTTTAAAAGAAGTGTCTTATGCTGGGGTAAAAGGTATGGGGGTAGGATTTTCCATTATTCAAAATAAATAGATCATGATCCACAAATAAATGTGAAGAGATTCACAAAAATAAATCAAATTCACAAATAAATAGATAAGATCCACAAATAAATGTAAAGAGTTTCACAGAAAAAATGTAAAACTCACAAATAAATAAAAGGAGATTTGCAAATACCTATCGCTAGGTATTTTATACTTTCTTAAATTGTGTCTACCCCGTGCGAGTCTGTCTAACACTGGACAAAGCAAACCGTGCAAATGATGTGTCCTCCGTTTATATAAATAGTCTCTGTTATAGACACTTTATAGATTATAGAAGATTATAGACACGTCATATATCTGCAGCTAAGAAAACTGGGCAAAATGTGTTAACATTACAAACATGTTAGTATTACATTATTGAAACTGCCACGGCAGCCAAGAAGATAACGGGCCGTTTGCTTCTGACGCGCTGTCGCGCCACTTGATTCCGGTGTAGAGAGTGTTATGCTCGGGATGGTGATCATAATTTGTGTGTAATCCCGATGGAAATATAAAAAAGCCTTAAACTCCAGCAACCTTTTGGAAACACGTTGTTGCAACCACAGAAACAGCTCAATTTGAATAAAAGCGCCAGGCAGACAGATATACAAGGGTGCAAATATCTTCAAAATGAATCACATTCATGTCCCGCCCCGAGTGCAAAGCCTAACGTGATTGGTTGTAGCAAGAACGTGCTACGATTGGTCAGCTCAGCGTGGCCGTTATCTGATTGGCTTGAGGAAACGGTGGATGGAGTCCACTTATTTGTGGATTTTTTTTTTTTTGTGGATCATGATCTATTTATTTTGAATAATGGAACAATCCTACCCCCATAAAAAAGGCCCCTTTGATTTTATTTTCCTCTAAACCAGGGGTGCCCAATCCTGCTCCTGGCGATCGACTGTCCTGCACAGTTCATCTCCAACCCTAATCAAACACACCTGAATGTGATCCTAAAGACCTTAATTGGCTACTTCATGTGTGTTTGATTAGGGTTTGAGATGAACTGTGCAGGACAGTCGATCGCCAGGAGCAGGATTGGGCACCCCTGCTCTAAACCATTAGATGACACAAAAACCTGCCAGAGCACTATTCAAAACATCCATATATATATATATATATATATGCAATCACACTATGGGAAAAGCACATTTTGTGTCCCTTTAGCCCCTTTGTACCCTAATATTGTGATATATTGTTACAATTTAAAATAACTTTTTTTAAATAACTATAATTTTAAAATGTAATTTACTCCTGATGGAAAAATAATTTTTTTCAGCAGCCATTACTCCAGTCTTCACTATCACATGATCCTTCAGAAATATTATTACTTAAAGGTATAGTTCAAATCAATATTTAAAACTATATAAACTATAATCACTGACTTACAGAAACAGCCATACATGCGTTCACGAGAGAGAGATTTCCGGCAGAAGGTTGACCCCTGACCTGATGATATATGTATATGTACTGTGTGTATCCACAAGTTTCCGAGGGGCGCTCCTGTAAAAAATAAAGTGGGTGAAACTTCCGGTGATGCGGCGGAAGTAGCATTCCAATGGTATTTTGTGTGTTAGTTAGCGAAGAGGCTAGCTGTTTTTCGGAGAATTATTTTACTTTTTAAAGACGCAAATCTTTATGAGAGATGTCGTTATGAGCTCATGGACAACATGTGCTGTTCGCGGTTGTATGTGTAACCGGACTAAACTAATTCAGTGGCTTAAACGTGATTGTTTTGAACATAAGCTGAAAACGAAATCAGAGTGATCCTGCCAACGACTGTAGTTTCCATCACCTCCCAAAAGACGACGAATCTTCCTGTGTACATTTGTTTAAATTCTTAATATTCTATAAACTTTTATCAGCATGTGTTTGGCTGTTCTCTACTGATGTTACACCTAAACTCAGGATCAAAGCCTGTGTTGACAGAATACCAAATGTGCCAGTTAATGTATTCAAGTAGCACATTCATTTATAATTTTGAATAAACTCCAAAGCACAATGATTAAGTGTGTATTTTTTATTTTAATTGTTTTTCAGCTCGCACAACTGTCTGTCACCATGCCTTGATGAGTATTGATTATTAATAATGTTATTATAATACTCCCAATCAACTACTGTGGAGGGTAAAGGTACTGTTATTTCACCTTTTTTAATTTCGTTGAGGTTGTGTTCCCACATCATTAGCTAGTTTGGATCGCTATAACTTGAATGACTGTCACCTGTTGAATGAACGAGTGTCAAGCATGTCAAATCGTGCTTTGTTTACTTCCAACCGGAAGTCGCGCCCACTTTTGACGCAAGGCCTCATGGGGCGTAGGAAACTTGTGGATATATATATATATATATATATATATATATATATATATATATATATATATAGTGACCCTTGAACCTGACCCTTGACACAGTGGACAGTGCTTCATTCCATTCAAAGTCATATGTGTATAATTCCAAGTTGGAAAATCTGACTATATAGTAATTGCTGAATGGAAGGCAGCTTAAGTAGTCTGCCACTGTGCAGTATTATTAGGTCCAAATAGAACTGCATTTTACTTTGGGCTTCCAAATATTACATAACCATATTTTGCTTGTATTTGTAATTTGGTCATTGTAATTATGATCACAGAATTACTCTGGTCACAAGGGGCATGGATGTTAGTACAATTAATTGTAAAACTCAGGACCAGCTCAGCGAGCGGTCTGTTTTCTTTACTCAACTCTTCTCATTGTAAGGTTTTATAATGATACAGGGATCACTGAATTAATGTTATTGGCCTAATTCCACCCTGCATGCATTATTTGCGGTGTTCCCATTTCCTTTTAAGATATTTTTTTACTGAATTTTTTATTGCATGCAAGGTCTCAGTTGGATGTTTTCCCTATTTGCCTAATTTCTAATTTGTTAGTGGATGCCACACCTCGCTGCCGTAAAGGGCAGCCGGCTCAATTACTGATTCTAATATCTTCGGCCAAATTCCAACAGCCATCTCTACAGGACATTATCTTTTTATTGGAGCAAAATCTTCTTGAAGGCCCAGACTCTGCGGTAGCCCCTTGCAGTGGTAGACGGCCAAACCAAATCATTTGCAAAGAGCTGGAAATTGATCTAGGAATCACGGAGTGAAACCAGGAGCTTCAAAAACTGGTCCAGACTCATTGTCAATTCACTGATGTATATGCTGAATAATGTTGGCCATAAATGCAACCCTGTCTCCCTTTGTACCCCTGAGAAAGAAATGTTCTTCTTTTATTGCCAATTTTATTGCACACGTTTCTGTGTACACTGGTGTAATAAGATCATAAGTTTTACCTTCTTTCTCACCCCCTTCTCTCGCTCAGGCTCACAACAGGAATGTGTTGTCTATTGACTATAGTCAAGAGAGTCGGGTTGGGAAGATCTATGATGACCATCGCAAGTTCACTCTGCGCGTTCAGTACGATGACAAGGGCAGGCCTGTGCTATGGACCCCCAGTAAATACAATCAAGTGCGAGTATCGTACTCGAGCGAAGGTCTGGTCACCAGCATACAGAGAGGCAACTGGACCGAGCGTAGGGACTACGATAACGGACGCATCATCACACGGACATGGGCCAATGGGAAGATCTGGAGCTACACTTTTCTGGAAAAGGTATGTACTGTATGTACGTGAGCGATGAGGCTATGCCTGTGTGAATCAAAAAAAAAAAAAAAAAAAAATACTGCCCAGGTTGTATTTGACCTCAAAATGAGCAGAAATTATTTTATTTTATAATTATTATTTGATTATTTATTAATTGTTATTGATAACTTTTCATATTTTTATTAAAAACTAAGCTTGTTTTATTAGCTTTTGCATTTCTTTTGCATTCTAACATTATTTTTATGACAAGAGCCCAATTAGCATTACCCTTAATGCAACATATCTCATTCTATTTACTGTAATAATTCAAATATATACATCTATTTAAATGTGTAAAATGTATCTGTAAAAAGTATTTAACAAGTATTTATTTTCAATTCGATTATTCGACTTGTTTTTTGTTTTGTTTTTAATTTATCAAATGTTTAATGCACAGAAATATACTAACCAATGAGAATAATGGCAATGAAAAATGGATATAAGAATTTGGGAATTTTCAAACAAAATGATGTTTAAAGTTATTTTCTGAGATTCTGGTACTGTACATGTTTAAGTCTCTCTCTGTTTTCTATTTCTTTCTGGTTCTTCTCCTACTCAGTCTGTCCAGCTGTTGTTACACAGTCAGCGGCGCTATACATTTGAGTATGATCAGACTGACTGTCTGCTGTCAGTTACCCTCCCCAGCATGGTGAGACACAGCCTGCAGACCTCTCTATCTGTGGGATACTACCGAAACACCTACACCCCACCCGACTCACCCACCTCCTGCTTCACGCAAGACTACGCCCACGATGGGCGCCTGCTCCAGAGCCTGTACCTGGGCACTGGCAGGCATGTAATCTATAAATACAGCCGAGTGGCCCGGCTGGCTGAGATCCTCTATGATTCAACACTTATTACCTTCACCTATGACGAGGCAACAGGTGCTGTTAAAACCATCCACCTGATGCATGAAGGATTCGTTTGCACCATCCGCTACAGACAGACAGGTACGAGCGCCACAAAAACAATGTTATCTGACAGACACAATGAGAGTAGACACAATGACAGACACTGACTCAGCAACACAGTGCTTTCAGTGTAATTTGATTCCCGAACAAATGAATCTTATGAGTTGATTCTATTTTAGTGAATCAAACTGTCTGTCTGTTTAGTTATGATTAAAATGATCTGATCATATGGTTAATGGAATAACAATGTTTCCCCAAAATATTTCTTTCTTAAAATAAACATTAAAGAGTTAAATTATTTACAATTCCAATTCCTATTCATGCTTTATTTTTGCTTGGTTTGCTGTTAAGTGGTTTCTTTTTTAATAACCATGTGGTGCCCTTTTTGATTACTCCTAATTGATTATATTAAAAATGACACATGTCAATGTACCCTATTAGTCATGCAAATATATCTACCGTAGTAGCATTTCTGCCATCACATTTTACGTATTGTCATACCATACCAATCAACCGTAATTTAAAGAAAGCCAGGTAATACGATTTTCCATATATTTATACATTTTTTCTGTAGCAAGTAACCAGCTGAAATGCTTACTTCAGTTGGCAAAGAGATTCTTGCTTCTTTGCACAAATAAACAGGTGAGATGATAATCCTGTGAGACGGAGAGACAAGTAAGATGTGTGAGCAGTTGGACAAGTAAACAGGTTGTACTCTTGCCCCAATAAACACACAGGCTGACATTTAATCTTCCTTTTGTCACTTCGCTCTCACTCCCCTCCTGCTTGGCTGATCTAAAAGCGCTTTGAAACAAAATGAGTCGTCTGACAGTGGGGGAGTTCATCCAATCTCACACTGGTGAAGCTGACTCTTGTTTTACCTAACCTCTGTGTGGCTCTCTGCTAACATCTCATCCTATTTTTTTTTTCTTTTCTCTTTTTCTCTATTTGTTGTATTCAGGTCCTTTGGTGAGTAGACAAATATATCGTTTCAGCGAAGAAGGATTGGTTAATGCTCGCTTCGACTACAGCTACAACAACTTCAGAGTCACCAGCATGCAAGCTATGATCAACGAAACGCCACTTCCGATTGACCTCTACCGCTACGTGGACGTGTCGGGACGAATCGAGCAGTTCGGGAAGTTCAGCGTTATCAACTACGACCTGAACCAGGTCATCACCACACATGCCATGAAGCACACTAAAATCTTCAACCCAACTGGGCAAGTCATCGAGGTTCAGTATGAGATTCTGAAATCCATCGCCTACTGGATGACACTGCAGTACGACAGCATGGGACGTGTCATAAATTGTGATATTCGCATCGGCGTGGACAGCAACATCACGCGCTACGCGTACGAGTATGACGCAGATGGGCAGTTGCAGACAGTCGCCATAAATGACCGCCCACAGTGGCGTTACAGCTACGACCTAAACGGAAACATCAATTTACTGAGTCACGGTAACAGTGCACGTTTGACACCGCTACGCTATGATCTCCGTGACCGCATCACACGCCTTGGAGAGATCCAGTACCGCACCGATGAGGACGGGTTCTTGCGTCTCCGTGGCAATCTTCTCTTTGATTACGGTTCGAATGGACTGCTTTTAGGCGCCTACGACCGGGACAGCGAACAGAGGATGTGGTACCGTTACGATGGGCTCGGAAGGAGAGTGGCCAGCCGTAGTAGTGACGGAGCACAGCTGCAGTTCTTCTACGCTGATCTGATGGAACCGACACGGGTGACGCACCTGTACAACCACAGTAGTGCGGAGATCACTTCCCTCTATTATGACCTTCAAGGACACCTCATCGCCATGGAGATGAGCAGTGGCGAGGAATTCTATATAGCTTGTGACAATGCTGGAACTCCTCTTGCAGTTTTCAGTAGCCGCGGCCACGTGGTGAAGGAAATTCGGTACACACCGTATGGAGACGTTTACCGAGATTCCAACCCCACCTTTCCTCTCGTCTTTGGCTTTCAGGGTGGCCTCTATGACTCTTTCACACGGTTGGTGCATCTCGGTCGTCGCGACTATGACGTGGTCGCTGGAAGATGGACGACGCCCAATCACGAATTGTGGGCCGAGCTGAGTGTGAATCCCAAGCCATTTAATTTATATTCATTTAGGAACAATTATCCTCTGGGAAACTTACAGGATGTAACCAAGTTCACAACAGGTAAGAAAAAAGTTCTGAGACTAATTACGTTTTTGAATGTACTTGCTAAAGTTAGATAACAGAAATATAATTATGTGATAATCTTTCCCCTAACTGGCTATGCACGTCAACTTGGAAAGTCCAATATGATCAGATTCACTTGTACTTTGTGTAGAAATTAGAAGCAGGGGGTGATAGCCAGTCAAGTGAAATAAATCTCACGCTTTTGGTTTGGCTTTGTGAGCTGTGATTGTGCTTTTATGCCGGTTACATTTCCCTAAGGGGAGATGAACAGCCGAGAAATAGCACATGGCAGAGCTGGGATTCATATAGCCAAAGGAACTTGCTGTAGATTAATTACTAGGGCAGTCTCCCTCAAGCTAACTAGGGTCAAGTGTCTTGCTTGAGGCTTTGGCATTAGAACAAGGTCTTTATAACACCAGGGTCAATCTATTTTAGAGAGGCTCTGCTGTTTCGGTGATTGCAAAGGGATGTGTAAAGCAAAAAGGTTTGTTCAGTATGTAAATGTGGTCAATGCATCAATCACAAATGTCTCACTGAATCGAGGGGAATTTCTGACTCACGCTGCATGTTTTTGTCGTGTTCATGGGAACTCTCACTTTAAATTTTGAGCACTGACCTAGTTTGCATTCCCGCTGAAAAACAAGCGTTCTCCGAAAATGTTGCCTATACTACACCTTCTTATCAAATTTTGCTTGGGAACTAAAGTGGTTGGAACCAAAGTTTAGAGGACTGCGTTCTCCTCTCAAGCGGAGGACTTCTACATCCGATTGGTTGCCGTTGAAACCGCATCATAGCTCATTACCATAAAGTTGACCTGACTTCAACTCTCCTCAACGCCCACATTGCCCAAGACGTGCCACACCGCTTCTCGCTTGCCACCGGCTCACATTGAAAATAAATGACTTCCGGCCACTTTGACGCTATCGCCGGTGGCGGTGTGAATGCACAGCAATACAAAAGATGCAAATACTTGCAGGTTTCTTGCCAAAAAGAGAAAATTAAGTAAAAAGGTGATGAATCTCATTATTTTTTCATTACAATAGGCTAAATGACTGTCCTATCCATAACCTACGCACTTGTCAAAGCCACACATTTTACCATAGTTACCTTGTCTACATTTTTATGTAGTTTTGAGGATAAGTGTATTTACTGAAAAGCTGAACTGAAAGTTTAAGAAAAGTTAAAACACAAGAAAAAATATTCTCAATTTGCACACATTCATTCTTAATCTTATGTCTAATATGCTGAAAAGGGCTCCGGTTGAGTTGTTTACAGCTCTTTTCGGGCTTTTAACATTGCTATCGCTTCACAGTTTAGCTACCTACTTACATCTTACATCTCTCTTTTGACCATTAGAAGTGAAGCATTCTGGTGGAATTCACACCCTTTTTATTGGATTGTACGTCTCAGTTTCACTGTTGAAATGAGAAAATCGGTTGTCTTGGCGTTGTACAGTATATTTGCAGCACCAAAGAACAGTTATTATTAGGCAATTATTTTGCGACTTTTATTGGGTACGGCTAGGGACGCATTCACACTGCATTCAATTTTTGGTAGCTGACTTGTACGTAGCTCAGTATTGTCTGTAATATTGCATTCACATTTGCAGAACAGTTCCTTATGTAGTCTTTTAACATGACAATTTCTGTTGCAAGTTCTAAAGCTCTGTAAGTCATTCTTTATAAAAGCTAAACAAAAATCTTAAACGGATTTACAGTGTTTTTTGCATCTGTACGTTTCTGTACAGATATCAGTAGCTGGCTGCAGCTCTTTGGGTTCCAGCTTCATAATGTGGTTCCAGGGTTCCCCAAACCAAAGGTGGAGAACACAGAGCAAACATATGAGATGATGGCCACACAGATCCGCACACAAACCTGGGACACCAGCAAGGTAAGTTGAGGTTTCCCATAGCACAGCATTCATCGCCAGCATAATTAGTCTATTTAGTCCTCATAATTTGTCAAGTTTTGAAACTATTTAATGATAATAATGTTGGTCTTGGTTTTTTTCTTCTTTTGAACAAAAAAGTGATCATGAAAATGAATCAGGATTGGGGCTAAATTCCAATGTGACCAAATGACCAAAAAGCACCATAAAAGAATCTTAAATGTATTATGGAAGTCATATGATAGATATCTCCTTAACACATTCATGAAAGTGGCAGCAATGTCCAATAAAACTCACGGCCCAATCCAGTGTGGGTTAATTTTGTGGTAAACTATTCCTTTAAAGGTTCTCTGAGCGATCCTGGGTGTTGTTGACGTTCGGAATATTTTCAAACAAATCGGAGGCTAGCTAGACCCTCCCTCCGCCGCGTCTCATCTCCTCCCCCTCCCTTCCGTGCTTCCTGAAATAATTGTGAACTTGCATAGTTCTAGCTAATTATATCCTTGTGTGGGTTTGGCGAACATAAAGCGTCAATTTAGAAGAAAAAAAAACAATTTAACGTTACCCACCTGTCCAGCAAAAACCTGAATGTCGGACTGGAAGCCCTTCTGCCGCCGGAGTTCTCGCCATCGTTCAAAAGCTTTGCTACCGATGTAAATTCGGAACTTCGCACGTTCTTTATCCGACTCCTTCTTCTTTTTAATTTGTTCTTCAGAACGACGTCTATTTGGTCGTGTGTCGGCCATTTTTCAAACTTCCCTCTTATGCTTCTCTCTCCTTCACACACACACACACACACCCTTCATGTGCACGCGCACTAACCCCCCAGACCCACCCTCAAATACTTCTTGCCAGTGATTGGCTGGAACACTGTTTGTTAGGTTTCGTGGTCCGGGTGAGACATGATTGTTTTTGTTGCCGTTTGTGGAGCCTGTGGTGTCTACAGAGACCGCGTTTTTTTACAGTGTGTTTAGGGGACAGGCAGCTAGCCGACAGTGAGGAGACGTTTGATGTATGTGACAAAAAATGTTTTGGCCCAGCATCGCTTATAGAACCTTTAAGGGTTAATTTTGTGCACCAATCAAACAAGACTTATGATAACTATTTCATAACCTCTCACCTCAGATTGTACTTGGGATCCAGTGTGACCTTCAGAAGCACTTGAAAAACTTTATTTCATTGGATCGCCTCCCCATGACTCCAGCCAATGGGAAAATTGGAGGTCGGCAGGGTCGCAGGCCAATTTTCTCTGCCATTTCTTCAATTTTCGGCAAAGGTGTGAAATTTGCCGTCCGTGATGGAGTGGTGGCGACTGAGATAATCGGCGTGGCAAGCGAGGACAGCCGTCGTGTGGCGGCTGTGCTGAACGGTGCTTTATACCTGCGTGGCCTCCATTTCACGGTGGAAGGCCGCGACACCCACTATTTCACCAAGGCCGGCCCACTCGAGGCAGATTTGGGAGTGGCCGGGGGCGGTGCCGGAGGCGGTGTCAGAGTGTTGGAGAACGGCGTAAACGTCTCCGTGTCCCAAATAAGTGCTATGGTTGGAGGGGAAATGCGGCGATTCGCTGACATTGTGCTCCAGCAGGGGGCGCTTAGCTTTAACATTCGCTATGGAGCATCGCCCGAGGAAGAACGCACACGCGTGCTGGAGGCGGCTCGAATACGAGCTGTGCAAGGGGCATGGCTACGGGAGCAGAAGAGGGTCCTGGAGGGGGAGGGCGGAAGTTTGTCATGGACTGATAAAGAAAAGGATGAGCTTATTGCAGAGGGCCGTGTCTCAGGGTATGATGGCTTCTACGATCTGCCTGTTGAACAACACCCTGAGCTCGCAGACAGCCCCTTCAACATTCACCTGATCAGACATGTGGAAACCGGTCGCAGGTAACAGCGGCACTTCAGCACACGCCTACACACCCCTTTATACACTCCAAGCTACCACATATCTCTTCAGCTTTTTTTTTTTTTTAGAACCCCAACCAAACAAAGTGAGAGACTCTATTGCCTTTAAAATGTGACAAATGATGGTATTGATTTAGCATTTGTTGATGCACTCTTGGCAAGTTCAGATTCCTGTTTTTCGTTTTTGTTTCTTTTCTTTCTGTTTTACAGTGGCTTTACCGTTCTTACTAAAGAACAAGCCTTGCTTGCCAATCTGAAGGCGCAGAGAATGATTCACCTGTGACTGTTCTAGACATACATAAGGAGTCTTCATCTCTACACGTGCTGATTCTCTCATTCGAGCGTGTACAGTAATCATTCGACTTGTCGAGTCAAACTGGTTATGGCATTAAATCGTGCAAACCTGAGGGGTTTCCTTGTGATTTCATTGAGCGCACTTTAAATGACTTTCCAGAAACTCGACGTTTAATCGGAGATCTGGAACTTTCACATTCACAACAGCGTTCTGGAGTCCTGGAGAAGTATCTGACTCAAAAGTGTCACAAAACTTAACCCCTTAGCAGCAAGAGATTCACAGTGTTTGGAGTCTTGGCTAGAGCTCACCACCATCTTGTGTTGTTTCTGCTTAATCAGTGTTGACGAAGCTGAGAGAATTACACCGCTGCTGTGGAAGACAAATTTGTTTGTTTTTTTTTTGCTAAAACTGTACAGTTTACTTTTCTTTTTTTTCCCAATGTAGAAATAAATTTTAAAAAAATATGTATGTGTAAATTGTGCCTTCCTGGTCTGCTAGAAACGATCACATGAAACGGGCTTAGACATATTGTACATAATCAACTTCAGTATTCGTCACATGCCTTAGTTATATGTAATCATTTATTTTTTGATTATTTTTTATTTATTTACGTTTGGCTCGCAGGAGCCAAAAACATGAATGCTAATTCCTGTGAAGTGAATTCTTGTAAACATACCCCAGGAATTAAACACAGTGGCATAAACATGTCCCAGTTTACAGTTAATATGCTGCTCTTTTTTATTTATTGTCATGTGATTTCACGTGATGTCATGTGAACTCACCTCACGTGTCTGTCATTTTGGTTTCAAAAGAGTGTCAAAGCTCCACCGGTTTGGATTTTTTCAGTACTATGACTGGTCCTTTTTCTTTTTTCTGATCCCTCTCGAAACTAGTAGGAGGCCTGAGGAGGAAGATGTGTAAGGAAATGAAAGAATCACCTGCTAAAGAACGGTATTTTTGTCTTTTACAAACTATTAAAGTCTGCAGCACTGTGGGTAGACGTTCTGTGTGTAGGACTCTTGATATGGACTTGTATATCATTAATGGACTATTGTAGACTGTTTATAGATACTGGACTATTTATACATGACACTCAAAAGAATTAGGAGTAAATGTATTTTCTTGTGAATTCTGTGGATATGCTGTACCATCAAGCTTTGTAACCTTAATCTGAGATATATATTTGCACTGAATATGAGGTGGAGATAAATGCATTAGACTGAATTTTTAGAGTGTGCAAATATTAACAGATTTGTGCAGGAGGTGCTCTAAAGGCACGTCGCGTTTCCGATATTTTGCAGATGTTCATTTCCACTGGAGTACGATTACTTTGCACGAGGAAAAAAAATTGTGGCAGAAATATTTTTTTTTTGATCTTAGTTTGCATCTTTGTCATTATCACAATCATTGCTGAAATGAAAAAGGAATATGTAATTTTTTATGATCAAATCATCTTCCTCTCTCAGAAGTCAAGTACTAAAAAAAATTTCAGTGTCCTCTCCTTGGCCAAACAAGTTCCTGTGGTGTATATTTGGCTGATAGGCTTTATGTACACAGATTAATGCAGTTTGTTAAACATGCCTATTTAAAAACAAAGTACTTTGGGCAGTGGCCTTTTTATAAATAAAAATGCAAATTTAACCCTTTCTTCTGTGTTGTGAGTATTTGCACAGAACAGATGAGGCTCTTGTTCACTCCAGAGAGTGATGTATGATTCATTTGAAAACGTAATATCTTGCGTTTGTTTCTCAAGAGGAATGATCATTCAAACACTGAGGCGTCAATGTTTTATATCAGTTCAAAGAATCATACGCCCTAAAAAATGCTGGCTTGTTTTAACCCAATTTTGGGTCAACTATGAACAAACTCAAACATTTGGGTTAAAAATGTCATTTAAAAATGTAACCCAATGACTGGGGTTTGTCCATATTTGACCCAAAATTGGGTTAAAACAACCCAGCATTTTTTCAGAGTGTAAAGATTCAAATAGAACATTATCTCTCCTGCAAATATTTTTTGGGACTGGAAAAAAAACTACATTACGCATGTTATATATTTTATTTATAACATCAAAAAGGCTCTGAATGTAATTACAATTATTAGAAATCAAAACAATTTTGATTTTAACGTTAGCGTGATAGCATTGTTGCAGGAAGTGTTAGACGGACACACTCTCATTACTAGACTGAAAATAAGATCTGACTTTGTTCAAGGCCTATTTTTCTCATGGGTCTCATCTGTATTTGCTGCTGTCTGAAGTGAGTATTGTTAAAACTAGTTAATTTTAGATGGTTCTTTGTTTTTAAAAAAAATCCTTTTGAAGAAAACACAGTATTGTACAGAGATGAGATGTACAATATACTGTAACACACAGTAGGGAGTGGACAGGTATTTCACATATATTATAGCTTAGCATTTGTTGTTCCAATTATTGTATAAAAAATTACTTTTATATTTGATATTGATATCGACCTGAAAGGAAACAATCATTATTTTTTCAATTGAAATCATGAAATGCATTTCAATGGTTTCTCCCTGCTGATATATCTAATACACTTTAAAGCATTTTTACAATTTACAGCATTTTTACAAATTTTCTATAATTTAGCCTTGGCTAAAGCGCCCCCACCGCTGGTAGAAACAGTGAGGTGTTGGTTTCAACTTGTGTGTTATTGTTGAGGTTTGTTCACAGGATACAGCAGAGGAATAGAGATGCCTTGGTCCGGGATCTTAAATGCAGCAATGAGGTTTCTGGCGCTTCGAAAGAGTCGTTCCTTCATCCCAGGAGCCTTCTGAAAAAAATAATTGAACAAAAAAACGATTCTGGTCTCTTAAAAAGAAATTTTAAAGTACTCTATCTTATACATAACGTTTTATTGTACAATTTAATAGAAATGGTAATTCTAAGAAATAATATATACAAACTTATGGTACTACCACATGACCCATGCAATGAGAAAGATTTCTGAGCGAGTGTAAAATATAAATAAACGAAAAGAGCTTTGTGGTATTCTACTCGTGTGACTGGTGGTTAATGCTGATCAGTTACAGGAAGCACAATGATATGAGATAAAACATGACCTTTATATTGCTCATTTTAAGGTGCCTGTTTTTGGTTTCATAGTGAACCAAAGTGTTGTTTATCGGCATCTCAAAGTGTGTTTGCAGTTTTTTTCACGTCTTGCCTTTCCTTAATGCATATGAAATGGGCTGTGTGAGTGATATTAAAACGTAACAGATATACATTGGCAACTCTCTGGCTGTTAATTTGTGTGGTTTGTGGTGAGCAATGAATACATGCAAAACACTGACCACAAATAGAAAACAAAATTTCCAGTGTACTTCTGCAGTCAACAGTATAATATGTAAGTGTAGTCCTCTTGTTGACCACAAATAGAAAACAAAATTTCCAGTGTACTTCTGCAGTCAACAGTATATAGTGTAAGTGTAGTCCTCTTGTTTATAAAATACTGTAACAGTGGCATTTAATTTTGCTACAGAAATGTTCACACACAACATATGTTAAGATAGTATCTGTTTTTACAAAATTAGATCTAGGCCTATATCCTGTAGGTTTCACTTGACGAAATACAAAAAACTTGATTAAATCTGTTTGTACCTCTATTGTCCAGAGTCCGTCCTTTTGTTTGAAAACTCTGTAGGTGTAAATCCATCCATCACACCTGGAGATGTACACACAGTTATTATGATGATATTATTTGCAGCATAATAGACAGTATAGAATAGTATTGTAGCTTTTACACGCCTGTCTCGAATGCTTAAGCTTGTAGCTGGTTGCATAAACTACTAAGAATAGTCTTGCAAGTACATCCATCTTCCCTTATTCAGATCATTTGCAGGGTTCACTACATACACACACATTTGACTTACACCCGATGCCCTTCCTGAAACATTCACACTCACACACATTCCTACATGCATCCAATCCACCTAACCTGCATGTCTGTGGGGGAAACTGGGTGAAAAAAAAAATCCAGGGTGTGAACGCTTGCTGTGAGGCGACAGTGCAATC
The DNA here is from genome assembly GCF_016745375.1 of Pimephales promelas. The sequence goes on along the minus strand of NW_024121876.1, from coordinate 7,420,745 downwards.
CGCTGAGCCACCGCCCTAAAACTAGTCTTACAAGTGCACATCATTTTTCTTTCAAGACCAATTAAGTACAAATATTAAAAGATGGATTGGTCTCATTAGAATCCAAAAAGTAAGACTGGTCAGCCATCCTAATTGCAAAGTTGGTAAGACAGTCTAAAAGGCAATGGCTGCATCCAAAATTGCATACTCTCTTGAGTAGTTACTTATTTTGAATAAAAAAACAAGTATGTTCTGAAGTGTGCCTATGATGGACACTTTATTATCCCATGAGGCCACGGAAGAGGATTTTTGAATAGCAATGATTCTGTTACAACTGATTACAACAACTGATTCTGTTACAACATGGTGAATGTCCCTAGTGAAAATAATTATATACCAAAATGTATTTAAAATAGAATTGTTTCATACTAAGTATACTACAAATCCATTATCATATTTACTGACATATCATTTGACATTTACTGATATGAATATTATAAGTAAACTTAATTTGTAGTACTTAATTTTTCAGCACAAAGTACACTCGTCTATAGGATTATTAGGAACACCATACTAATATTGTGTTTGACCCCCTTTCACCTTCAGAACTGCCTTAATTCTACGTGGCATTGATTCAAAAAGGTGCTGAAAGCATCCTTTAGAAATGTTGGCCCATATTGATAGGATAGCATCTTGCAGTTGATGGAGATTTGTGGGATGCACATCCAGGGCACAAAGCTCCCGTTCCACCACATCCCAAAGATGCTCTATTGGGTTGAGATCATTTTAGTACAGTGAACTCATTGTCATGTTCAAGAAACCAATTTGAAATGATTCCAGCTTTGTGACATGGTGCATTATCCTGCTGGAAGTAGCCATCAGAGGATGGGTACATGGTGGTCATAAAGGGATGGACATGGTCAGAATCAATGCTCAGGTAGGCCGTGGCATTTAAACGATGCCCAATTGGCACTAAGGGGCCTTAAGCCTAGTTCACACAACATAATTTTAAAACGTCAGGCTGAAATGTGCGGTGACTTGCTCTCTGTGAAATCAGGAGTGTTGAAGTTGTTGAGCTGTTCCCAACCACACGACACAAGGTGATTAATCCACAACGTGATTAATCCGCAACATCCCCCACACCATTACACCACCACACATTATGCCCAATTCTTACCATCTGAATGTCTCAACAGAAATCGAGACTCATCAGACCAGGCAACATTTTTCCAGTCTTCAACTGTCCAACTTTGGTGAGCTCTTGCAAATTGCCTCTTTTTCCTATTTGTAGTGGAGATGAGTGGTACCCGGTGAGGTCTTCTGCTGTTGTAGCCCATCTGTCTCAAGGTTGTGCGTGTTGTGGCTTCACAAATGCTTTGCTGCATACCTCGGTTGTAACGAGTGGTTATTTCAGTCAAAGTTGCTCTTGATTAGATAATTGCATTAATGAGAAATGTAACAGGTGTTCCTAATAATCCTTTAGTTAAGTGTATATAGTTGAACTTCAGCACTGTTTCCGGATAACTAAAGTGCATTAAGTAAAAAAAGAAGTTTTTCCAGTTTAGAAGACTTAAAGTATACCAATTTAATATACTAAAAGTACAATTGCATGGTATTTTTATAAAATAACATAATTATATACATATTTACACAGTTATGTACATAACTGTACATATTTATCCTTGTTTTTGCATGGGCCGGGTCTCTTCTTTTCTGTAGCCAGTCTGAAGTCTTTTGCGTTTTACAGCGGGTGAATCTGTTGTCACTGGTGATTGTCGCTTGAACCTTTCTGGATCCGCCATCAAATGAATAAGTTTAATTATATCAAGTGCTGTGAGAAAAGGCTATACATCTCCACCTCCAGGTTCCTCACATACAATTTTAGAAGCAGAGACTCCTTTTTTAAATGGACAGATGTGACATATTGACTCAATATAGCCTGAGACTCTTCTTTATGTGTACAGATGTGACGTAATGACTCAATATTATAGCCAATATTCTCTGATATAGCCTAGACTCCTTTATGTGTACATGTGACGTAATGACGCAGAGACATGCTCGGATTTCCCGCGGAAAAATACCAGTTACATTACAAGCTTACCGTTTTGAATCGAGCTAAGGCAAACATATAGTTTTGAACACAGGCTGGTTGGTTATACTAGCTCAAAAATTATTTTGGACTATTTTTAACCCCAAAAAGGTTACGAACTGGCGCTTTAAGTTAGTCGCAAGTTGCCAACAAATATGATAGTGGCACAATAGTTCTCAAGTGGTTTTATACCGTAACGTTACTTCACAAGTGGCGTAGCCTACCATCACACTGAACAAAACGATGTATGGTACAAAAATTGTTAATGCTCATTTTGAAAGGGGCGTACAATTAAGTCTTATATTTACCACATCTTTTGGCAGAAATAAAGTATGCTGTCCCTAACCCTGCAATGGTTTTCGAGAATGGACGCGAAATATGCAGTTTCTCATTTGTAACATTGTTTTTCCCTGCTGTCCCAAACCAGTTAAAACAGACCCGTGCCGTGACGCATTTTTTCTCCCAAGCCAAGTTGATAATCCCCACTGTTACGACTTTCTGCATTTAACGCTAGATAATGATGCAGTTACTCACAGCACACACACACAGTAAGACCCCACGCAGCTCATGCTGTCTCTGATCAGATAGCTGCCATCTCTGCCCGCTTCGTTCAGGATCTCTTCTGCTTGGTTCTTACTGATGGGTCCATGATATTCTGCCAAATCCTCCATTCTATCGAACTGTACACACGCACACATACACCACAAGAGCTGACCTCACTAAAGGAAGTCAAGAGAAGCAAGCTGTGAGTTAATGGAACTGATCCAGGATCAGCTGCCGCAGACACAATCGGACTGTTCTTAGAAACACTTACTATTCACCTTTATGCAGCAATATTACATTGCTTTCGGTTTGAAATAGAGTTCCTTAGAGCGCAATTCTATTACTCAAACTCATGATAATTTATAGACTAGATATAGACGAATCAGTTTACCTGTTTTCCATGGATTGAGAGCTTTATAACCTATAACCTATTACAGTATGTATTACTGTAAAAACACGACCAGTCGCAGCAACTTTAAGAACTTGATTTTCTCATATATTTTATAATTATGTAGTGACTGAAGTGTGGGATACTGCTCTACACTACTGTGTCCACGCGGGGGCACTGCCGTTCCGTTGTAATGTTGTAACGACAGCAAGTCCTTTTAAAAAACTTTTTTTCTTGAGTTAAAAAACTCGAATCTCCCATTTACAAGTCGTTAAAGTGAAGAACACAATAACTATCTAATAACACATAGTAGGCTACACATACACAGGGGCTATAAGCTGCAGCTGCAACAATTAAGAGGGTCGATTTAATTGATAATTTAATAAAAACAAAAAAACACTTTGCACTTTTACACTTTGCTCATGAACATTAGGCTAATTTGGCTAAAGAATGTCACTAATCAGTTAGCAAAAAAAGAAATGCTAATATAAAGAAATCCTAATATATCTTGGTCATTAATGAATAGGAATGAACATTTATTAAGTACTTCTTTATTTTATTGGTAACACTTTATAAGTTACATTATCAACATTTACTAATACATTATTAAAATCAAATGTTGTATTTGTTAACATTAGTGAACTAACACAAACAACCAATTAGGAGCTGTATTTTTATTAACTAACTTTAACAAAGATTAATAAATACTGTAACAGATGTTTTGATCATTCCAGAATGTTTCTGGAAGGGCATCGGGTGTAAGTCAAATGTGTGTGTATGTAGTGAACCCTGCAAATGATCTGAATAAGGGAAGATGGATGTACTTGCAAGACTAAGTCTTAGTAGTTTATGCAACCAGCTACAAGCTTAAGCATTCGAGACAGGCGTGTAAAAGCTACAATACTATTCTATACTGTCTATTATGCTGCAAATAATATCATCATAATAACTGTGTGTACATCTCCAGGTGTGATGGATGGATTTACACCTACAGAGTTTTCAAACAAAAGGAGGGACTCTGGACAATAGAGGTACAAACAGATTTAATCAAGTTTTTTGTATTTCGTCAAGTGAAACCTGGATATAGGCCTAGATCATCATTGTTAGTACATGTTAGTTAATACATTAATATTAATTAATGAACCTAAATGCAAAAGGGAATACAAATAAGCATTAAGCTAAGTTGGCTATTCATTTTAATTTCACATTTCTGAAAAATATTGTAATATGTTTCATATAATTAAGAAAAATCGATAAACATCATCCTGATATTTCTTAGGCTATGGAAAGGATTTGGGTTGTTTCCATCCAAAAATTGATGAGGGTCAAGTCTTAAGACCCTGTCCAAGTTTATTGTGGTCTCCCTCAAGGCCTGTTCAGTTATTTCCAGTTGTCTCTCTCTCTCTTTCGGTGTAAGCCCTAACCAACATTTGGCGAAGCTCCTGCGCACTGTTCACTTTCATCTCTGAAAATGGAAATGGTAACATGTCTTAATAATAGTTTTGTATTATAGTCCCCCTGTGGTGAAAATCCAGCTTTTAATGCTGTTTATGTCTATGTGGTGTTTTTAATATGCATTAGGGCACACCATGTGTAAATTAATGGTAAATTCATTCAAGTCAACACCATTCCTTTTATTATTATTATTATTATTATTATTTTTCCCTTTATTCATTACTATGTTCAGCACTTTGGATAGCTCTGCTATGTTTAAATGTGTTCTATAAATAAAATTTACTTACTTACTTACTTACTTACTAACTACCGCAGCGATCTCGGAGCTGGTGTAAGTGAGTAAAGGCGGGGCTAATTTGTATAGGCATAAGCAAGGGTGTAGGTTTACATTCAAGCTATTTTAAAGGTGCTATATGTAACTTTTCTTCTAGAAGAAATCCTTTTTTTATTGCCTGTGTGTGAAGGGGTTGTAATCACACATTACAATGATCCACTTGTCGGGTTTTGCTATTACCTCTGAAGGCCAGTATTCCTATGTATTCCAGTATAGTATTCTATGTGAAGTCTCCGGTTCGGATTTTCTGCGAAATCCATCGGATGTGACGTGCATGCGCGCTCCTGAGCCTCTCTCCTTTTTATATACAGTCTATGCGATGGCACTGCAGCTCATGACATGGAGTCTGATAACACCCCAAAACAACCTGCCTCCAGCACAACACAGACTCCAACACAAACAAAACAAAACAAAAAATTATCTGCTGAAGCTCGTCAGGCCAAACGTGAATCGAATTTACTTAGGACGAAAACATGGATCAACATCGGCAGAGCGCCTGAATTATGGAGATACCTCCGCTATTTTTATTGTGATAAATTACAAGTTTTGTAATCAGATGCTAAAATAATGGTAAACTGTAATGAAATAGCAAGGTAAACTATACAACATCTACCCGTCAAAAGTTTTAGATCGGTGAGATTTTTTATGTTTTTAAAAGAAGTCTCTTCCGCTCACCAAGGCTGCAATTATTTGATAAAAAAAAAAAAAAAAAAAAAAAATTCCTGTGACCAAAGCTGAATTTACAGCATCATTACTGCAGTCTTCAGTGTCACATGATCCCACAGAAATTATTATACAGTAATATGATGCTCAAGAAACATTTATGATTATTATCCAGTTTTTTACATTTTTATTTCAGGATTCTTTGATGAATAGAAAGGTCAAAATAGCAGAATTGATCTGAAATGGAAAGCTTTTGTAACATTAATCACTACCATTCAAAAGTTTGGGGTCAGTAAGAATTTATTTTTTATTTTTGGGAGAAAGAAATTAGAAAATACTTTTATTCATCAAGGATGAGTTAAATTGATCAAAAGTTACAGTAAAGACATTTATAATGTTAGAGAAGATTATATTTTAAATAAATGTTGTTCTTTTGAAAAAATGGTTTTCGACTGTTGGTTTTCAAAATGGTTTAAAAAAATGACACGACTGTTTTCAACATAATAATAAATTATTATAAAAACAAAATAATAATTTATGTTTTTTGAGCATAAAATCAGCATATTAGAATAATTTCTGATTTCATCATGTGACACTGAAAACTGATGTGTAATCAGCAACAGTAATGTTGAAAATTCAGCTTTCAAATTACATTTTAAAGTATATTACAATAGAAAATTAAAATAGAAGTTTGTCTATTTTTTTTCATCTAATAAAGCAGCCTTGGTGAGCAGAAGAGACTTCATTTAAAAACATAAAAAATCCTACTGATCTAAAACTTTTGACCGGTAGTGTATCCACAAGTCCAACATAAGGCCTTGCGTCCAAAGTGGGCACGACTTCCGGTTCGAAGTAAACAAAGCGCGACTTGACATGCTTGACACTCGTTCATTCAACAGTTGACAGTCATTCAAGTTATAGCGATCCAAACGATGTGGGAACACCTCAACGAAATTCAAAAGGGTGAAACAGTACCTTTACCCTCCGCAGTAGTTGATTGGGAGTATTATAATAACATCATTAATAATCAATACTCATCAAGGCATGGTGACAGACAGTTGTGCGAGCTGACAAACAATTAAAATAAAAAATACACACTTAGTCATTGTGCTTTGGAGTTTATTCAAAATTATAAATGAATGTGCTACTTGAATACATTAACTGGCACATTTGGTATTCTGTCAACACAGGCTATGATCCTGAGTTTAGGTGTAACATCAGTAGCGAACAGCCAATCACATGCTGATAGAGTTTATAGAATATTAAGAATTTAAACAAATGTATACAGGAAGATTCGTCGTCTTTTGGGAGGTGATGGAAACTACAGTCGTTGGCAGGATCAGACACGGGCTCTGGCAGGATCACTCTGATTTCGTATTCAGCTTATGTTCAAAACAATCATGTTTAAGCCACTGAATTAGTTTAGTCCGGTTATACATACAACCGCGAACAGCACATGATGTCCCTGAGCTCCGTAACGACATCTCTCATAAAGATTTGCGTCTTTAAATAGTAAAATATTTCTCAGAAAAACAGCTAGCCTCTTCGCTAACTAACACACAAAACACCATTGGAATGCTACTTCCCGCCACCTCACCGGAAGTTTCACCCACTTTATTTTTTACAGGAGCGCCCCTTGGAAACTTGTGGATATGAGACATGAAATTAATTTTTAAAAAAAAGACTGTTCCATGATAACAAAAAGTAGGTGCTTTGGATGTAACTTTTATTTTATGTACTAGATATCTAATGTCACTCATCCCATCATATTGTTTATAATACACATTTCCAGACACATTCAGTACAGTAATCCAGCCCATTCTCACCCCCAAGGCGTCACCTAACTGACATTTGACCATGCTTCAATATCTGACGCTTTAGGCGCCCTTTAGAGATGACGCCCTAGGATCGCATGTACCCTACCCCCACCCCAGACCTAAACCTAACCGCGTCCTCTAACTGACGCTTTCCTTTAGCGTCAGTTAGATGGCGCCGTAGGATCGCGTCATGTAAGTGACGCTAAAGGGCGCCTAAAGCGTCAAATATTGAAGCATGGTCAAAAGTGACGCCTTGGGGTGAGAATGCGTTGCGTAATCTTACTTTCTACGATCTTACTGTTACACTGAAATTGTTCAGTCTTCACTAACCATTTTCGAAATCATGTTATACATTTACCTATCTTTCACATTGCTGATTGTGAAAGATACACAAATAATGAAATGCCTTATGCTAGATAACACCACAAATGTAATGTTATCATAGTACGAGCATGGAGCATTACTTCAACGTCAAGCTGATAAAAGTAGCCTATTATTGTAACGTTTCATTGGAAGTTTACATGAGTTTTCAGCATGTTGTGTGATGCTTTCTCCAGTGTGTTGAAAGTCTCAGTGAGTGATCGCTCTTGTGTTTGAGCACGCGCAAGAGCACAAGCGCTCTTGTAAAAATTGGTTGCAGTCTGAAACATCACTGATAGAGGCTACTAAAAAATACATATAGCATCTTTAAGGGATTTAAAAACTTTAAATATGTAATTTTGGTGATCAAAGGAGAGTTTTAAGGGATAAATTATAGACTGCTTGGGGGACTATAATACTGTCCCTGTATGGAGTAGTCTATGTGTTGACTCGGACCTCTTACTATGTACTCTCACCTGACATTAGAGCAGATTCATCCATTTTGTACGTCTCCTCTTCGGTCCGTATTTTGTGTATCTGTAAAATGTCTGACATTAGTTAAACAAACCCGGACCACCAACACTACATCCCTCTCCAAGAGGGCCTTGACCACACTACTTTCTACCAGGCCAGGCCCCCGTGAGAGTGAGCTGACCAGTATGGGAACTGCAGCGCCGCTGAACGCAAGACCCTAGAGTGAAAAGTGATTACAGCTGCAATAATCATGTGTTTCCCTCTCCCCTCCATCTTGGATGTTTTCTTTGTGTGATACTCCAGCAAAGCCAGCAGCATTGTGAAAGACCCACTTGTCCCTCCCTCTCACAGTCTTTTTCAGCTCCTGCCATCGAGAAGACCGCATCGCTGAACCCGCTCTGACAGACAGCTTCTCCCACAGACTGTGTGTGCCCTCCACTCCTGGACCAGAAACATTTTAACACACACACACATTCTCCCCCTATTGTACACTTAACCTCTTGCTCCTGTTCTTCTCTGACCGTTTTCTCTTTCTCTTTTTCTCTTTCTTTTTCTTTCTCTCTATGTGTACTGGACTATTTAACATCCCCACTGCTACCCATGCTAACCTAGAAAACACATATGTTTACGTATGTTATGCTACAGTATGTCCTCTGTACTAGACACCAGGGCTCAGTTGTTTAAAAAAAAAAAAAATTAGAGTTTATGGGTATCCAGGATCTTTCCAAAATGTGTGTAAAGATGATTCTCAACTATGAAAGATATAACAGAATGTATTGATACACCATTTACAATATATGTGGTTAAAATGGCAATGCATATTAATATGTTCTTGGGGCATCGTGTAATGAAAAAAGAATCGTAATAATTTTCATAATAATATTAACATTTTATAGGAATATTGTTGTATAATTTCTTTCCCTATTCACTTGTGTCTCCCAAAATTCCTAATACAGGGTGGCTACAGGTATAAACAATTTTAATGTAAGACTTTTTAATACCACTTCTAAATTAAATTTAAGACCAAACTTACGATGGAAATATAAATTAAAACTGAAATTATACAGTAATATTTCCAAGTAAACACAATGTCTGTTCAAAAATATGGTGAAATGACAATAACAAAGTGTCAATTCCGTACGTGCAGTCGCCTGTGGTGGAATACAGTGGAGTGAAAAGAAATATAGAAGACATTTTTATAAATGTCTTAAAAATAATAAAGTATATTAATAAAGACTTTAATTTACTAATAAAGGCATAGAACCAGTTTATTTGTAGTGTACTGATAATAGTTTCATATAATTAGTTTGTTAATTAAACTAATAATTATAAATAATTGATTTCCGTATAAAATAATACTACAAACCCTTAAAATAAACAGATTAGTGCCCTGTTTTGAGGACAAGAAATGAAAACCAATGCGGTATGATGAATGTCCAAAAGATGGAACTCTGTAATGGCCACCTAGTGTTCAGTAGTGTTCATGACATGTTGATATGCCTTTAAGATTACTTCTTCTATGGAGTTCGTTATTGTATGCGTAATGTATTGTTATGTAAAATGGAGGCTCTAGACCCTTCCAGAGCTGAGATCTTGAGATTTTTATGATGGCATAAATGTTACGTGGGATCTCAATATCTCAGCTCTGGAAGGGTCTAGAGACTCCTATTTTGCACTCAGGTCTAAGTCTCATGGCCCTCTATCAGAATCCAGATTTTTGAGAAGATTGGAGAAACTAATTTTGTCGCACCGAGAAAAAAAAAAAAAAAAAAACGACAGGGGTACCACACTCGAAATTTTGAGTTTCTCCAATCTTCTCAAAACTCTGGATTCTGATAGAGGGCCATGAGACTTAGACCTGAGTGCAAAATAGGAGTCTCTAGACCCTTCCAGAGCTGAGATATTGAGATCCCACGTAACATTTATGCCATCATAAAAATCTCAAGATCTCAGCTCTGGAAGGGTCTAGAGACTCCATTTTTGCACAATGCCATTATAAATATCTCGTAGAATTTATGCCATTATAAATATCTCAATATCTCAGCTCTGGAAGGGTCTAGAGCCTCCATTTTTGCACTCAGGTCTAAATCTCATGGCCCTCTATCAGAATCCAGAGTTTTGAGAAGATTGGAGAAACTTATTTTTTCACATCGAAAAAAAAAACACAGGGGTACCACTGTCGTTTTTTTTGTTTTTTTTGGGGGTCGAAATTTTGAGTTTCTCTGATCTTCTTGAAACTCTGGATTCTGATAGAAGGCCATAAGACTTAGACCTGAGTACAAAAATGGAGGCTCTAGACCCTTCCAGAGCTGAGATAGAGGCTGTGTTCCAAACCGCATGCTTAATGAGTAGGTACTTAATTTCGATAAGTACTTACTCAACGAGCGCTAAAAGAGTAGGTACTTTATAACCAAATCTCGTTGAGTATGAATGAGAACCGGACATCTGCCATGTTGACGTTATCATGTGACCTACTAAGCGTTAGCACAAGCGCAACAACTTAAAATATATGAAGGATAGGCTACGTTTAATTCAACTATCTATAAATATCTTGGTATTGATGAAACTTGCTCATTTTGTTGTGGTATTGATGAACAAACAGCTTCCCATTTATTTTTTGAATACATTTAGGGTTGATTTAAGTTGTTATATTTTAAACCCTACTAATGGTACCCACAGTGTTATTCTTATAGCGATATTTTTTTAATTAAGAAACCCCAAAATCGTCTTCTCTTGAATATGTTGTTAATTTCTTTATTTAATACCCAAAAAAGTTTCTCCTTAAAGTTTGTCCTCTTTTTCTTGATGAATTTACCTCGTTTCATCCCTCAGACTTATAACAACACATTTTTTTTAATGTATTATGAAGAACTATTATGAAGACATTTAGCCTTGTTATTGTTTTTTCCTGTGTATAAATATAATTTTATGATGTCACATTATGATGTACACAAACCAATGATCCTTATATTTTCTGTTTTGTCATTATGATTGTTACATACAACTATGGTATCTTTCCATGATCTTGTATGTAATGAGTTTAAAATATATATGCAACAGGTGCACTAACACTTCATAACATCAGTAACTCGAAAGCACAACCTAGAACAGTTTTCCTCTGCGTTTGTAATGTCTCCACAAAGGAGATGGGCAGCTGCTCGAAGATCTCTTTTGGAGAAAACTGTTGATTTTATACTCGAAAAAATGTAAGTATCACTCCTTAAAAATTAATATGACCTCAGAAAGACTTTCATTTTTAGCCCACCCCAAAACTTAAACACAACAATAATATTAAATGCTGACCAATACTTAATTATAAAACTTTTTTTACATACTAAATATATCATTTAATAAAACAAGCAAAATAAAATTTGTTTTGTCATATCAGTTATTCGTGAATACATTTATATTGCTAAATGCAGTGAAACATCTCAATTGTCAGTCAATCGATGACTTAATGCATACATTAATTAAATAATTATATTTTATATACTGACAACAATAAGAAACATGAATAAATGAGTAAAAGAACAAATAAAAGTAACCGTCACAATAAACAAATGCATATACAAGTCAACAACTCATGAAACAAAGCTTTATTCAAACTACAAGCATGTATGTACAGGGCTGAACACCACATCCTAATGCCGACTCAACACAGCGGTTCCCATTCTGCAGCTTTATTCTGACGAATTCACCAGAGGGAACTGGGCCTTCATCCCAGAGCTTGTTGCTGTGCTGCGCTTCACAATCTGAGGCAATAAGGGCAGGTGGAGCGATAGAGGGACTCATAAGGACAGATAGAGAGATGGAGAGATGGAGGGTATCATAAGGGCAGGTGGAGCGATGGAGGGTCTCATCCATGGGACCACTTCCAGGATTCAGCTCTGGGCTCCTCATTCTCAGTGCTCACACCAGTCTGCAGACATTTCAGATCCTACAAAAATGCACAAACATTACACAAAAACAGTCATTTTAACAGCACAATGTCATTTGATTTATGTATTAAAAATTACCTTACTTTATATTTGAGTAAAATCCCCAAAACTTTTTCCCCTAAACACATACTGCCACCATCTTTCCTTGCAGGTCCTGCTCCACCACAAAAGCTCTGCAGAAAATGCACAGAAATCAAGACTCAGAAAAATGAGGCTCTAGACCCTTCCAGAGCTGAGATATTGAGATATTTATAATGGCATAAATGCTACTTGGGATCTCAATATCTCAGCTCTGGAAGGGTCTAGAGCCTCCATTTTTGCAATCAGGTCTCAGTCTCATGGCCCTCTATCAGAATCCAGAGTTTTGAGAAGATTGGGGAAACTTAATTTTTCGCCCAAAAAAAAAAAAAACGTAAGGGGTAACACTGTCAATTTTTTTTCTGGTCGAAATTTTGATTTTCGATATCTCAGCTCTGGAAGGGTCTAGAGTCTCCATTGTTGCACTCAGGTCTAAGTCTCATGGCCCTCTATCAGAATCCAGAGTTTTGAGAAGATTGGGGACACTTAATTTTTAACCCCCCCAAAAAAACGTAAGGGGTAACACTGTCGTTTTTTTTTCTGGTCGAAATTTTGAGTTTCGATATCTCAGCTCTGGAAGGGTCTAGAGCCTCCATTTTTGCACTCAGGTCTAAGTCTCATGGCCCTCTATCAGAATCCAGAGTTTTGAGAAGATTGGGGAAACTTAATTTTTCGCCCAAAAAAAAAAAACGTAAGGGGTAACACTGTCAATTTTTTTTCTGGTCGAAATTTTGAGTTTCGATATCTCAGCTCTGGAAGGGTCTAGATTCTCTATTGTTGCACTCAGGTCTAAGTCTCATGGCCCTCTATCAGAATCCAGAGTTTTGAGAAGATTGGGGAAACTTAATTTTTCGCCCCCCAAAAAAAACGTAAGGGGTAACACTGTCGTTTTTTTTTCTGGTCGAAATTTTGAGTTTCGATATCTCAGCTCTGGAAGGGTCTAGAGCCTCCATTGTTGCACTCAGGTGTAAGTCTCATGGCCCTCTATCAGAATCCAGAGTTTTGAGAAGATTGGGGAAACTTAATTTTTAACCCCCCCAAAAAAAACGTAAGGGGTAACACTGTCGTTTTTTTTTCTGGTCGAAATTTTGAGTTTCGATATCTCAGCTCTGGAAGGGTCTAGAGCCTCCATTTTGCACTCAGGTCTAAGTCTCATGGCCCTCTATCAGAATCCAGAGTTTTGAGAAGATTGGGGAAACTTAATTTTTCGCCCAAAAAAAAAAAAACGTAAGGGGTAACACTGTCAATTTTTTTTCTGGTCGAAATTTTGATTTTCGATATCTCAGCTCTGGAAGGGTCTAGAGCCTCCATTGTTGCACTCAGGTCTAAGTCTCATGGCCCTCTATCAGAATCCAGAGTTTTGAGAAGATTGGGGAAACTTAATTTTTAACCCCCCCAAAAAAACGTAAGGGGTAACACTGTCGTTTTTTTTCTGGTCGAAATTTTGAGTTTCGATATCTCAGCTCTGGAAGGGTCTAAAGCCTCCATTTTTGCACTCAGATCTAAGTCTCATGGCCCTCTATCAGAATCCAGAGTTTTGAGAAGATTGGGGAAACTTAATTTTTCGCCCAAAAAAAAAAAACGTAAGGGGTAACACTGTCGGTTTTTTTTCTGGTCGAAATTTTGATTTTCGATATCTCAGCTCTGGAAGGGTCTAGATTCTCCATTGTTGCACTCAGGTCTAAGTCTCATGGCCCTCTATCAGAATCCAGAGTTTTGAGAAGATTGGGGAAACTTAATTTTTCGCCCCCCCAAAAAAAACGTAAGGGGTAACACTGTCGTTTTTTTTTTCTGGTCGAAATTTTGAGTTTCGATATCTCAGCTCTGGAAGGGTCTAGAGCCTCCATTGTTGCACTCAGGTGTAAGTCTCATGGCCCTCTATCAGAATCCAGAGTTTTGAGAAGATTGGGGAAACTTAATTTTTCGCCCCCCCCAAAAAAAACGTAAGGGGTAACACTGTCGTTTTTTTTTCTGGTCGAAATTTTGAGTTTTGATATCTCAGCTCTGGAAGGGTCTAGAGCCTCCATTGTTGCACTCAGGTGTAAGTCTCATGTCCCTCTATCAGAATCCAGAGTTTTGAGAAGATTGGGGAAACTTAATTTTTCGCCCAAAAAAAAAAACGTAAGGGGTAACACTGTCGTTTTTTTTTTCTGGTCGAAATTTTGATTTTCGATATCTTAGCTCTGGAAGGGTCTAGAGCCTCCATTGTTGCACTCAGTTCTAAGTCTCTTGGCCCTCTCTCAGAATCCAGAGTTTTCAGAAGATTGGGGAAACTTAATTTTTCGGCCCCCCCAAAAAAACGTAAGGGGAAACACTGTCGTTTTTTTTTTCTGGTCGAAATTTTGATTTTCGATATCTCAGCTCTGGAAGGGTCTAGAGCCTCCATTGTTGCACTCAGGTCTAAGTCTCATGGCCCTCTATCAGAATCCAGAGTTTTCAGAAGATTGGGGAAACTTAATTTTTCGGCCCCCCAAAAAAAACGTAAGGGGTAACACTGTCGTTTTTTTTTTTTCTGGTCGAAATTTTGAGTTTCGATATCTCAGCTCTGGAAGGGTCTAGAGCCTCCATTGTTGCACTCAGGTGGAAGTCTCATGTCCCTCTATCAGAATCCAGAGTTTTGAGAAGATTGGGGGAACTTAATTTTTCACCCAAAAAAAAAAACGTAAGGGGTAACACTGTCGGTTTTTTTTCTGGTCAAAATTTTGAGTTTCGATATCTCAGCTCTGGAAGGGTCTAGAGCCTCCATTGTTGCACTCAGGTCTAAGTCTCATGGCCCTCTATCAGAATCCAGAGTTTTGAGAAGATTGAGGAAACTTAATTTTTCACCCATAAAAAAAAAAAACGTAAGGGGTAACACTGTCGGTTTTTTTTTCTGGTCGAAATTTTGAGTTTCGATATCTCCGCTCTGGAAGGGTCTAGAGTCTCCATTGTTGCACTCAGGTGGAAGTCTCATGTCCCTCTATCAGAATCCAGAGTTTTGAGAAGATTGGGGAAACTTAATTTTTCACCCAAAAAAAAAACGTAAGGGGTAACACTGTCGGTTTTTTTTCTGGTCGAAATTTTGAGTTTCGATATCTCAGCTCTGGAAGGGTCTAAAGCCTCCATTTTCGCCTCCATATCTCAGCTCTGGAAGGGTCTAGAGCCTCCATTGTTGCACTCAGGTGTAAGTCTCATGTCCCTCTATCAGAATCCAGAGTTTTGAGAAGATTGGGGAAACTTAATTTTTCGCCCAAAAAAAAACACGTAAGGGGTAACACTGTCGTTTTTTTTTCTGGTCGAATTTTTGAGTTTCGATATCTCAGCTCTGGAAGGGTCTTAGAGCCTCCATTGTTGCACTCAGGTGTAAGTCTCATGTCCCTCTATCAGAATCCAGAGTTTTGAGAAGATTGGGGAAACTTATTTTTTCGCCCAAAAAAAAACGTAAGGGGTAACACTGTCGTTTTTTTTCCTGGTCGAAATTGATTTTCGATATCTCAGCTCTGGAAGGTCTAGAGCCTCCATTGTTGCACTCAGGTCTAAGTCTCATGGCCCTACATCAGAATCCAGAAGTTTTGAGAAAATTGGGGAAACTTAATTTTCACCCAAAAAAAAAAACGTAAGGGTAACACTGTCGTTTTTTTTTTTCTGGATCGAAATTTTGATTTTCGATATCTCAGCTCTGGAAGGGTCTAGAGCTCCATTGTTGCACTCAGGTGTAAGTCTCATGTCCCTCTATCAGAATCCAGAGTTTTGAGAAGATTGGGGAAACTTAATTTTCACCCAAAAAAAAAAACGTAAGGGGTAACACTGTCGTTTTTTTTCTGGTCGAAATTTTGAGTTTCGAT